>CM040243.1:86837912-86894838 GCA_022545495.1 Chrysanthemum lavandulifolium | reverse complement strand
AAAGTAGACTAATATGTCTCCATCACTCATTTTACTTTTGATGTGACAAGTCCAAAGTTATACGTGTATTAATGTGACTTTATCCATAGTCATCTTCACTTACAACCGTTGATCTTGATCCAATATAATCTAATACATAGATCTTGATCATTTTTGTTTTATTATAAAATAAAGCCTTTGATCTTGATCAAATACATAGATCTTGATCATGAGTCCGTAGCATCCATGAAATTAAGATAGGGTCACGTTTTTTAAATGATTTTGGGTCGCTTTTTTAATACTTTTGTGTCAACATAATATAGGTTCGCGTTTTCAATAGTTTGAGTCGCGTTTATAATAATTTAGGTCGCGTTTTTAATACTTTCGTGTCGCTATTTTATAAAATTACGTCACATAAAAGGTCGCGAAAGACAGGTGTAAGGTCAATTTTTTCCAATCTAACGGATGAGAAACAAAAGTTCATTTTCGTAAAAAGTTTATGCGACGATTGATTTGGTAAAAAGGTAGCGGTTACGGGTCGTTTAAAAAATTTCGCTCTTTTTTTAAGTCTACAACTACAATTATATTATGGGTAGATATTGTGGGTCTTTTATTTAGTGGGTAAAGTGATAACATCATTTTTTATCTTTTTGTCATTTTCCTTGGCAAGAATATTTTCGGTAGATTATGTGGGTCTTGTAGGAAAAGAGTATTTGCACCGAAAGCACATGTAGGAAAATGATTAAGGAAAGCAGGTGCAAAGCACTTATGTTGTCTTGTATTCGATGATTCTTACTCGCATTAGAAAACGAATTAATTTTTTTTCCTTTCCAGTTATCAACCGTGTATTATGGTTAGGTAGAAACAAAGCTAATATTGTTTGTACTGTTGTAATTTATATTTGATGAGACGAAAAGAAAAACAAACAATCAATGTTAACTAATTCAATTATCCTATATATTTAAAAGGCAGGAATGCTGTTTTGTGATGAACAGTTTGTCGGTGCCGAATTTGACGGTCGAGATGCACACTATCTATGATTTTAACGGACCATATTCGTTACGAGCACTGTTCATCCAACTGTAGACTTAACAGTGCTCCATTATACATTTTTTTCTCCCCAGTTCTAGAGGTTTCTTCACCCTTCTCTTCTCCACCTTCACCCTCATAAACATACACACACAGACAAACACGAAACACCCGACTCTTCTCAACTGATCAAACAACCACACGAATCATCGACAACATCAGTTCATCATCAACAGATCCGAACACATGTGCATCAACTTAAACCTTGGACGCTACTACTCTGTAAGTGTTTTCAATACCTATACTCACATATTAGGTGTCCCTCAAATACATAATTCACCGCACCCACTTATCATCATTCACAATGATATCTCATTTACTGACAAATGGGGAAGTGAAGATTTGGCTAATAATTGTTTTATTTTTATCAAGTAATAAAACCCCTTTTTTAATTATTGTTTGATTTGTGTTTGATGTTACTAATTATTATTATTTTTTATTTTTTTTTTAATTTATTCTAAATTGTGATTTGTGATGTGGGTTTTTATTTTGTATACATCTATACGTCAGTTTTGATTTCTATTATAAAATGGGTTACCAAACGAGATACATACAGTTTTCCGTAAACAGTCCCAAACAACCCTTACTCATAGCGCCAGCTAAGGTCGAATTGTCCAATAAAGTTTGGGAATTGAGATTGAATTTTGCCTTAAGTGGATAACTGATTAAGTGTAATTATGTCTTGGGTTGTGGATCAGTTTGCGAATAAAGAGGTTGTGGTTCTTGAGAACAATGGCGATAATGACTATGGTGAAAAAAGGGAAGAGGATGAAGAAGAGCAAGTGATTATAGAAGAGGTATTGATTAATTCTTTCTTCTGTATTTTCTGTGTATGATAAATTATGAGTTGCATCATGACAAAGTTGGTTTGTAAGGTTTCGGGGTTACTAACATTAGGTGATGTACTAATAAAACATTTTATTTTCTCCAATTCCAGACCGTATGTGTAGATCTGGTGCGGTTGATCTCATTTGCATTGACTCTGTCTCTGCTCTTACTACACGAGCTGACATTGAAGTAAGTCACTAAGTCATACTATTAGCGGTGGATGCAACAAAATGTGTGAACAGCTGACTTGAAAACGCGTTTTAATCAACCTTCTTAATATTAAATTTGTTATGCAGGGGGAAATTGGAATAAAAAATCAACCTTCTTAATATTAAATTTGTTGTCTGGGGGTGGAATGCGAATGGGTTTGCAAGCACGTCTTATGATGTAGACTTATCTTTCTTAACGAAATAAGATACAAGGTGACCATTTTTCTTTCATATTTTTTTGACACAATAAAGACAATGTTTTGTACGCTCATCGCTTTGTTGCCATTTGAAACATTTTTCACTTTTTTTTTTTTTTTTTTTTTTTTAATGGAAATCGATTGGAATGAAGTCAGCAGTTTTTAATAAGCCAACTACTTATTAACTAGCTGCAACATTGTTGCCAAAATGGTAAAAATTAAATAAAAAAAGACTATGCTAACGTTTATGATGCAACCTTGCTCATGAAAAGTCACCATGTATAACAAAAAAGAGAGAAAATGGTAAAAGAAGAATGACTGGATATTATTTTAGGGGTGGGATGGTTTGATTATATGACAGACACCATCCATAATAATTAGTTTAACATGAGATTTGTTTCTGCTTGGGTTTACATAGAGTCACTCTCTATTCATATACGGTTTCAGGTCATTGCAAAACACGCGGACTGGAAATAATTGTGCACACGTCCATCTCGGTAAGCAATAATGTCACAATGCCGTCGTTGAAAAATACTAAAGTACGCGGGTACACCTAAAGTTGGAAAACGGCCCCCGGCGTGGTATGCGCTGAAAGCTACACTAATCTAATGAATATTGTTTTAGTATTACATGTTCTTATAAAATCGTCCCGATTTTTCGTTTCGTGTACACACGACGCGTTTCTTCGGAAAACAAATAAGGCGGTTGAGCTACGCAAGGGTCAAGGTAGGTGCGTTGGTTGAGCTTGGTGACAAACAAGTGGCTTAACCTCAGCAGGATATGCAGTTTAATGGGTTGCAATACCATCCTAAGGTATACGATTACAAATTTTAGTTTTTGTTATAAAATTGAATCGTTTGTGATAAAAATGTTAGTTTGTGTCATAAAGGGATTTTGGCCTGATTATTAAATTCTAGAGCATTGTTTGTTTAAACTCGCTTTAGGGCTTATGGCCTACCAATGAGCTAAAAAAATGGTTATAATATATAAGTTCACAAAAACCACAACTAGACAATAATTTTTTATGTTTTTTTTTGCAGAAACACAGACATTGCCGGTTTTCAACACATGACTTCAGGTATGTCATTGTTATTGTTATTTGTGATTTACTGTTTTTTCGGTGTTTTTTTATATGATATTTTGATGCTTTTTAATGTTGTTAATAGTTGTCGCTTGCTAATTGTTAGTTAAAATAGTTATATGCTTACTTTGTTTTTGGTATAACTAATAAGCTGTTTCGAGTGTGTGTAAACTGAATAGAAGCGAATTGCTTACGGCTATGTATTTCCTAATGTTGAGATGCGTAGTTTTAGGGCTACATATTTGGTTAGTTGCTTATCTAATAGTTGTTTCGACATAAAGCATATTTAAGGATTAGGTTTTGCAATGTACTTTAATAAGTAGTTGTGACAAGCAATCATACACACAAATTAAAATTGCATATTTGCTTAAGTCGTTTAGGTAGAACACCTAACTACCTAGGCACATACCGGTTTAAAACAAGGTTAGATAAATAAAACTATCGAGGTGAAGCTAATGTACATACTGCTGTGAATTTGGCCTACAAAATGGTTTATAGAAAATTATTAGTGTTGGACTTTTGGTCGAAATACATGCCCTTCCATTGACTTTTCCTATAGAAACTATCATGTTTTTTTGTGTCACATATAGTAAGTTGAGGAAACTTTAATGGAATAATCAGATAGAAAGTTTTTAATTGAGCAACTTTGGACTTGACGATTCAAATGTTCATGTCAAGAGGGCGTTTGTATGTACGGAAAGCTACTTATTTTCTAATTATGTATGCTCAACATGGCTTGCTGGCATAATTAGTTAACAAATTGCTATATGAGAACTGATGACGTGATGATAAATGTAAACTGACTCAGATATAAAGGGATTTTGTGTATTTATAGTCGCAGTAAGTACTTCGCCTATGTACATCCAAACACCCCTTTTTCTTGCCCTTGCTTTAGAAAGTGATTATTCAACAAATGTGGTTTTTGATGTTTAGATGTGGTGGAACGCAGTGATATCAAAGAGTGATTGAAAACAAGTATCTTTTTTGTGTTAACATATGGAAGTACGTACTCATCGCTAAAGTACCCTACATATTTTGTGTTATTGAAGCCTGTAATTGTAAACTGTTCTACACAATAAAATATCAATGATCTAAAAGTGACAGTCATAGTTTAAGAAGTCCTACTGTATCAAGTACCACATTTTAGCCTACACATAAAGAAGAAAGATGCTTTTGACAGTACTTGAGAACAATTCATTGTGCATATATCCCATTGACAAATAACAATCCAATAGCAAAAAATAATATTTAAAAAAAAAAAAAAAAACATTGTATTAGCTAGAAAGGCAACATTAATATGCATGTCTACATCTGATAAACAACTTAAGAAAACCAAACCTTAGTAAGGAGAAATATATAAAAGAATTATTGAATCGTGAATGATCTGAAGAAGCACGTATAAAATTTAGAAGCGATTTGTTTTTGTTTGTACAATTGGCTAAAAAGCATAATTCTTTGCTACCTAACTGAAGCCCTTTTATAATATATTTTTTTATGTTGCAAATGCCCAAATACAAAAGGTAAAGTTGGTATATTTTACATGTTTTATATGACTTGGATTTCACTTTAAGAATTTCATCTATATAAGCATATTGCTTATGCTCTTTTGTTTTTTTGATTATAGCCCTTCTAGCTTCGACTTAAAAAACAAATGGAGTTGCTTTCTGAAAAAGAAAAAAGAAGGAAAATATAATACGGATGACCAAAATAGCACCGGCAAAAGGTGGACAACCAACCGGAAAAATCTCAGCTAATGGGATGTTTGGAATTCCTAATTCAAACAACTTATACTTATCAGAATGATGAAGGGAGGACTTGATGGAGCAAATTGTCAACAACTTGCAGCCACTACTACTAATATACAAACTACTATTCAGGATGCAGCGGATTTGAGTGACAAGCTATTGTGTTCAGTTTTGTCTTAGCAGTGGCGTTGTCTTTTGTTTATGTTGTGCATAACTACAGCTTTATTTCACACGTATAACTACTATCTGATGTCCTATGTTTGGGCAAAATTTGAATGACTAACCAAAATGGTCGACTTTTTACCGAGTCTTTTGAGGTAAGCCTTTTGGTTTCGGGCAGAAAGGTTATTGAAGCTTTAATAAAGGGTTGATCTATGCTTCAAGCTTTATAGTACTATTTATGACCAGTTCATGAACAAAACGTATTTGTAAATTTAAGTTTGTACATCAATGTCACGCGTAAACGTTACAAATTTCAAGTACTTGCAAAGTTGTGGAGTTTTTGTAACTGTATTGTATAGTGGAGTACTGAATTTATGTCATATATTATATCTCGCAACTGTTCAGCTTAGTATTTACTAAATGTCAGCAAAGCCAATCTCAATTCAAAAAAAATGAAGCCCCGCAGCAACGCGCGGGCTACCCCGCTCGTTTCTAATTAAAGGCAGAGGTATGTAGTGACGTAGTGCCTCTTCGTACTTTAAATTAATGCTAGAGTAAATTTGTCATTCACTTTGTACTAGGATAAGTGGCGGAACCCTCTCCGGAGGTTCCGAGACATTCATGAATTTTTGTGGCGTAGTATTAATTTTGTTAAAATATCTCGATTTTTCTTAAATGTATCTGGTCTTTAAAAATTGTGTTTGTAATATTGTTTAGTTTATTCTTAGTGCATCTGATTGTTTTGTGTCGTGATTCCATCCCTAATTAGGAGATAAATCATTCATTTGTATAAATTATCATTTGTAGAGTTATTTATACAAAATCAATCAAATAACGATGAGTATTGCTTTGTAATTGCATGTAAAGTGATGATGGGGTCGGTAGATAATTAATTTTATGAAAAGACAAAAATAAAAATAAATAAAAACGATCAAAGACTTTCTTGACACGGTTTGCCACACAGGATGTACGTACATCAAAATTAATACAGTATATTGTAAGATCATTTTCTATCAGAACACTAACGATAAAGTTATGAGTGTCATATTTCTTAGTTGTATGAATTATCATATTTGTCGATTTGTTTGTGACTCAGCAATTATATTGTTTCGCTAATACGAAAAACAAATCTGAACACCATGCACATGCCTTACAGCTATAGTTTAACTTACCATATTCAAACTCACAAACCCAATATTCGTAATTACGAATTCCATTCTCTGTTTGTATTTTTGTTTTTTTAACTCCATAATATATAGATAGGATCATAGGAGAGGATAAGGAGTTTGTTGATAACTCTAGAAATTGACCTATTTCATTCGTGTCATACTACACTGCATAATTCATTTCATATGATCATAAGAGCGATGGGTATGGTGCCCTTCGGTTAATATTTGTCACATCATTTTAACCTTAACTTACAAAAAATACCACTTATCATAACTTATCATAACTAAACCATTTTGAGCTCCACTTTTATTTTTTTTAAAAATTACAAATTCAACCTCTAAACTAATACTTATTTTAATAAACAACATAACACTTAAAAAAAAAATACAAATAACATTTATAAATTAAAAAATAAGTTTTTTTTAACCAAATAAAAAGTAAGATTATTATTATTATTATTATTTTTTTTAACAAAATAAAAAGTAAGCTAAAAAATTACAAATAACATTTACAAAATTACAAATAAAATCAAACCCACAAGCCCAAGCGAGCAACCCAAAAGAGGGGAAAAAAATTTAACGTGCAAGGCAACGCAACCCATTAACGTGCAACGGCGGTGTGGTAACGTGGGTTAACCGTCACACCCCAAATTACATTTTTGCGTGAATGGAATTCACGGGATTGATTGTCATAGCATCACAATCACAGTTATATTGAACGACCTAAAGTGTCGTTTGGAAAATACATCGTTTGATTTAATAAAATAATCAGAGTTTACAAAGTAGGTCCCAAATGTAAATCAACTTGTGCGGAAATAAGTTTGTTACAATTCAAACGATGTTTTAAAGTACGTAAAACCCAAGTGAGAAGGGTCGTCATCACGACTCCATGATGTGTCCAAATGCATGCCATGAAGTGAATACCTTAGATACCTGAGATAAAACATGCTAAAAAGTGTCAACACAAAGGTTGAGTGAGTTCATAGAGTTTGAGTTGAAATGTAAAGTCTTTCAAAATCATTTATGCAGCAAAGGCATTGAAAATCCACTCAGTTCCAAGTTCCGCCCATACAAAACTTGCAACCTGTGTGTTCACAACCCACTGCCAAGATATGTATAGTTTATGTTCAAGCCCACATCGTCAAATGAATTCACAAAATAGTGCCTAACTTAATGTATCAATAGTTACTTGATATAACAAATATGAGTGTTGATCAAATCGTTCCAAGACCGTTAGTCCATGATTGTACCAAGTCCGTTAGTACATGAATATACCAAGTCCGTTAGCCCAATGTTATACCAAGACCGTTAGCTCAACATTATCCAAGTCCGTTAGATCAATATTATACCAAGTCCGTTAGCTCAATGAATATCAATGAATATACCAAGACCATTAGCTCAAAGAATATGATATGGAAGTTCTAAGTGTGGCAAAACTGTTACTACGCATGACTAAGCATTGATTCGATTAAACATGTAGTTTCAAATAATCATGATAGTTATGAAAATAATTGAGCATGTATCTCCCCCAAAACATTTATGAAAACAAGTAAAAGCAGGGGCTATGAAAACTCACGGTAATCAGTAAAAGTTTAAAGTACTTGTGTAAATGAAAGCAAGTAGTTGAGCATGTATCTCCCCCAAAAATAGTACAAAACAATTAAAAGTGGGGCTATGAAAACTCACTTGGTGGAATGATGCGAAGACAAAAGTGAGTACACCGAGATGTAATGTGATACGTTAATCTTGACCTATTGTGAAGGATATGACATGTAATGAGTTGCAATGTAATGTTATGATATGCATGCACTACGTATGTCATTTATACCATTTGCGAGTTTTGAAAATAATACTTGTCGTCGAAAAATACTCGTTTGACGTCTTGACCCTTCAAAATTCACTTTTCAAGTTTTTACGTCAAAATGTCATCCTACAATGGTTTAATAATGATTTTTGGTGAAATTATCACTTTTCGTCGTAAAACAATGTCGTCGGAATTTTCATGAAATTAACAAAAATGGCTTTGGAAAACTAGTAGTAAAATGGTGTACGTCGATCGTTAGAGAACGAACTCGACTGTTTTGGAAAGTTTGTATCGATATCTAGAAGTTTCGATTCGGAGTTTTCGTCAAAAGGTCTCGATCATAAAGATATTAAGGGTTAAAGATAGTGATTTTGGCTAATTGTTGTGCGAAAAATGAGTTTCGCCAAGTTTGAACATCCGTAATTAATTTACTATAACTCCGCTTTACAAACACTTGTTGTTTTGAAAAATATGGCGGTGAACTTGATTTCATTAGAAGACATTTCGTTCCAAAAGTTGCACATCATGGTTAAAAACGACCCTCAATATGGACGTTCTGACTACCGTAACACTTGTATCGTAAATTAATATAGTTTTCGAAAATAATAGTTACGGCAAGTTTATGAAAACGTGCATATCTTTGTCGTTTCAAATCCGTTTTCACGTATAATACGTCCTTAGCTTCGTATCAAAGTAAACTAATATATTTTGATAAGTCGAAATAATTTGTGAAGCTTAAGGCTCGTTTTGACCGAACAAGATAAATATATGTTGTGAAATTTACGAAAATAATATATTTCGTCGTCAAACTTGTAAAATCCATAACTTCTTCGTTATAAGTCCGTTTTCATCCGTTCAAGCGACCACGGATTCGTTTTAAAGTATATTTTCTAAATATCAAGGCCAAAGTTTCGTACCAACTGTCGGATTTTCCAGAAAAATGAAACAAGGACAGAACCTATTTTATACGTATCGAAAATAGTTTTTCTCGGACAAAAACTATTCTAATCCCTTCAAATCAACTCCAAAGCTAATCTAATCCTACCATACACCTTCTTAGGGTGTCATGGGTTCCTAATCACCATCAAGACCAAAGAATACCATGGGAATATTTATAGGATGGCCAAATATGTATATATACTCTAAAATCATGAAAAGAAATGGTATAAATCACATATCATGCATACTTGCTCCAAAAATGAAAAGAAACATATGAAATGATAAGGAAACATGAAAATGAAAGAAATATGCTTACTAGTGAAAATGATGAGGTGAAAGTAACAAGGATGATCCTAAATACTCTTGGTTTTATTTCAAAACCTAATAAAGAGTATAACTAGATTGTTATATAACTTGGACTTGAAAAACTTTGTGATCCCATGTAGCTCTTGGATATGGACGTTTTTTGATGGAGAGAAACAAGAGAGGAAATATTTTTTGCTACTAGGTGAAATATTGAAAACATGAATGAATGTAATGAATGAATAAACTTTAAGTAGTGTGCAAGTATATGCAATCAAAGAAAAAATATCACCAACTCATAAATGCAAATCCATAGGACCGGATTTTATGGGCTTTTGTTTCTCAATTATTTTATTTTATTTTTTTTTTCTTTTTAATAACTTGTGTATAATTGTGTAGAATTTGATAAAATGTATAAGTAAAAAGTGTAGTTAAATGTAACTTTTGGTACAAGTAAGTTTTAATAGATCAAAATAGAATGTAATGAGATAATAAAATTGTAAAATACATTCCTTGTAAAAATTGAGTGATAAAATAATTATCGTATAATTTTTAAGAAAACGTCGTAATAATTAAACTTTAACGATTAATATACCAAATAAATTTGAAACACTAGGAAAACTAAAAATATAGTTTTTATAAACTAAACATAAGTTTAAAAATACATCGGGATCATTTTTGAAAGTAACGGGTTAAATATTCAAAATAATAACTCACGCGATAAAGATTATTAAATATAAAAATTACGCGTTGAATGTGAAATGAAATGTCGTGAATGTACTAATGAGATGCACATGATATCAATGAAATGTAGACTAATCTTAGTCCATATGAAATGTACGTGATGTTATGATCATGAATTCGCCGCTAAACCATAAAGGTTACGCGAATTTGGAATACGTAAACCTAGTTTACGATAAATGTTGAAATAGTGAAGCATAAATTGTGTCAAGAAATGACCTGAAAGTACGGGTTGTCACATTCGCCCATCAAAAAGGAATTCATCCACGAATTGGTTCGTGTTGGTCTCTCGGGGTTAGGGTTTGATGAGGCAAGCCTTCCATTCTCGAGCAAAACCCTCAAAGACTTTTGGTAACCGATTTTTACTTAATCTCACAACTCATCAAACAAGAACCGCATGAGATTAGGCTAAATCGGTTTAGGTAACGACTTGTTTCTAGCTCGATCTTTGCAACTCATCAAACAAGAACTGTCACGCGGATCAAGCCGAAACAAGTGGTTTGAAGAAAATCTTTTGAAAATTTGGCTCGATTACGGAATTGCTTACTCATATGAGACTACTACTCCCTTCATTGCATGATTCTTCCTGAATTAGACATAGGTGATCAGGCTATGTATAATTTAGGAGTAACTATGCAATGCTTGGACTAATCGACTCATATGATGTTTGGTGTTAAGTCAACTGATGTTAAAATTGTGATAGGGAATGACAGGGCATTCACCACATTCGAGTATGGGGAAAAGATAATGGGATGGGCATTTAAGGGCATCCATGTGACAATCGTTTTGAAATGAAAGTAAATAACTCGAAAAATGTACGTATAAACCGCATGTAAAGTGAACATGCACTTATGATGAAATGATGAGATGCTATGATAATGTAGTTATAGTCTAGGGTCAATGATGCAACCTAGTTCTCTATAACTGAAGCTCGATGCCAATCATCACACCCCAATTACCTTTTTGCGTGGAATGGAATTCTGGGATTGTTGTCATAGCATCACAATCACGATTATATTGAGCGACCTAAAGTGTCGTTTGGAAAATACATCGTTTGATTTAATAAAATAATCAGAGTTTACAAAGTAGGTCCCAAATGTAAATCAACTTGTGCGGAAATAAGTTTGTTACAATTCAAACGATGTTTTAAAGTACGTAAAACCCAAGTGAGACGCGTCGTCATCACGACTCCATGATGTGTCCAAATGCATGCCATGAAGTGAATACCTTAGATACCTGAGATAAAACATGCTAAAAAGTGTCAACACAAAGGTTGAGTGAGTTCATAGAGTTTGAGTTGAAATGTAAAGTCTTTCAAAATCATTTATGCGAAAGGCATTGAAAATCCACTCGGTTCAAGTTCCGCCCATACAAAACTTGCAACCGTGTGTTCACAACCCATCGCCAAGATATGTATAGTTTATGTTCAAGCCCACATCGTCAAATGAATTCACAAAATAGTGTCTAACTTAATGTATCAATAGTTACTTGATATAACAAATATGAGTGTTGATCAAATCGTTCCAAGACCGTTAGTCCATGATTGTACCAAGTCCGTTAGTACATGAATATACCAAGTCCGTTAGCCCAATGTTATACCAAGACCGTTAGCTCAACATTATCCAAGTCCGTTAGATCAATATTATACCAAGTCCGTTAGCTCAATGAATATCAATGAATATACCAAGACCATTAGCTCAAAGAATATGATATGGAAGTTCTAAGTGTGGCAAAACTGTTACTACGCATGACTAAGCATTCAGTTCAGTTAAACATGTAGTTTCAAATAATCATGATAGTTATGAAAATAATTGAGCATGTATCTCCCCAAAACATTTATGAAAACAAGTAAAAGTAGGGCTATGAAAACTCACGTAATCAAGTAAAAGTTTAAAGTACTTGTGTAAATGAAAGCAAGTAGTTGAGCATGTATCTCCCCAAAATAGTACAAAACAATTAAAAGTGGGGCTATGAAAACTCACTTGGTGGAATGATGCGAAGACAAAAGTGAGTACACGAGATGTAATGTGATCGTTAATCTTGACCTATTGTGAAGGATATGACATGTAATGAGTTGCAATGTAATGTTATGATATGCATGCACTCACGTATGTCATTTATACCATTTGCGAGTTTTGAAAATAATACTTGTCGTCGAAAAATACTGTTTGACGTCTTGACCCTTCAAAATTCACTTTTCAAGTTTTTACGTCAAAATGTCATCCTACAATGGTTTAATAATGATTTTGGTGAAATTATCACTTTTCGTCAGAAAACAATGTCGTCGAATTTTCATGAAATTAACAAAAATGGCTTTGGAAAACTAGTAGTAAAATGGTGTCGTCGATCGTTAGAGAACGAACTCGATTGTTTTGGAAAGTTTGTATCGATATCTAGAAGTTTCGATTCAGGAGTTTTCGTCCAAAAGGTCTCGATCATAAAGATATTAAGGGTTAAAGATAGTGATTTTGGCTAATTGTTGTGCAGAAAAATGAGTTTCGGCCAAGTTTGAGCATCCGTAATTAATTTACTATAACTCCGCTTTACAAACAGCTTGTTGTTTTGAAAAATATGGCCGGTGAACTTGATTTCATTAGAAGACATTTCGTTCCAAAAAGTTGCACATCATGGTTAAAAACAGCCCTCAATATGGACGTTACAGCTACCGTAACACTTGTATCGTAAATTAATATAGTTTTTCAGAAAATAATAGTTACGGCAAGTTTATGAAAACGTGCATATCTTTGTCGTTTCAAATCCGTTTTCTACGTATAATACGTCCTTAGCTTCGTATCAAAGTAAACTAATATATTTTTGATAAGTCGAAATAATTTGTGAAGCTTAAGGCTCGTTTTTGACCCGAACAAGATAAATATATGTTGCTGAAATTTCTGAAAATAATATATTTCGTCGTCAAACTTGTAAAATCCATAACTTCTTCGTTATAAGTCCGTTTTCATCCGTTCAAGCGGCCACGGATTCGTTTTAAAGTATATTTTCTAAATATCAAGGCCAAAGTTTCGTACCAACTGTCGGATTTTCCTGAAAAATGAAACAAGGACAGAACCTATTTTATACGTATCGAAAATAGTTTTTCTCGGACAAAAGCTATTCTAATCCCTTCAAATCAACTCCAAAGCTAATCTAATCCTACCATACACCTTCTTAGGGTGTCATGGGTTCCTAATCACCATCAAGACCAAAGAATACCATGGGAATATTTATAGGATGACCAAATATGTATATATACTCTAAAATCATGAAAAGAAATGGTATAAATCACATATCATGCATACTTGCTCCAAAAATGAAAAGAAACATATGAAATGATAAGGAAACATGAAAATGAAAGAAATATGCTTACTAGTGAAAATGATGAGGTGAAAGTAACAAGGATGATCCTAAATACTCTTGGTTTTTATTTCAAAACCTAATAAAGAGTATAACTAGATTGTTATATAACTTGGACTTGAAAAACTTTGTGATCCCATGTAGCTCTTGGATATGGACGTTTTTTGATGGAGAGAAACAAGAGAGAAATATTTTTGCTACTAGGTGAAATATTGAAAACATGAATGAATGTAATGAATGAATAAACTTTAAGTAGTGTGCAAGTATATGCAATCAAAGAAAAATATCACCAACTCATAAATGCAAATCCATAGGACCGGATTTTATGGGCTTTTGTTTCTCAATTATTTTATTTTATTTTTTTTAAAAAATTTTAATAACTTGTGTATAATTGTGTAGAATTTGATAAAATGTATAAGTAAAAAGTGTAGTTAAATGTAACTTTTGGTACAAGTAAGTTTTAATAGATCAAAATAGAATGTAATGAGATAATAAAATTGTAAAAATACATTCCTTGTAAAATTTGAGTGATAAAATAATTATCGTATAATTTTTAAGAAAACGTCGTAATAATTAAACTTTAACGATTAATATACCAAATAAATTTGAAACACTAGGAAAACTAAAAATATAGTTTTTATAAACTAAACATAAGTTTAAAAATACATCGGGATCATTTTTGAAAGTAACGGGTTAAATATTCAAAATAATAACTCACGCGATAAAGATTATTAAATATAAAAATTACGCGTTGAATGTGAAATGAAATGTCGTGAATGTACTAATGAGATGCACATGATATCAATGAAATGTAGACTAATCTTAGTCCATATGAAATGTACGTGATGTTATGATCATGAATTAGCCGCTAAACCATAAAGGTTACGCGAATTTGGAATACGTAAACCTAGTTTACGATAAATGTTGAAATAGTGAAGCATAAATTGTGTCGAGAAATGACCTGAAAGTACGGGTTGTCACATTAACGCACGTTAAAGAACCTTCATGTCACCCTTAACGCGAGGTACATGTTACCATACTGGTTGCTATAAGATCCTTATATCATTTCATGTAATGAATGCTTGTCCTTAGGGCATTTCCAATGTTGACATCAAAAGTTTACACTAAAATAGTGTAAAAAATGTATCATATTGAAATATGCTTGCATCAAATAAATTGTGTTCCAATATATACACTATATATTTACACTAATTGTACTTTAAAATCCAAACACGAACAAAATTAATTACAGTAAACATTTATCTTGTAAAATCTTTCAGGTGAATGCTTCCAAAATCGATCAATTTATATATCGGTGTAAAATCTTTTGAATTATGTTGGTCTCAAAAGTGTATACGTTTGGTCTCAAAAGTTTTACATGTAATTATGTACTTTTGAATTTTTGTACCACACAGGATGTACGTACATCAAAATTAATTACAGTAAACATTTTATCTTGTAAAATCTCAATAGCGATCGAGCGGTCTAAATTGATCAAGTATATTTTAGGCATTAATGTTGGTAGGCGTGCAATCACACCAATTCCTATCTAAAAGATAGCTGCATACATTATTCTCTTTATGATTCAAAGTCAAACAAAATATTAGCACGAAATTTCCAGGAAATGAGATGAAAATTATCAGGAAAGAGACACGAACTTTGGATGACAAAATCAAAGAAATGAATTATTGGCCTCATTGTATCTAAAGTTTTTAGCAAAGGACACACATATGGTTGATGATATACAATATTTGCAGTAATTCAAATTAAAGGTAGATGTAGATATGACATCTCCTATCCGTACTTTAAATTGAAGGCAGAGTAGATTTGCCATTTACTCGGTACTCTGATAGAAAGTAACATGAAAAGGATATTATGAAACTACCACGAAAGAGTAAAAATTTGTTTGCACAGGCAAAAATAATTACATGTCGAACCTTGTTTTTGTTTTCTGTTGTTTTATCAATTTATAAATCTGGTATGTAACTTCTAAATTTCCATGGATAGTCCTTAATATTCCAAATTAAACTTGCCCTCCATAATCATTTTTCTTTTTCTAGAAATGCTCCATAATCATTTATTAATATGAGAAAAGTTTGAAACAAAAGCGAAACTCACTTAAACTTCACGCAGTGAGTATAACTTGTACTTCATGACTGAGGAAAGCCAAGAAACTATAGGTAAATAAAACTAAAACAAGAATCAAACATTTAGACCAACGTTATGTTAATCCCCCTTAAATAACTTGAGTTCACATTTTCAAGAAACATAAGTCTGGTACGTGTATAAACTCAAGTGCAAATTTACCATATTAGAGGTAAATCATGCTCATCTAGAGCCTCTAAGATATTAGATGGTGTTTGTTTTTCATAAAGAGACTCTTAACAGCTTTTAAATCTGAACCGTTCAGACACGGTCAGACATTTTGGTCGTTCGACCGCTTTTTTTTCGTTCCTGGACGCGTTCGAGGCGGTAAGATCTTAATGGTCTAGACTTGAGAAGGGTGTCTGAATGCCTCTTGCTGACACAAAAAAAAAACCAAAAAAAAATAGTACGAGCAAGCAAATGTGCGGTTCAAACATGAGTTTTTTTTTCCCGTTTAGATGCGGTCAGATTCAAACATTTACGCCTCAGATTCAGATTCAGATGTGCGTTTCAGATTTAGATTTAGATTCGGTCCAACCATATTAGCTAGCTAGAACCATTTAAAAGATTATTAATTTATGATAAATCAAATTCCTTTAAGAATTATACTTGAGAGAGTTGCATATGTCCTTATGTACACAGTACACAACCAAGTTATGTTGCATGCATACGAAGACACAACTGACCGACATATAGTCATTTATATTAGGGGTTGATACTCACACCATATTTTTGATTCATGCACCACAATTTATGCATTATAGTATTATACGGTACAAACTGTAATGTACAAAATGTGATGCATACATCAAAATATATGGTGTAAGTGTCAATTCCCTTTACATTAATGTCACAATCTAGTATAAACTTACACGTTTAATGAACTGAATTAATATGCACAGGTTGTTATAAGTCTTTTTCTATGTAAAATGTGAAAGTACGTTGCAGTTTAATAGTTTTAACCCAAAATAAGTCTACGTGGATAACTCATAGAATTCATGTCTATTGTTTCTATCATGATTGAACTTGTGTTGATTCACTTGCCTTAGAGTGATGGGTATCGTCACGAAATCAGCTCGCCAATCCAATGTGGACTCCTCGCCAGCTCTCTTGACCTGTTGTACGTAAAACGAAACACGTGTTGCCATTTGTTCAATGGTGGTGGCAGGCGCCAACCGAATTTGTAAAAGATATTGGAGTAGGGAGGTTTAATAATGGGATATTTTGATGTTAAAATGGGTAGTTAAAAGTGCATGTAAATGCTTAGAGAAAAACAACCGCCACTGCGTACTAGCATACTTAACTAACCCGGCAATGGTTCATGGCTGTTAGTGATTTGAGAATGAGACATCTTAGACAGACATGTGATGTAAATTCTCATTTTCTGCGTGAAGGGATCGTATGAAATTAGGTGAAATTAAAAGCACAAGACTAACAATGTGCTCCATGTATGTAACCTCAAAAACAAATAGAGTTAAAATAAAGGGACTAGATTAGTAACAAACAAAACCACATGGACAAGATCCGTGATAAGACAATCAAAGAAACAAGATATATACGTGATCACCTAGCTGGCTAGCTCCAAAAACATTAGTTCCGTTAATCAATCATCTGCTCTTTGCCGTTGCACAACCCTTGAACTTTCGTTGCTTGGTTTTTTAATCGTGGTTATATTAGTATAGTCGAATTTTAAACTGTAGCCAAACATATGTTTTCTAAAAACTTTATCAAAAAATTTATTAAGTTGGTTTTTATGGTTTCTAATGGTGATTAATGTTTAGATTGTGGTCGTTTTTAAATCTTAAGGAATATATCTGTTGTTTTCTTAATCTGATTTTGGTTGTAACAAATAAATACTTCATAAAGGAGATTTTACACGTACTGTTTGCTTTCAAAACTAAATATGAACCCATCCTCCTCCTCTATAATTAAGAGGAAAAGGGGTTCAACTTGTTCTGATGATGAAACTGAACAACCCAACTGTAAAAGGCTGAAGAACGATGTGTTCATAAATTATTCGTTTGAAGATATTGGCAATGGCTTCATAAGCCACCTCAAGGGATCACCGAGTCTCAGCGGGTTAACTGTATCTGACCACAAAGATCTCCAAGTTGGGCAAAACATGTGTTCCGAGCTGTTGAAAGCTATTAATGAATCTGAAACATATCTTCTTGTATTTTCTCCCAGCTATGCTTCTTCTTTAAGGAGTCTCGATGAGCTTGTCGATATTATGAAATGTCGTGGCGAAAGGACAGTTTATCCTGTTTTTTATAAAGTCGAACCAACTGAAGTTAGAAACCAACAAGGTTCTTTTAAGAAAGCTTTTCAAGATTACGAGGCTGATGGCGAAGTTGATCCAGAGAGAGTTCAAAATTGGAAGAAGGGCTTAAAAGATGCTTATGAACTGGCTGGTTCAACCTTGACGAATGATAGGCAATTACATCACTTTTTTTAGTTTTATTTCAACCTAGTTTTTTTTGTTACAAAAATAGATAATCATATTAATTTCTCACTTCAATTCAGCAGGGACGAGGGGACATTCGTATCAGAAATTGTTGAAAAACTTTGGGAGATGCAAAAATCACAAGACTTGCATGTTACAGACTACCCTGTTGGGATTAGATCTCGGGTTGAAGAACTGATATCGTTACTAAGACTAGATTGTGATGATGTTTTGGTTTTTTCTGTTTCTGGAATTAGTGGGATAGGTAAAACAACTATTGTCAAAGCAATGTACAATGCAATTGCATCAAAATTCAATGCTAGTTGTTTTCTTGAGGATATCCATCGACGCTATAGTGGGAGAGGAGACTGGAAGCTTAAATTGCAAAAGGATCTCATTTCCCAGATTACCAACGATGGCAAGGTTAAATTACGTTGTGACGCGGTTGAAAAGATAAGAAAGTTGTTAGGATGTACAAAGACTTTGTTGGTTCTTGACGATGTTCAAAAGTTTGAGCAATTGGAAGGATTGGGTATTAATTCTCTAAGGTTCTATAACGGGACTAGAATAATTGTGACGACAAGAGATGTAGATTCCCTTGGTGGCATACCACACACATCCTACCATACAAGGTTGTTGAATGCATGGGAGTCTCGAAAACTCTTTATTCGACTTATGTTTGCAAGAGACGAACCCATTCACGCAAAGTTTGTAGAAGAAGTAGTGGCTCGTGCTGGAGGGCTTCCCTTGGTTCTTAAGGTTTGGAGTCGTCATTTTACACAATATAAAAAGCACTTGCCTGCAGCACTGAAGAAGCTAAAACAAATTCCTCATGGTGATGTTCAAAAGCAGCTTCAGATGAGCTATGATTCGCTTAGTCCAGAGAGTAAGAACTTATTTCTGGATATTGCTTGTTTCTTTGACGGTTGGGATAAGAGTTTAGTCTCCGAAGTATTAAACGATGATGGCTTCGACCTAGATTATGAAATCGAAAAGCTAGCTCATAAATTTCTAGTTGAGAACCAAGGATCTTACGTGTCGTTGCCTGATGTAATTAAGGAAATGGGCCACGAAGTGGTCCGCCAAGAAAATCCTGAAGAGCCTGGCCAGCGTACTAGACTGATGGGTCACAGGGACGTTGTTCGCGTATTTCAAGAGTATTCGGTACAATATCAGTTTATGATATAATATATCATTTCATTTCAACAGCTACATAGTTTATTGACACTAAATATAGCTCTCATTATTGTTTACTAGGGAACATATGCAGTTAGAAGCATTCAGTTGAATTATGATAATGAGATGGAAGAGGAGGCAGCTATTCAATTCGAGGCCTTTAGAAAGATGAGTGGTCTAAGATTCATTCAGTTGCTTAATTCTAAGCTACAATGGTCGTCTTCTTCAAATGATGACATGTCAGCTTGCTTCTCTTTCAAACATTTGAAATACATGGAATTTAGATATAACTTTCCTTGCAAAAGTCTTGACAACATTGATATGGGCAACGTGGTGGTTATTAAATTGCATGGAAGCAAATTGGAGAAACTTTGGGATGGAGTCAAGGTATGATCATTTTCATTTCTCATATCGTTATATGATTTGTGTTATACACTTGCTGTTGCGATCACATACCTTCTCAGTATTTTTCTACTCTGATTATGATGTTAATGAGGTTTACCTGAATGAATGGGCGGTCTTTTTATTCCATAGAAGTAGAAACCCTCCCACAATATCTATTATGGAGTACTAGTTTGTGAAAACTGTTAGAATTTGGGGTAATAATCATGGCAAACATATCATTCTATCGGTTCTAATGGCTTTCAAGATATGATCATTGCGCGAGATTCTCTGGGGGTTATTCATGGACAAAGAATAAAAGGTTTAAAGTTCCAAGAAGTGGTTTCTGTGAAGCATTATTCATTTCTCAGCGATGGGTCATTTATAGCCGTTAGAGGGTCTTAGTGTAACTTAATCTCCTATTTAATAAGTCCCTTAATCTAGGGTTATACACACTTGAGTGTGCGTCTTTTGTATCACTCTCTTCTTTTCTTTACGATCATTTCACCGATCTTGTCTTGTCTTTACATTTACATGATTATTGTCTCATTGACATTAATCTAATCTTGTAACATTTTGGATACTATTGTAAACATAATCTAAGTGACTATTGCGACTTAGATCCGAATAAAGATTATATTGTTCATCATTGTGTTGCCTATACTTTCGCACATGGTATCGAGCATCGTGCTCATTGATTCTCTTTGGCAACAAAGGTGTGGTTTGGGGCTATTGCTATTGGCGTAATCACCGGTTATCTTACATTTACAATTTACCCTAGACTAAGTGAATCTAGGGTGATTGTGATTTGTTCTTCCACGCATATTTCTCGTAAGTCTAAGTCTTACCTCTCTTTAAACATACAGACTTAAGTCTTTGTGGGTGCAAACGGGTAGACTAACATCTTGATCTCGCCACCTTTGAGTGGTGCGAATACCTGCCTGGTTTACCCTAGTCTACGAGCTTGGTGCTTGTTGTTTCTTATTGCAAAGTCTTATTTACTTGTCTATTTACTCTTATTATTATATCATCTCTCGTTCTTTGTCTGCCTTATTATTTCTGTCTTATTGTTTGTATTATGGCTATTGGTGATGATAATGTTGGTGGTGGTGGTTCCACTGAGAAAATCTTATCCTTTGGTGATGCCTTGTATTTACACCCCAATAACACCAATGGTACTCCCATTATTTCTATTAAACTCACTGGAACTAAAAATTATAAAATATGGAATATGGCTATGACGTTTGCCTTAAGGAACCATAACAAGTTGGGGTTTATTGATGGTACTTGCATAAGAAATGATTCAAACCCGGTCTTGCTAATCAATGGGACACTTGTAACTCTGTTGTGGTCACTTGGATCTTCAACTCTCTCGACTCGAATTATTTCTTTGGTGCTATTTATTCTAAAAGCTGCTTATGAAATGTGGAATGATCTTAAAGATACCTATGATAAAGTTGATGGTTCACTATTTTTAATTTGCACAAAACATAAATTCTCTTAGTCAAAGTGGGTCCTCTCTTGCTGATTACTATAACAATCTTAATTCTTTATGGAAACAATTTGATTGTATGATTAGCTTGCCTCCACGCACTTGTGAGGTGCAAAACATTTTGAAAAACACAATCGACTAATCAAGTTAATGCAATTTCTTATGGGTCTTGATGACTCCTATGTTCCCATCGAAGCAATATTTTAACGAGAGATCCTTTACCCAATGTCAAAAGCGCTTTCTCTGTTGTCTCGGAGAAGAATCTCACGAAACGTCTCATCGGGAATAGCTCGCTAAACCAAATGCTACGACCTTTCTTGCAAAAACTTCGATGGTGGAAAATTTTTGATAACAAAGAGGTTTTAATAACAAAGTTCTGGTTTTAATAATGGTATGACTCTAATAGCGAGGACCAAACATGAACCTCAAATGCACTAATTGCAAAAACACGGTCATCTTGTTGATAGATGTTATGACCTTGTTGGGTATCTATTTGGATATGTTAAAAGAAATTTTAATGGTAAACCTTTCAGAAGAACAATGTTTCTCTTTGAAACCAATTGTGTCACCGATAATAGTGCTAGAAACTCTCCTGTCTCCTTGTCTAATGAATGACTCTCGAGACTTATGAGTCTCCTCAATGACAACAATGTGTCATCTCGCTAATGCCAACTTAGCGGTAAAAATTTCTCGGGAACCTTCTTTAATGGCGTTGTCAAGTTTGATGTAAACTTCAACAAGTTTTTAACAACAACACTAAATCCTTATCCGGAAACATCGATCAGGGTTGGATTGTTGATTACGGTGCAAATCGAGACATGATTTGTATCGAAAATTTTTAATCAATGTTGTTAACATTTCAAATCTTGGCTTAAGCTGTTGGACATCCCAATGGTACTCGGCCTTAATTACTAAAATTGGTGATTTAAAGGTCAATAATGACCTAACTCTTTTTGATGTTCTTGTTGTTCTGAATACAATGTTAGTTTACTATCTGCTCATAAGATTGCTAGAGACAATAAGATGTTTGTTGGGTTTAATGAATCTAATTGCTATATCTGATTTACATCAAAAATGATTGTGGGATTGGTAAACAATACAATGGATTATATATATTTGATATAGATTCTACATGTAAGATTACTTCTAACAACCGCACATCTGCTTGTCATGTCTCTAGAAATCTCGGCATCAAAGACTTGGTCATCCTCTCGACCAAGTCCTACATATACTTAAACCCACTCTTAAATTTGATAGTTCATCCGAAATCGATCATCTCTGTGATACTTGTAATAAAGCTAAACAAACCGAGAGAACAATTTCCTTTAAGTGAACATAAATCCACTAAAATTGGTCAACTTGTTCACCTTGATGTTTGGGGACCATATAAAATCACTAGCAGAGATGGTTATAAATATTTTTAACCATAGTTGATGACTATTTCGGCGGTGTGGGTTTATATGCTTAAGGGAAGGATGATGTTTATGTTTCCATTGTTAACTTTACTCATATGCTATCAAATCAATTTGAACACAATGTCAAAGTTTTTAGAAGTGATAATGGGATGTAATTTGTCAATAATAAACTTCAACAATTCTTTCATGAAAAGGAATTCTACATCAAACCTCTTGTGCTTATACACCACAACAAAATGGCATTGCAGAGAAAGGAAACATAGGCATCTCCTTAATGTTGCTAGATCCCTTATGTTTCGTGGGAATTACCTCTATATCTTTGGCACGGATGTGTTCTAACTGCTGCCTATGTCATAAACAGTTGCCCTCTTGATTCTGTCTGCAAGTCCCCTTCTTCTTTGTGTATGGGCATGACCCTTCACTCTCTCTCCTTAGAGTCTTTGGTCGCTTATGCTATGCCACTATTCTCAACATCTCGACAAATTTGGTAGTAGGTGCGAAAAAGTGTTCTTATTGGTTACTCAAATGAAAAAAAAAGGTTATAAACTCTTGAGCCTAGAAACAAAAATATCTTTTATTCCGAGATGTCAAATTTTATGAAACTGTGTTTCCTTTCAAAATGAAAAATTACGTGTCAAAACCTTTTGTTGAAACTTATGTGCCTAAAGATTTAAACCACAAAATTTCTTTGACTCACAAACAAGTCCCAATGATGAAGGAGAGTGACATCCTATGATGATAGCACGGTGGTAAGTCATCCTACTAGGATTGATGAACCGGTTGCAACATCTATAGATGATAATACACACCACGAGGGCAACATATCACATGAATCACATCCTGGCGATGCATCTTCCGATACATCATCCGATTCTGCTGAACAAGAAAGAGGCTTGCCGACCACTATCGCTAGAAGGTCAACTAGAGTTTCTAAGTTGCCCGACAATCTAAATGACTTTATTGTTGAAGGAAAAGTCAAATATGGGGTTGAAAAAGTTGTTAATTACTCTAATCTTAACAAGGATAATTATTGCTTTGCTTCTAGTCTTAATAAAAGTATTGAACCTACATTATGAAGAAGCTATCCTTGATAGTAATTGGGTAGATGCTATGAATTACGAAATAGAGGCCCTAAATGAAAACCATGTTTGGGATATAAGCGATCTACCTCCTAATAGAACTCCCATTGGTTACAAATGGATTTTTAAAATCAAATATAAAGCCAATGGTGAAGTTGATAGATACAAGGCAGATTAGTTGTTAAAGGCTACAACCAAAGGGAAGGAATAGACTATGATGAAACTTTTCCCCTGTTGTGAAAATGTCTCTTGTTAGATGTCTTATTGCCTTAGTGTAAAAACAAATGGTCTCTTTTTCAACTTGATGTTAACAATGCTTTCTTGTATGGAGATCTTGATGAGGATATCTATATGACCATTCCAAGGGGTTACGTAATGAGAACAATAAAAATAAAGTTTGTAAACTTGTCAAGTCCCTATATGGCCTAAAACAAGCTCCCGAAAATGGAATGAAAAACTTGTCGGTGTTTTAAAAGAAAATAACTTTGTTCGATACATTAATGATCACTCCTGTTCACCAAAAAAGAGAATAACAAGTTTATTGCTCGCTTGTCTATGTGGATGATATTGTTCTTCTTGAAGCTGTATTGATGAGATAAATGCTTTTAAAGAGTTTCTAAAATCCAAATTTCATATCAAAGACTTGGGAAATCTAAAATATTTCCTTGGCATTGAGGTTTTAAAAGCGGGAATGACATTTGTCTTTCTCGAAAGAAAATCTTGTCTTGAACTCCTCAAAGAATTTGGTCTTCTTGGGTGCAAACTGTGTCCACTCTATGGAACCCAACTCGTGCTTACATACATTACCACCACTGATGACCCTTGCTTGTCAACATCACTGGTTATCGGTTACTTGGAAACTTATCTATCTCACCCATACAAGACCGACATCTCATACTCGGTTCATTGTGCGGCACAATATATGCATTCTCCCTTAAAATCTCATCCGGAATGTGCCTCAATGTTACGAGATATCTAAAAGGAGCTCCGGAAAAGGTCTAAGTACAATTTCAAAGAACTCGAAAATCATCTTGAAGGATATAGTGATCTTGATTGGGCCGAATGCAAGAAAACCGAAAAATCATCACGTGTTATTGTGTTTTCTTGATGATTGTTTGATCTCATGGAAAAGTAAAAACAAAACACTCTCAAAATCTTCCACGAAGCGAGTATAGATCCATGTCTCTGCTGCTGTGAAATCATTTGGATTCAAAAATCCTAAAAGATCTAAAAGTTGATATCAATCTTCCTGTTAATCTTTTACGTGACAACAAATCGCTTTACAACTTCATCAACCCCTTTTTTCATGAAAGATCAAAACACTTTGAAATTGATGTTCACTTCATCGGGAGAAAATTGCAAGAGGTGTTATAAGTGCTAAGAAGATTGGCTCTTCAAACCAAGCTGCAGACATTCTCACTAAAATCTCCTGTTTAAAGCATAAATTTTTGTGTGAAAAATTGATATTGTTTGATATGTTTGCTCATCGGATCAAGGGGAATGTTAGAATTTGGGGTAATAATCATGGCAAACATATCATTCTATCGATTCTAATGGCTTTCAAGATATGATCATTGCGAGAGATTCTACGGGGTTATTCATGGACAAAGAATAAAAGGTTTAAAGTTCCAAGAAGTGGTTTCTGTTTGAAGCATTATTCATTTCTGGCGATGGGTCATTTATAGCCGTTAGAGGGTCTTAGTGTAACTTAATCTCCTATTTAATAAGTCCCTTAATCTAGGGTTATACACACTTGAGTGTGCGATCTTTTATATCACTCTCTTCTTTTCTTTCGATCATTTCAACGATCTTGTCTTGTCTTTACATTTACATGATTATTATCTCATTGACATTAATCTAATCTTGTAACATTTTGGATACTATTGTAAACATAATCTAAGCTGACTATTGCAGCTTAGATCTGAATAAAGATTATATTGTTCATCATTGTGTTGCCTATACTTTCGCACAAAAACCATAAGAAACTATATACATGAGACATGACGTGCGATGAACCCTTGGGAGTTTACTAATTATTGTCACACCGCCACCGTCATCTCAAAAGAATTTACAAATTCTTTGCCGTTCAATATTTTGAAAATTATATGAATTGTAACATCATGGCAACGTTTATGATTTTATCTTGTGAAACTGACGAACCAAAGCTAGCTAACTTTGTATTGCTTAATAAATAAAGAGTCTGTACAAACTCTATATTTATATCTATAATATATAATACATTATTTCATCCGTGAGGTCATTTTAATTTTCAACCACTTAAATAAAATATTCTTCTACTTTATTTTCTAGTTTTACTTTAAAAGGAAATTGAACAAGTATTTTGAGACATCATAAAAAAGAAATATGGACTATAATTTTGAGACGGGAGGAGTATAATGCATGGATAACCAACCTTAACTCCAAGCCTAACTCGTAAACACCAAATATTAAGATAAGGAGCTCCAATTATAAGGTGACATGTGTCACTTCTCAACCAAAAATTCACCTCTATTTTCAAATTGAAATTTCTTTTTATCTATTTAATTTTTTAATGATCTACTTTCACTATATTTTCTAGAATTTTGTGCTCTTTAATTCAACATCCATCTAGATATATTTTTATGAGTTTTTAGATTTTACATTTTTAGTGGGTTTATTTTATTTTTTATTCATATTTTTACAACTTTAACCTTTATTTCAATCAATACAAACTTGATTCGTCAAAATCATATACTTGTGAGGGAGTGTTTGACGGGTAAGAGATTGTGAGAGTCTTTGTATATGCGCGAATAATGATGTCACGAGAAAGCTACGGGAAACACAAACACATACAACTAACCCATATGCATTCGTTGTGGGGAGTTCGGTTAGCACTTCATTTACTAAAGTTATAATATAACTATATTTTTCGCCGACGTTTGCGCGGGTATTTAACTAGTCATATAAATAGACAAAATAACAAAGTGACGCCCTAATCTTAGATGGGCTAAATGGGCCGACTTATTGGGCCTTATTAGTTAACATCCTCTTTAACACGTTATTGGTATGCCACCTCAGCGTCACATCATACACCTCTCAATAACTCACCAATAACTATAACACCCTCCCTAATAACACACTACTAACATTTTATTGGGTCCCACTAAAAACACTCACTTACTCACAATACAGAAAACAAAAAAAAACACCAAACATCACAAATGGCATGAGCTAGTGGAATGGCTCAAATACCTTTGGCTTATGAATGACACCAAGTGGTGGTATGGTTTGTCTCACCAATGGCACGAAAAATGAACTTTTGGCATGTTACATGCTCCCCGTACCGTGTGCTCATCCAAAATCTAGTCACGTGATTTTGCTTTCAAACTTTTTCGTTTCGGCAAAATTGTAACTACAACTCTACAAGCCAGCGAACCAACCAATTCTAATAACAGACAACGTATGACCGAGCTCCTATGTAGTTAATCTCGGTGGTATACCACTGGTATCTCGGATCTCGGACCTTGACCGAAATGACCAAAATCGACCGAAATTCTTCCGAAATACTACCGAAAACCCTTAATTTCGGTCATCTCAGACCTTGGCCGAAATTTAAAAATCTTGCAGGTTAACTACACAGCCGAGCTCCAATACCATGTGGAAACTAACGAACAAAAGCTAACTAACTTTGTATTGCTTAATAAATAAAGAGTATGTACAAATCATATAAATAGACAAAATAACAAAGTGATGTCCTAATCTTAGATGGGCTAAATAGGCCAACTTATTGGGCCTTATTATTTAACATATCTATCATTCATTTTCTTTTCGATTGTCTGTAGTTTTACTTGTGTAATCTTATGTTACAGATTTTCCTTTTGGAGATCCGCTGGTTTTGGATTTTTTTTTTTATTATTTATTTTTTTTCGATTTATAAAAGCTTGGTTGTTAAGAAAAACAATATAAAAATTACTCTAAAAGAAAATTATTTAACAAGAGATATGAACTTTTAAGAAACCTCGTTGATTATGAAGTTTAGCTAAATTACACTGATGTAACACAAATGGTATGTTAATAAAATCATAAAAAAACTTAAAATAAAAGTAATAGTTTTATTAAATGTTTTAGTCAATTTCAGTAAATAGTGAAAGTAAAAGGATCATTTGTTTATAAATCACATTTTTTACTTTTCACAAGCCTTTATGTAATTGCAACAAGGGTGCTGAACTTGAAAAAATGAGTGCGACTCATATGTATCTCTTTTAGTGTTTCAGAAAAATATGAATTATACATTTTTTTTCAATCGCTAATGAAGTGATTGAGTAAACTTTGATTTTTTAAGGACCATGGTCTTTCTTAAATTATTTAACTAAAGGAGCAGTTCTATATTTATTTAAGATAAAATGCAATTTTTTGGAAACTCTTGCATAAAACCATATTTTTAAGTAAGCCACTTTTAGTTACTTTTAATCTAAAAACATATCGGCAAATCTTGTTACTAAAAGACACAATACACTCCAGTCATCAACATAAGGAATGGATCCACTAATAAATTAAAAAAAAAAAAAAAATGATAAATGTTTTAATACACATTTGAAATGAAGAAAGAGAATTTTATGAGAAATGTATATCTTTTGTAAGTCATCCGAAATTCTGGTACAGTAGTATTTCTCATCATTCTTGTTTTACTTTTATTTTTTATTTGATTCTTACTCCATCAACATATTCATAATTTTTTTCCCGACACACAAGAACTCGCATGAACTTTTTTTAAGTTACAATTTCTTTTTCAGAGTTCTGAAAGCTTCGGAAGGAATCTAAAATGTGTAGTTTTGTTTATTTCTAGATTTATATTTTTACTCTTTGGCTCCTAGTGCCTTACTAGTATGGATCTTTTAATATAATTCCACCGTTCAAAAGAAGAAAAAAAAAATATTTTCAAAAAAGATAAGAATTTAGCATGGAGTAACCAACTCAAATGGATTCAAAGTTGGTATGTATAACAATCTAAACCAAATGGGATGAATTTGTATTAAACCAATCCCAAAATGAACATACGATTTATGTTGAAGAAAACAATGTCCATTAAATCTAACCAAATGATGACCGCCAAGAAGCAACCCTAGCGAATCAGTGTGTTTGAGAGCACTTGAAATTTTTATACACTAGTTGGGCTGTCAACCACCGGTTAGCGTCTAGGCATATTGAACTTTTCTATATAAAAATTTTAAAATTATACGTATTTGATATAAAATCTGCATAATTTATATATTTTTAATAATTTTATTAATTTTTTTTATCATTTTTAATTATATATCTTTTATATATGTTGCAAAATTTACATTATGTGTGATTTTGATTAAGTTTTGGTCTACTTTTATTAAAACTCAATGAGTTATTTTTTGGGCGTATTGTATAAACTTTTTAATGGGCCAAGAATGTATTATTAAGGGTAAACAACATTAATTACACCCTCACTTCTTCTTCTCTCGTCCCCCCTCTTTTCACGTTCTTCTATCTGCTCTACTTCAAGAAAACCACCACTAACTTAAAACTAAAACAAAATCAAAACCCCAGTCAATATCAACTAGGGTTTCAATTTCGGATCCATAAGTCCATATCAATTAGGGTTTCAATTTCAGATTTAAAAAATTAAAACCCCCCAATCAAAAAAACCCCAATCGAAATTAAAACCCCATTTTTTAAACGTTGACTTTTGGTTTACTTTCGTTGACCGCCTTGGCCGACTAGCTCCGCCTAGGCGGTTGTTTGACCGCTTTTTGAGTCTTCCGCCTATCTTGGCTGATTTGCCGTAAATCGTGGCGGTGTATGCCCGCCTAGTACTTAGCTCGCTTTTTACAACACTATTTTTGCAAATTTTGGTAATTCTCAGTTTTGCACAAGTTTATTGGTTCTTGACTTTCTTATTTTCTATAAAATCTTTTGCATTAAAATAAAGTACGTGCTTGATTTGTTTTTCTCGGAATTTTTATTTGTTGTAACTTGGGCTTAGAAAATTGATTGTGGTGGAGAAGATGCCTCCTTTTTCTTTTTATGGCTTTGTATATCAAAAAATCAAAAAGAAAATTATTTGTTAAATATTTTTGCAGATACTTATTTAATTAAATAACTTTTGAAATTAGGCATGCGAATTAAAAAAACTTATTCCAAGATCTTCGATGTTGCTAACACGGACCAAATTAAGGTTGGCAATAGATTGGTGATCACTTTTCAATTGCCAGTTTAAAATTAAATAATTTTAAAATATAAATATATTTATGCAAAACTAATCAAAAGGAGACCTATGCAAAATTAGATTGGTCACTTTTCAATTGCCAGTTTAAAATTAAGTAATTTTAAAATATAAAATATAAAATATTTGAAATGAAGAAAGACAAATCTTCTATTATCATTTCTAATGTAATATAGCCATATGTTTAAACTTTTGTGTAACTTTGACATTTTATCATTTCTAACGTGTAAAATTTTGTGTAACTTTGACATTTTCCAGCTATACTCCATTTACCCTCGTGTTGTATGTTGTGCTTAAGGCTTTGTACTTCAAAATATTTTTATAAGTCAATTACCAGTATAACCCAATAAAGCATTTGGTTTACGAGATTGAAAAAAAAATTGAGTTTACAAAAACGAACTAAAAATGTCACATCAACGTGGGTAACCAGATTCCTTTTAGAACACAAGAGACTTTTTCTTTTTCATAATATAGGCTAGACATCCTTCAAATTTACTGAGCATTAATTATCCCATCCCTTTAAACAATTTTTTAATATTACGTACAAAGAAGAAAAGAATCAACTCTTTCTTTACACGTTTAGCATTGGTTGATTAATATTAGGTGTCAACGTGGTAAATTGAACACCCTTAGATTGTCACCTTTAAATAATTCAAACGCCCTTTTATCGCCTATATCTAAAAGGAAGTGATTTTGGTTCGCCTCATTGCTCGCCCAAGATCACCCATTTATCGCCTAAAATTTTACATCGCCCAAAATTTCGCCCCAGCTTCGCCCAATATTTTACGTCGCCTAGGAGTTCGCCTCAACTGATCGCGTGTAGCATTTATACTTTTTAATCGCCTAGAATGTCGCCTAAAAAAATGAGAGACGTGTAGGGATCAAAAGTTGTCATGAATTGAATTCAACGGATCATATTCAAAAGTTCATTTTGGTGAAAAATATGAGCGAAGTTTATTTTGGTAAATGGACACTTGTTATAGTTCATTTAATAAATTCTCTCATTATACACTTTGTACAATTGGGTAAAAAATGTACTTTCTTTAAATCAGCCTTTTGTCTTAAAGCTAAAAGCCTCTACCATCTTATATGAAGAAAGAATGCTACCAACTTCATCTTCTTCATCATTCTCTTGATGTCCGACGATGTACTCCTCGGAATTCTTTTTTCTTTTGGTTTTTCTTTCTTTCCTTTTTAACTTGGATCCTAAGGTGGTTCCTTGTACAATTTTAAGGTAGGTCCTAAATTTTCTTTATATATCACCTCTAAAGGATTTCGGTTTCTAAGGTGGTTCCCGGGCACCACCTACACTTGCCATGGGTCCGCCCCTGAATTCTGGGTTATGCTTCTTTTCCTACAGGTGCTAGTATATTGCTCAATAAAATACTTAGTTGTGTTTCTTTTTTCCCTTAACTAAGAGAGTGGGTCCACATAACATTTAATAGTATTTCTTTTTAAGTAGAACCCACTAATATTCCCTTACTTCCTCTATATACACAAGCCAAAAATATTCATATAAAAGCTTCAAATAATAAATAGAAGCGTAAAGAGATAAAAGCGTAAAGAGATAAAAGTGCATGTTCAAAAATATTCATATAAAAGCTTCAAATAATAAATATATAAAAATTTGATGAAAATGTGTTTTTTTGATATACATGTGTATTTTAAAGTTTTGAGATGATACTCAAGTAATTCTAATTTTGTAAGGATATTAATGTAATTTTAAAATTTTGCAAGGATATAGATGTAAATGCTTTTCATTTTTATGTGTTTTATAATATTTAAATATAGTGTCAAGCTAGAAAATTACACTAAATGAGAACGAAATCATTTCTTTTAGAACGGCAATTAGCTTTCTCACAATATCCACAACACAGGCTATCTCACATGTTCTAAGTAGAACTTGAACTCACAATCATTTTAGTTGGAAAACTTCTCATACAACAAGAGATACCATTGAGGCACAAACCCTCTTTGATGAGAACTAAATCAATTAGACAATAACAGATTTGACATATGTCGTTTATGGCAATGTTTTAAAACCCGGGTTTATAATCGACCCGGTCAAATGACCGGGTTATCGGTTCAACCGGTTGAACCGCCCGTTCAAACCGGTTTTACGCCAAAAAATGAAGTACCTTTATTTTAAGTGTACCTAGAATTAGATTACTACTTTCACTCTTTAAGATAACCTATGCTTAATATCCTACTGTACTACGGATTACTTGTTTACATCTAAGTCTAACAACTAACAAGGTTGTGATGTAAATAACTTAGTATATAGTTTTAAAAAATATTCATTTCTTTGAGCACATGACCAAAGAGAATGTATTTGCTACAGATGTCATCGGTTAGCTGACCGCTTTTTGATCATCACTTCCAAGATAATCTTTATTCTTTTTTCCCATCTCCTCCATTGCTTTACTAACAAAATAAAAAGAGTAAACTACACCATTCGTCCTTGAGTAATACGTTGACCATCAAGTTTCGTCCCTTGACCAAAAAAATTGCATCGTTGGTCCTTAACTGCGAAACGTTAGTCATAGTTGATCCCTCACCCTAACTGGTTGGACTAACGGGCGTTAAGCCTTGTTAAATCGAGGGTATTTTTGTCTTTTCCCACCCACATCACTTTTGTCTTTTCCCACCCATTTTTGTCTTATACCACACAAGGACTAATGGTGTAGTTTACTCATCATTTTATTTCATTTTATCAAAACCATAACCCTAGTTTCACCCAACCCTCCTCCTCTTTATCCCAGCCGCCGACACCACTCTTTTCCGGCCATCTCAGGCCACCACGTCGTCTAGCCGTCACCCATCTCATCTCTCCGACAACTGCCGCTAGTGTAACCATCATATGCCGCCACTTCCACCCATGTTGACACAAGTTGCAAGTGTTAGAAGGATAGAATGAGTCACGCATAGGTTCAGTTTGGTGTTTGTGCCCGTGGTTTAATTTGCGTCAGTGGCTCGCCTTCCTCATCTCATCTCATCTTTCCTTGTTCTTTTTTTTATATCGTGGGTAAGTTTTGAGAAACATGTTCTTGATAAAGATTTCGTGGGTGGAAGGTGGGGAGATGGAAATTACTTTTGTTTTGGCTTGGTATGATGGTGATGAGGGTGGGGAGATGGAAATTACGGCGTTTGTAGAGCCTCGGTAATTTTCTTGATATTGATTCTTAACGCGATTGTTGGTGTTTGGCAAGAAAGTAATCTTTGAAAAAGCTTTAGAGGCCCTAAAAGAAATTCAATCAAGACAAGCAACCGTCATCCATAATGGTAAAAAATCTCGGATCTACCCGCAAAGAACTTGTTCCGGTGATATTGTGGAGCTACGTGTTGGGGACAAAGTTCCTGGCGATATGAGGGTCTTAGAGCTAGTTAGTTCGACCCTTAGGCTCGAACAGGGCTCCTTGACCGGTGAAAGTGAAGTCATTAGCAAAACTAGTAAACACATTATTGAGGATTCGATATCCGAGGAAGAAATGTATGGTGTTTCTTTGGGACAACAGTTGTAAATGGAAACTGTTTTGTTTGGTTACGATCGGGATGCATACCGAGTTAGGAAAGTGCACTCCCGGATCCACGAGGCCTCACAAAGTGAAGAAGACACTCCGTTGAAGAAGAAATTGAACGAATTTGGAGAAGTATTGACCATGCTAATTGGATTAATTTGTGTTTTGGTTTGGCTTATAAATTTGAAGTACTTCCTCTCTTGGGAGTACGTTAATGGCTGGCCAACAAATTTCAAATTTTCGTTTGAGAAGTGTACATATTACTTTGAAAATGGATATTGTGTTTGGTGATGGGTTATGGTGATAATGGTGGTGGTGTTAGTGTGTTTGTTTAGAATGGGTATGAAAATGGATTGATGGAGGAAGAAGAAGATGATGTTAGGTGGTAAAAAGACATAAATACCCTCCACTTAACAAGGCTTAACGCCTGTTAGTCCAACCAGTTAGTGTGAGGGACCAACGATGACTAACGTTTCGCAGTTAAGGACCAACGATGCAATTTTTTTGGTCAAGGGACGAAACTTGATGGTCAACGTATTACTCAAGGACGAATGGTGTAGTTTACTCAAATAAAAACTAACAAAATCCAACCCTCTCACACACAGGTACATAGATCCCTATTTATATCATCACCACTGAAAACATGTTACTAGTGTACACCAACGCACAAGAATCCGGAAGCAAAATCGGTTGATCACTTATAAATTGGGAGCAACTAAAAATCTGGCTAGTCAACTAAACTTGATAGATGATCGAGTCAAAGTCAAGGATCAAGTCAACGGGTGCCCTAAGTTGTCTGTTGGAGAACTAAATGAAGGCCTCATCTACTGTCGAATCATTCTAGCTCTTTTCCTTTCATATAAGTTGAACCGGACGGTTACCGGTCCGGCGGTTCGACCCGGGTCAACCAATACCGGGCGGTTCAATCCGGTCTAAATTACAGCATAAACCCGGTATACAACAGACCGGCCACCTCTCCGGTTCCCGGTTCAACAGGTTGAACCGGCCGGTTCGAACCGGGTTTTAAAACATTGGTTTATGGAGTTTAGCTCCATAAAATATTTCAATTATTGAAGAACCTGAAAAGTAAAAAATATAGTCTAATTTATCATTTTAGTCAACTATGATGATAATGAAAGTAGAGAGTTTCATTTGTCCTAAATCGTAATTTTTGCTCCTCACAATTGAGATGTTAATTTTTTTACTTTTATCATTTGCCTGATTACAAGAAAGGTGCTGACATTTAAAAGAAGAGCATTCATATAAATTTTTGAATCACTCGGACAAAAGTTAGGCATATGATTGACCAACATAACTTTAAAATATGTTTTATCGTTGATGTATGTAAACTAAAACAATCTAGTTAGTCAATGTTATTTTCTAACTTGTTGCTAGCTTCAAGTCGCCGGTTAAAGTGTTAAACAAAATAGTAAATTACCTAATCTCTCAATATATAAAAATGTATGCAAAAACTAATCGTAAAGAAAACATATTTAATTATAGAGTTTTTTGATGAAAGTGTAAGCACAATTGAGAAATGTTATGACATTTTGAAATAATAATAGAAAAAGAATGCTGTGTCATTACTATTACTATTATTTTACTAATATAACTAAAAGGCAGGACATTAGCTCTTCACATGACACGTGTCCTCATTAATTGCCAACTTTCGCAAGTTGGCAAAAATAGCTCCTGAGGTTTAGGTGTCGTTGCAAAGTAAGTCCAAGTTGGCAAAAATAGTCCTTAAGGTTTATGTGTCGCTGCAAAGTAAGTCCTTTATAGCAATTTGGCAAAAATAGTCCCTATCCAAATTCACGGCTACAAAAGCAATCTCGCTGCATCGCGCGGGTTTCCACACTCGTATATTAACTAAAAGGCAGGACATGGGGTCTTCAAATGACACGTGTCTCAGCATTAATTGCCAACTTTCGCAAGTTGGCAAAAATAGTCCCTGAGGTTTAAGTGTCGTTGCAAATTAAGTCCAAGTTGGCAAAAATAGTCCCTAAGGTTTAAGTGTCGCTGCAAAGTAAGTCCTTTATAACAATTTGGCAAAAATAGTCCCTATCCAAAATCACGGCTACAAAAGCAATCCCGCTGCATCGCGCGGGTTTCCACACTCGTTGTATCTATATACTAAAAAGCGTACATGGTTGCTTCACAAACACAAGCATTAAATGCTAAGTTTCACAAGTTGGCAAAAACAGTCCCTGAGGTTCAAGTGGCGCTGCAAAATAAGTCCTGCATCATTAATTGCTATCTATAGCAATCTGGCAAAAATAGTCCCTAAGGTTTAAGCGACGTTGCAAGGTAAGTCCTGTAGAATTAATTGCTAACTATAGCAACCTGGCAAAATTAGTCCCTAAGGTTTAAGTGTCGCTACAAAGTAAGTCCTTTGAAGCCAATCCCGCTGCATCGCGCGGGTTTCCACACTCGTTTAAATTGAAAATTGAGGTTACAAAAACTATAAATTGAGGATATAAAGTTAAAAATTAGTACTATTTGGTGAATGTAAGGATCCCACCATCAAATCCCATTTCTTACTCTTTTATATTCGTGTGTTTAGAGTTTAAAAAAGCTGAAGATTCTGGACGTGTGCTGGTCAGAGTCATTAACTAAGATCGGAAATTTCAGTGGGCTTGAGAATCTTGAGCAACTTATCTTAAATAATTGTTATAGTTTGGAAGAGTTGGATAGCTCTATTGGTTTCAAAAACTTGTTTTATTAGATTTAGAAGGTTGCACAGGGTTGAAGAGGCTCCCTTGGGAAAGGATAGCCAAGTTAACATCTCTTAAATGCTTAACTTTATTGAGTTACATATTCAGGAGCCTCCTTCCTCGTAGCCTCTACCAACTCTTCCAAATTATTGAAGATCCCTTGGGAGTGGATGGTAGTCAATTTGGAATCTCTTCAATATCTATTACTCCAAAGCTTTCAAGGTAAGCAACTTCTCCTCCATCCCTTCCTGGCGCATGTATATTTTAGTAATGAAGAGGTATTTTTCATGTATTATTAATTAATATGCTTTTATGCTATACAGGAATCACGAGTCGTGAGTGATGAAGATTGCACATCCTTCTCTCGGGGAAGGAGGTACCTGAGTGGTGCACTTATCGAAACAGTGGAATTGTTATTTCTTTTGTGGCACCTATCAATTTTGATAAAAATATATGCGGTCTGATATTATGTGCTATCAGATGCAGCGAATGTGATTGGGGTTGGCCAGAAATTTTTAATAAAATGAAAGGAACAAGTTATCGTTTCGACAATTTCGGGTACCGTCACGATGAAGCGGTGATCATGTTTTATCCACTTAATGATACAACACTAGTGGTGGAAGCCGGTGATGCTGTGGAACTTCAATTTCATGATGAAGAGAGTCTTAAGAGTGGTGGGTTGCGTTTGGTATACGAGGATGAAGTGGTAGATTCGGGATTAGTTTTAAAAGATGTTAGAAAGCCCACACTCTCTCTGTTTCCATTATCATCAGAGACCATGACTAGTAATGGTATTAACGAGTCAAATGATGAAGACGTATGCTCCTTCCCCATCCAAGATGAAGAATACACCTATTATGACTTTTTCCCCATGGTATCTTAATTTCAAATGTTCTTTTTTATTATCAAGGTTTACAATTGTAGTATGTTATTTAAGTTATTTCAATAAACATTGGACCCAAGGAATACAAAAGAATGATCTCGTGTGAATTGATTAGTAGTTTTAAGCGTTTATGATCATTGTTATTGTGGGGCGTTCAAACGGAATGCCAACCTGGTGTTTGATGAATGTCCAATGACAATAATGGATTAATATTTGAATGTTCATGTCTCTTTTGCTTATAGTGTCTTTTATTTAAAGAACCTATGCTCTGTTGTTGTTTGTGTATGCCATCCTATCAGCTTGAGGCATCACTTGTTTACAGAGAAATTTGATTATATATTCTAATATCGTGATGAAATCTATTCATTGCTATGGTTGTTTGAACATTTGAATGCACTGCGTTTCAGTACAAGTTGTTATTTATATATAAAGGAATCTGAGGAAAAAATCGCTTGCAATTAAACCGACCCGGCCAGTTTTAACCCATACTTTTGTTATGGTTTACTAAAACTTTTGGATTTTGATTTATTTGCTGTTAGTCTGTCATATTAAAATAGTAAAGCCATTGATATAATGGTAGGAATCTTCAATTCAGTACCCCAAAAGATAGTCTATCATATTAGCAATTGTTGATCAGTCATACAAGAATATCTTCCAGGAGTTTGATGAAAGTCCAATGCTAGTTGTTCGTGTTCTGCATTCTGGTATATGTTCGATCTAGTTTAAGATTATGTAGAAAATCTCGTGTTCAAATGATGCTTTGAGTTTGAGATGATGTATTTTATACTCTGGTTTGACCAATTTTAGGAACACTTTAAGATGGAAATATGTGTTTTCATGTGAAGATAACTACTTGATTTAGTTTAATAAACTTAATGTCACAAAGCACGTTTAGTTAACACCCTTGACCCTTAGATATTGCAATGCTACAGTGCGTATTGTTGCTGCTATGTTTTATAAATGTTGTATTTAACAGATTATATAACAACATGTTGGAATTATATAACATGACAATCATATATAAAACACATAAAACATCAAAGAAATATGCGGAAGCGTAAAAGAACGTATAATGAATAATTAATTAACTAAAACATAAACTATGCATACTTTTCTTGATTCTAGCCGAACAAGAATCAAATCCACAAACTAGCAATTGGATGAACCCTAATTAGGGTTTATAGGATTATGTGAATTACCCCTTACCGATTTTGTAATTCAATCCAAGAATAATAGCAATAATGTGTTAGTATCACTTTCTTGTACACACGTACTATACCGAATTAAAGGAATGCTAGTTTTAATTAAAGAAAACAACTTTGATTTGGAAAAGCAATGTGTCGACACCATTGGGAGGTGGTCGACCGGTTTCAAACACAAAAAACACACAAACACTTTTGGTTTTAGGTTATGAGTACAAGAGATGCAAAAACTAAAACCCTAGGCCTTGTATTTATACCCAAAGTAACTTGGTGACCAAGTTAGCTAAGGATTGGGTTATGGAAACCCATAGCCGATCGTATGGAGTAATCCCCAAGGTTTTCTAGAACCTCCTCGATCTCTATTTTCACATCTAGTCCTTTCCAATTACATTTAACGACCGTTAGTCCATTACACTTAATTACTTAATGTCCGTTATAATTATTTCGTTTAATTAATAAATAAATATAAAATTTATATTTAATTATTAACTTTAATTCTCATACATAAAGTGTGCAATCCCGTGGTCTCGAGTTCGATCCTAACACACGTCTATTAATTTATTGTCCATTAAACCAACAGCTCCCACTGGACATATCTTAATAGAGTGATCACATCGGTTAGCGTCTAGCAACACTTGATGCCTCTAGTACAACTTGAGCAAGGCTCACGGAAAACCTTTAATAATTTCTCATTATTATTATCCTTTTGTTTCTAATACCATGTTAAATAAAGATATGAAATTAAGTCATTCTTTATTCAACCATTCTGTTTCTCGTTATTAGTGATTGAGCAAGATTACCAAATCTCTCGAACATATTCGGGAGATCTTTGGGTGTGGCCACGCAAACATCTTGTCAACCCTACGAGGGCCCAACAAGATTAAACTCCAAATAAATTTGAAGGAACAAATTCTATCTTGACTACGAGACTAACCCATAAACTTTGCAACACTTCGAAACAACCCTTATGACTACCGATTCACGTATAGCGTTAAGTTGTTCCACGTAGTGCACTACATTCATGACACTTATCCGGTATCTCAAGTCCGAGGATAACTATTCATGATTTACTTAATAACAATATCCATAAAGTAAAATCATGTAGTTGGGATAAGTCCTATATTCAATTCATTGAATATCATCTGAAATTGGTATGCTTTCTCATCAATATACTTCTAAGTATATTCTACCAAATCACTCAGATTTGTCTTAATTTAACGATACTCCCATATCATTAATTGACAACGGACGATTTAGAATAAATAAATTTATTCACGGATTAAACATGCAAACATAGGATACAATATATTATAAAATCAAACATACCAAGTATTTGATTTATTATAATAATTATTTAACATCCTTTATCCAAATACTAAATAAATCAATGCATGAAAATTCCAGTTGATGAATTATGCCTCAAGTAATGACAATCATACTTGTTGACAAGGCATAAATCAACCAACTTGATCTATCGTAATTTTGAGAATACTTATTTTAAGAATTCAATTAGTGAAGTCCTTGTATGTGTGCATTCACCAATCCACATAATAATTCATAAAGTGTGTGACATCCTCTATCACCAATTTATGACAATTTAAACTTTCAAACATTTTAAAGTTTAAAGTATTCTTATTCTTTTAATGTATAATGCAATTGCACTTTAAGTAGTACAACTAGTTCACATGGCCATTAACAAGGATGAAATCCTACCATGACTAGTATTGAGTGTCATCTCAATTAAACCAGCATCATTGTATACAAACAACAATATGCTCATTAAAACTTTAATATCTTATTGTGTAATGTTTGATGTCTTCCAAACTTTCAAGTTTGTAGCCGATGACAATTTGCACAACAATTGACATATTGTTTATCCATAGAATCTAAGAGCAATTCCAGGCTGAGGATTTAATTCTATTAGAATATTCATTACACAAGTTATCTAATAACTTTTAGTTAGATATCAATGTTGTCAAATCACTTCTTATTCAAGAATGATACAATAACTTTAATACACAACATGATGTACATGATGAATCTACATGTCAAACTTAGACTTCATTCATGTTCTATTTTGTCAAAAAATATTTATCCATTTCCCAAATGATATATCATGTTTTATTAGAATCATTTATTTTACTGCACATGTTTATTAATAATAAGCATATATTCAAGGTTGTATGTTTTAATTCTTAAATCTTACAAGTGAAGTTTTATTCCAAACTAAGACTTAACATTTAACTTACAAGGAATGTTACTTCCTATATGTTATACAACATATAAGATTTAAAACCTTAATATAATACTCCCACTAACTTTCAGGGAATACTTAAAATTTATCTTATTTCAATTATAAATCAAAACTAGGATTTAATAATTAAACATAAGAATAATTTCATAGATGCATGCATTTATCCATTCATGAATTATTACACTTCGTACACTTCCAAAGATTATATGAATTCAAAAAACCTTTCAATTACTTACCGTCCTCGCTCAAGTAATTTCTCAAGAAAGAGTTTTGATATTCCATTGTCATATTTCATATTAATGAAAACAAGTATGACAATTATCATCTTTATCTAACTATCTTATAATAGAGGGATGAACTTCCCTCATATTAATTATTTTAAGATTTCCTTATATAGAATTTTAAGCAAATACAAGTTACAAAGCATCATTTACAAGTATTTAAAGCACAACTAAAACTAAAAAAACACTATTCAACACATACAATTAATACACAATTTAATTTACCCCTTCACCAAAAAATACAACTATTTAAACCACAATGTACAATCTAACGAAGCTTCAAAAATATAAAATGCATATTGTACAACTAAATATAACACTTGATTTTTAACAAAATCATAAAATCAACACTAAATTATATGCATTTGAATGTATTGACAATTTTAATAGCACATGATACGGCAACATAAGACAAGAACACTTACTTTTTCTTGTGAATCTAACTATATAAGACCATGTTTACTGGTAAAATGATCCGATCGATCGTAGTCTATAAGACAAAAAAATACTTTATATTATATTAAATGAATACAAAGAAAGAAACCACAACATCATGCTCTAAATCTCCCAAAAAACCGTACACGATCACGCTCTAAATCTCCCAAAAAACCACAACATCTTTGAGCCAACCATTACATTAGTGTTTGTTCTTCGTTTACAACAAAAGAAACCAATAAATTGTGTTCATATTTGAATTGAAAGAAAGAAAGTAACCAATGAAATGATGGGGTTTGTGTATAAGATTCAAGTTGGGATGTGAGTGTGGGCATGGCGTATAAGATTCAAGGAGAAATAAAGGCGGACATTTTTGTGTGTGTTATGTTGTTAGGGTTTGTGAAAATGATAGTATAATTAGGGTGCGCTTTTATAACCCTAGAAATTATGGTGGACATCATTTGGGCCAAGATTTGTTGCTATCCGAATTTTATGAATGGTCGGCTGTATAATCGCAAATGTAAGTTGGGCTCCAAAGTGATATGATTGGTGCTAAGCAGTCAAGTCTAAAAGACTAAAAACTGCTCAAACACTAATGCAATTAAGATCAGAGGAGTATAGGGTCTCCCCGGGTCGTTATGTCCCAGCGAGCTATGCAATGGATCAATCAACGTCTAGTGATCAAGGAATTTGAACGGAAAAAGGATCTGGATATGATATTATAACTACGAGAAAAGCCAACAAATTAAGACGGCTTAAATTCAAACTAAAGAAAATTAAAAAGATAAAACCTATTAAATAAACGCTATCACTATAATTAAAGTGATGAACGTTTAAAACCTAAAACGTGCGTTTAAATTAAAATCTACGCGACGTACAAAATAAAAAGTGAAACTAAAGCAGTATTAACCCTAAAAATATGAAAATGATGTTTTTACAAACCTAATGATATAAGAAAATTTATAGAAAAGGAAAATTATTTTTTAAAACTAATTATCTAATTAAAAACTATTTTTAACTAATAATTAATTACCTAAAATACAAGAAAATAGGAAATTAGGCTAGGAAAATAAGATTAACACTTGGAAAAGTCTAAAATAACAAACAAGACTTTTCAAAACTATTTTTGTATTTTTCTGACTATTTTTCTATTTTTTATGAATTTTAAACTATTAAAAACTATTTAAATTACTAAAAATTACCAAATAAACTAAGAAAAATCTGGAAAATTACTTTTTTCACTTCTTATATTTATCTAAACTTAATAAAATTGAAGAATTATTTTTTTGAACCTTTTCTGGATTTTTTATATTAAAAGCTAATTAAAAATTGATTAAAATCTATTTAAATTGAGAAAAATAGTAAATGAAGACCAAAAATTATGAAACTTTCAGGAAAAATCTAAAATGATATATAGAATCTATGAAAAATGGAAAATCAACAGCTTATGTGTAAGATTAATGAGCTACTGTGTAAACTGCTATTGGAAATAAGCTACAAGAATAAGCTAATAAGCTAGATAAGCCACCAAACAGTAACTACAGCTAAAGAACACTAGATTAAGCTAATTACCACTAAAGTTACCTACTCCTAACAAGCTAAATCCTCAGATCAATCAAATAAGCTAACTGCTTATTCAATCCAAACAGTGGTTTAGGACCACTGTTTGGGACAAAGCACAAGCTCAAATAATAAGCTAATCACAAAACCACTTAAGCAGTCTTATAGACCACCTGTCCAACTACCATCTCACCAAATACCAGACCTTGCTAAGCTCTTGAGACCTTTGTGTACCTACTTCAAGGATGAGAAAACTCGATACCACCGAGGCAGTGTGGTGCAGGCATTTATGCCATTTGGAACAATGATTATAAGGCTCATAAAAATTAACAAAATTCCACAAAATCACTATAATCAAGTAGACCAAGAGAAGATTTTAAAGCAACAATTTTCACTAAATATGACCCAATAATGAGTCCATGAAAATTCATCTATATGACCCCAACCGACTTTGCACACTTTTGACTTTTGATGAAATTGAAGAACTTTGACTTATTCTAACTTTGGATCCAAATTTTTCTTGAAGATGATGTTATAAGATGGAACAAGTGTAATGCAAGCAGTGTTGATGATTACTTAACTCAAAATAAGCAATGGCAACTCTAGAAATCCAACAGTTAACAGGTGAGATAGATTTGAGAGTAATTTTGACTTGTGGCTTAGCAGACCCAAAGTGTTGATGGAAAAGAGTTCAAGTGATCTTAATAAACATGAGACAACAAAAGGCAATCACTGAACAAGTCTTAATGACAGTTAACCAAATCAATCCAAACACTCCTTTTAGTTACTGATTTAAGCTTAAAACAGAATTAAACACTGAAACAACTTATTTAAATGATCAAACTAACTTACCATAACTGATTTACTACTGATTAACCATGTTTTAACAGATTTACACCTACAAATACAGATTATACAAGGAACCTTAAATTTGACTTACAAATAGTCCAAGCCACAATGGCATGCCAAATGTGAAACAATGACCACTAACCTATCAAACCCAATCCAAATAGCCACTATTCAACCCATTCCATGTACGCAACAACCCATGTCCAATTCGCTCAATTTTGTACCCATGTTGACTTTTGTTGACCAAGGTTCACAAGTGAGTAAAAATGAATTGTGAGCTTATGGAAAGCTTTTATGAGCTTGTATAAGCTTATTTTAACTTAGAAGGAAGCTGAATGAAGCTTAAGATTTAGTGTTTGAAACTTAAAAATCCCACAGTTAATATGAAAATTGAAAAGTTGCAATTAAACTGGAATTGAAACCTGATAGAGTTACAATACACTTTAAACCTTAGATTGATACAAACTAAACTGGAAAATACACTTAAGAACTATTTAAGACATATTAAATTTAAAAACGACACATACTTGAAAAATTAAAACTAAGTCTCTACTTGTTGCTTCTTTTTGCCTTTTATACACCCAAATGACCTTCTCTCACTTCATTGGACATATCCCAGCAACACTTGAGGCCCTTGGATGACTCCACTTGATCCTGGCCGTTTAACAAGTTTTGGCGCCAATTTTGGATTTAACAGTGGGGATTGAGTGTTAGGTACAAGAGTTGCATTAAATGCACCTTGGAGTGTTGTGTTTGGAGGGGGGGGGGAAAGTGATGATGGTGGAGTGTTATCAGATGGGTTGCAGGATTGTGATGATGAAGAAAGGGTAACCCGTGAAGAGGGAGGGAAAGGGGTGAGTCAAAGGGTGGTTTGACTGGTTATTAAATAAAAGGGGGTCCAATGGCAGGGTTTAAAAAGCATATGGCAGGGGTCCAATTGCATTGTGACTAGTCCAAATGGTAGGAAAGGTTCTAAATATCATAGGGACTCAATTGTAATTTCTGAAACTGGGAGGGCCACTTCTGCCAATTATGCAAAGATGCTTCAGGGGCTGAAATTGCCAAGTGTCAATAGTACAAGGACCAAAGTTGCCATTTTCACATTTTCCAGGGACCAATTCTGCCAATTTGCAAACTTGAAGGACCAAATTGTAATTTTCTCAAAACTTTTTACATTTTTCACCAAAGGACCAAATTTGACAAGTTATGATTTAAAAAGAACCTTTGATGATTTTTCTTTTGAAATTTTGATTCAGGGACTATTTTTGACAATTTTAGAAACTTGGGGGTCAAACGCAATTTTGCAAATTTGATATGTTTTTCATCCGATTTTGATATTTTGCATTTAAAACACATAAAACACCGATTTGTGATATTTTGATCATTTTGATGTGTTTCGAGTGTTTTCGGATGAATTTGCGCTTTATTTTGGTACAAAATGATGAGTTTTACACACTCATCAATCCCCACATCGAGATATTGCTAGTCCCTAGCAATGATTTGAGAAACATAATGGATTTTAAACTCTTTACCAAAAGCCATTACTTCGGAGTAGCCAAATGTTTCAGTTCAAGTAAGAACCATGGTACACCGATAACCATGTGATTTTGAGCAAACCACCGCCTTTCAACGGATTTGATTTTGTCTTTACCGTGTCGCCGTTTTCTCGGACTAGCCAACTCTTAGATAAATTATCAACATTATCTTTGGTGAGTGATTACCAATTATGGTTTTTCCACCGCCTTTACCACAAGCCATAATCTTGCGGGCTAGCCAACTCTTCACTTTTTAGGATATGGTGAGTTGAATACCATACAATTTTGGGCAAATTGCAAGCCATATAAACGGATTTGAGAAATCTTTACCAAGTGCCGTTTGCTCTGGATTAGCCAATCCTTTTGTCTTCGAGACAAGGCGGATCGATAACCAAATGAGAAAGTGTAAACACTTACTCCAAAAAATTTTGGCCAAAACGGGGAATTGGTATAGTTATATGATAAAATTCGTGAGAATTCCCCCACACTTAGAAATGAATATTGCCCTCAATATTCAAAGTACCGCGTTATGCGAAACAAAGAACGTAAAAGGAAATACTACGGCCATTATTTAGGAAGAAGATTTTTTTTTTTTTTTTTTTTTTTTTTTTTTGCAACATGTGGGCAACCCCCACACTAGGGTGGTAGAAAGAGGTGAGAAGACGAAATATGGGTGAAAACCCATATAGCATGCTCTTGTTTTTGATTCCCGAGTCGCTAGCTTGACTCGACCCAATTCATTTGTTCATGGGGAAAGTAACGTGGAAAACCAATCTCAATCGGACTTTCGTTCACAATGTTAATGAACATATGAACATCGAAAGTTCCACACCGATGAGATATAACCGCGGTATTGTTTAATAGTAGAAACTATAAAGGATGATACGGGGTCAAAGATGGTGTCCTCATTCCCGAAAGAGAAAGGGAAAGAGCAACCACACCATCTGTGAAGAATGGAATAAAGATATACATGAGAATGCATGTCCATTCCTCATCGAGAGAAGCAAATCACCGGTTTGACATTTTAAGCTTAAACTTGAAGCTTAGATGGTGATTGTCAAGAAGATGTCCGGAGGAGGGTGGGAAATGGTTCTTCAATCAACAAACTTTCCGAAAAGGATGTCTCCTCCGGATCAAGGTAAGTGTTATCAATTCCGTTGGAATTGACTCATCACTAAGAAATGCATCGACTTCATTCCAAAGTTGTCATCTTCCTCATCGAGGAGTGAGGAAGGGATGGAAGAGTCGGGAATAGGACTAGAAGATGATGGATCATTTTGAGCAATTCATCAATGGGAAGAATGTCTCCCATTGGATTACAAACATCATCATCCAACTCGGATGAAATGAAGAGAGTTTGGTTTCATCCACGACTTAACAATCTCAATGCGACAAACGATGCGGAGGTGGGACAAGTGGTGTGCTCTTAGAGCTAGCAGTTTCCACCACTTCCGATGAAGTCTCGATTCTAGATCATCGTCATCAACATCAAGAATACTCTTGACTTCCACAGTACAACTTTCAAACCATTTGTTTGAACCAGGGTAATTTTCAAAGCTTTGAGCTCAAAGACGTTTTTGGTAAACACTCTTAACCATGAAATTTGAGAGTGTTGCATTGATTCTTCGATTTTGATCAATTGTGGCAACACTGCTTGTACTGAGGTTTAGAGTTCGGTTGATATTCAATGTGAGCTCTTCGTTGTCGACCCGTATGGTCAACTCTTCCGCAAACACATCGATCGAGCACGGCTCGTTCTTAAGAAAGCTCTCCCAAGATAAGGGGAACTCTAGGATCCGCATCAAGTCTACTACAACAAAGTCGGCATGAAAGTGAAACTTTCCCACTTTCATCACGACATCCTCGGCTATCCCAAGTGGACGAGTTACAGTGCGATCCGCTAGCTCGAGTGTCATACGAGTGGATGAAAGTTCGGAAGAGCAGTTTCTTCCACCGAGAGAGGCATGAGGTTAATGCTAGCGCCAAGATCGGCCAAGGCGAGCATTGAAACATCCCAAGAAATCACACGGGATTAGGAACCGCCGGGGTCTTCAAGCTTTTCGGGAAGCTTGTTAAGAATGGTCACGAGCATTGCTCATTGAGAGGAGTTTTAGCCATCTCGATAGCTTATCTTTGTTGGTGAGTAAGCCTTTAAGCGTGGATGCAAATTTAGGCATTAGAACGAGAGCATCAACGAAGCTTATATCAAAGTGAAGCTCATTGAAGATTTGGAAAAACTTCTCCATTTGCTCTTTGTTTTTGTCTTTGAGCTTCTCATCATTCATTCTTGATGGGTAAGGAAGTCGACTAGACTTTGAGCCGGGATGGAAGTGTTTTCGGCTCAAGATTTTCTTCGAACATCGAGTTCGGACTTAAAGGTTGGACTACCGAAGGTGGGACGTGTCTTGATACCGTGGGCTTGAATAATGCACCTTGTCCGTTGTCTCCTTGGTAACTTGACTAAATGCCACGGGAGGAGGGGCATTGGAGTCTTAGGTCCATTGTGCGTCTTACCACTACAGTGGTGACGGCTTTCAACTCGGCATTTGGATTGGTGATCAGATTGCTTGGGAGTCCTCCGGAAGATGGCGAAGCTTTGTTCATATTCATGTTCATGAAACTGCTCATCATATTCTTTAACTCATTTGTCTGCCGAGACAATGTGGTATCAATTTCCCTTTTTAGCTCACCTCTCATGTTATTGATCTGAGTTTGCATTGAACGCATGTTTGCCTCAGTCATTTTCATGAAGTCATTTGGCATGGGAGCTTGAGGAGGTGGTTGATAACTTTGATGATTTGGAGCTTGATATGGTTGAGGTTGGTTGAAATTGTTCCGGTTTTGATTGAAATTTGGAGGGTTATTGAAATTTTGCCCTTGATTCGGAACAAAGCGGTTTTGATTTCCATGGTTTTGCACAGGAGGAAAACCAGGTGGTGTCATACCGCTAGGTGCACGGTAGTGAGGATCACCTTGTGGTCGGTATTGATTGTGGTTTACCGAAGCTACGGGAGCTTGGTAAAAGGAAGCATCGGTTGCTTGACAATCATAATACGCATGTGGACCACTACAAGTTTCACACACCTTGTTTACGGCTTTGATTGGTTCCGGCTTATGAATTTCGCTTTTGATTTCTTTACCTCTTTTATCATACAATGGATGATATCCGTTAGAGCTGACTAACGGAGCGGCTAACTCGGAAGAGTTACCGGATGAAGAAGCGAGTGTTCGAACATTGACTTTGTTGCGAGAAATAGGAACTTTTGATTTTGCTCGCAAATCTCAATCACATCTTTAGGTTTACGATTCAAGATATTGCTGCTGCTGCTGCATTCAAGGAATCTTGATCATTACCGTTCAACCCATTGTAAAAGATATTGACTTGTTGAAGCTCCGTAAATTCATGATGGGGCATTTCACGAGGAGATCTTTGAATCTCTCCCATGCCTCTCAAAATTTTCATCGAAATTTTGACGAAATCCGAAATTTCATTTTAAGATTAGTCGTCTTTGATGGAGGAAAGAAGTAATTCACAAACTTTTGAACAAGATCCTCCCAAGTTTCGATAGATCGAGGGGTTCTTTTCCACCAAATCCGGCCGTACCCTCAAGAGAGAATGGAAAAGCATCAACTTGATCACTTTTGTGGCACATCCTTGAAATTGATAGTTGAAGTCAACTTGTTGAACCAACGGATGTGTGCATCGGGTCTTCTCGATCGGACCCACGGAATTGATTTGTAGACACAAGTTGGATCAAATGTGTCTTCAATTCAAAGTGATCGAGTTGATTACGGGTAAAACAATGGCATCTCCATAACCCTCGGTGGGTGCTTGGAGCATTTCCGCCATAAATACGTTAAATACGCCATGGTGTTGTTAGAAATAGTACGAATCTCGGGTTCGACTATTTGGGCGACGCCTCACGAGACGTCTTCTAGGAATTTCGCTAGATCACGCAAAGGACTCAATGATCTAGAAGAACGAGTGCACATGCACTAGAGATAACTCTAAGGGATCTCGAGTTAAGAAGAGAAATGGGAATTATGAAAATCTTTCGGATGAGAATGAGAATTATGAAGACGTTTTATAAAATCGGGGTGAGAAGAATCTTTTGGGTTTTACGGTTCGAAACGTCGATATCACAACAAAATCAATTAACACAAAATCGAGGCAAAACAACGATGAACTTAACCAATAATCCAAGATGAATGGCTTTTTGAAAAAGGTACACCAATCACAATGGACACAAAGGCAAGTTTTATATCTTTGGTTCGGGAACTTATTGTGGTCGCACCCCAGTTAGGTAGTGCAACGCCTTGGTTTTCGTGGTAATCTTTTAAGTTGTTAATTATTAAAGAAAACGACGATTCTTTTGTATTTTATTATTTGATACATATATAGAAACAAAAGAAAAATATTTTTGTGTTTTATACGTTTTTGGATGTTTTTGGGTTTTGGATTTTTAGAAGAAAATATGAATATATATATATACAGAGATGGATGATATAAACAAATGAGTGAGGACTCAAACAACTAATCGCTAGACGTGACAAATAGCCTGACTCCGTGGCGGCGCCAAATTTGATTGGTGCTAAACAACAAGTCTAAAAGACTAAAAACCGCTCAAACACTAATGCAATTAAGATCGGAGGAGTATAGGGTCTCCCGGTCGTTATGTCCCAAATGAGCTATGCAATGGATCAATCAACGTCTAGTGATCGAGGAATTTGAGCGGAAAAGGATCCGGATATGATATTATAACTACGAGAAAAGCCAACAAATTAAGACGGCTTAAATTCAAACTAAAGAAAATTAAAAAGATAAAACCTATTAAATAAACGCTATCACTATAATTAAAGTGATGAACGTTTAAAACCTAAAACGTGCTTTAAATTAAAATCTACGACGTACAAAATAAAAAGTGAAACTAAAGCAATGTTAACCCTAAAAATATGAAATTGATGTTTTACAAACCTAATGATATAAGAAAATTTATAGAAAAGGAAAATTATTTTTAAAACTAATTATCTAATTAAAACTATTTTAACTAATAATTAATTACCTAAAATACAAGAAAATAGGAAATTAGGCTAGGAAAATAAGATTAACACTTGAAAAAGTCTAAAATAACAAACAAGACTTTTCAAAACTATTTTGTATTTTTCCGACTATTTTCTATTTTTATGAATTTTAAACTATTAAAACTATTTAAATTACTAAAATTACCAAATAAACTAAGAAAAATCTGGAAAATTACTTTTTCACTTCTTATATTTATCTAAACTTAATAAAATTGAAGAATTATTTTTGGAACCTTTTCGGATTTTTATATTAAAAGCTAATTAAAATTGATTAAAATCTATTTAAATTGAGAAAATAGTAAATGAAGACCAAAAATTATGAAACTTTCAGGAAAAATCTAAAATGATATATAGAATCTATGAAAATGGAAAATCAACAGCTTATGTGTAAGATTAATGAGCTCTTGTGTAAACTGCTATTGGAAATAAGCTACAAGAATAAGCTAATAAGCTAGATAAGCCACCAAACAAGAACTACATTAAAGAACACTAGATTAAGCTAATTACCACTAAAGTTACCTACTCCTAACAAGCTAAATCCTCGAGATCAATCAAATAAGCTAATCATTATTCAATCCAAACAGTGGTTTAGGACCACTGTTTGGGACAAAGCACAAGCTCAAATAATAAGCTAATCACAAAACCACTTAAGCAGTCTTATAGACCACCTGTCCAACTACCATCTCACCAAATACCAGACCTTGCTAAGCTCTTGAGAGCACTGTGTACCTACTTCAAGGACTGAGAAAAACTCAGTACCACTGAGACAGTGTGGTGCAGGGCATTTATGCCATTTGGAACAATGATTATAAGGCTCATAAAAAATTAACAAAATTCCACAAAAATCACTATAATCAAGTAGACCAGTAGAAGATTTTAAAGCAACAATTTCCACTAAATATGACCCAATAATGAGTCCATGAAAATTCTGTCTATATGACCCCAAACTGACTTTGCACACTTTTGACTTTTGATGAAATTGAAGAACTTTGACTTATTCTAACTTTGGATCCAAATTTTTTACTGAAGATGATGTTATAAGATGGAACAAGTGTAATGCAAGCAGTGTTGATGATTACTTAACTCAAAATAAGCAATGGCAACTCTAGAAATCCAACAGTTAACAGGTGAGATAGATTTGAGAGTAATTTTGACTTGTGGCTTAGCAGACCCAAAGTGTTGATGGAAAAGAGTTCAAGTGATCTTAATAAACATGAGACAACAAAAGGCAATCACTGAACAAGTCTTAATGACAGTTAACCAAATCAATCCAAACACTCCTTTTAGTTACTGATTTAAGCTTAAAACAGAATTAAACACTGAAACAACTTATTTAAATGATCAAACTAACTTACCATAACTGATTTACTACTGATTAACCATGTTTTAACAGATTTACACCTACAAATACAGATTATACAAGGAACCTTAAATTTGACTTACAAATAGTCCAAGCCACAATGGCATGCCAAATGTGAAACAATGACCACTAACCTATCAAACCCAATCCAAATAGCCACTATTCAACCCATTCCATGTCTGCAACAACCCATGTCCAATTCTGCTTCAATTTTGTACCCATGTTGACTTTTGTTGACCAAGGTTCACAAGTGAGTAAAAATGAATTGTGAGCTTATGGAAAGCTTTTATGAGCTTGTATAAGCTTATTTTAACTTAGAAGGAAGCTGAATGAAGCTTAAGATTTAGTGTTTGAAACTTAAAAATCCCACAGTTAATATGAAAATTGAAAAGTTGCAATTAAACTGGAATTGAAACCTGATAGAGTTACAATACACTTTAAACCTTAGATTGATACAAACTAAACTGGAAAATACACTTAAGAACTATTTAAGACATATTAAATTTAAAACGACACATACTTGAAAAATTAAAACTAAGTCTCTACTTGTTGCTTCTTTTGCCTTTTATACACCCAAATGACCTTCTCTCACTTCATTGGACATATCCCAAAGAACACTTGAGGCCCTTGGATGACTCCACTGATCCTGGCCGTTTAACAAGTTTTGGCGCCAATTTTGGATTTAACAGTGGGGATTGAGTGTTAGGTACAAGAGTTGCATTAAATGCACCTTGGAGTGTTGTGTTTGGAGGGGGGAAAGTGATGATGGTGGAGTGTTATCAGATGGGTTGCAGGATTGTGATGATGAAGAAAGGGTAACCCGTGAAGAGGGAGGGAAAGGGGTGAGTCAAAGGGTGGTTTGTTGGTTATTAAATAAAAGGGGGTCCAATGGCAGGGTTTAAAAAGCATATGGCAGGGGTCCAATTGCATTGTGACTAGTCCAAATGGTAGGAAAGGTTCTAAATATCATAGGGACTCAATTGTAATTTCTGAAACTAGGAGGGCCACTTCTGCCAATTATGCAAAGATGCTTCAGGGGCTGAAATTGCCAAGTGTCAATAGTACAAGGACCAAAGTTGCCATTTTCACATTTTCCAGGGACCAATTTCGCTAATTTGCAAACTTGAAGGACCAAATTGTAATTTTCTCAAAACTTTTACATTTTCACCAAAGGACCAAATTTGACAAGTTATGATTTAAAAGAACCTTTGATGATTTTTCTTTTGAAATTTTGATTCGAGGACTATTTTGACAATTTTAGAAACTTGGGGACTGAACCGCAATTTTGCAAATTTGATATGTTTTTCATCGATTTTGATATTTTGCATTTAAAACACATAAAACACGATTTGTGATATTTTGATCATTTTGATGTGTTTACGAGTGTTTTCGGATGAATTTGCGCTTATTTTGGTACAAAATGATGAGTTTTACACACTCATCAATATATCAAGACTATTATAAGAGTAGACCAAAATTAATCATCTTTGGTTGGTAATGTTGATTAATGGTAATATAAATGATTAATGGAGGAATAAGAAAATATATCATTTATGGTTTTCATTTTATTTCTGACTATTAATTCAGTGTTAAATTAAATAGAGGAACTTTTTTTTTTCTTCTTTTTATGTGAAGTGATTAAATCGGTAATATTCTCAAATATTTATAAAGGGTCTAAGACTCTCTTTTATTAATTGTTTTAAGACTATTATAAATAGAATTTTAAACAAATACAAGTCATCAAACATAATTCAAGTATGTAAAGCACAAATCATTTTTATCTTAAAACACTATATCTTACATATAATTAATACACCCTTCACCGATAAATACAATTCTTTAAGCAAAATGTACACAAGCTTGTAGCACAATTACCACTCAAAAATCCAGCAGCTCAAAACAAAATAACATTTGTTCGTCAGAAAATTTAGTCACAGGGTACCCGCCGCCGCATCGCGCGGGTACCCTGCTAGTATATTTAATGTGTCTAGAAAAGAATATTCAATCATAATTAATTGCTTAAGTGTGATCAATAATCTTGTCATAAGACATGCATTAAATATGTGTACAATATTGTCTATATGATTTCTACATAGAAATTCAAACCACTAGGGTTTTTCATCTCTTTGAAGAAACTCATTTCCATTCTCTAGTCTAACTATTAAGATAAACCAAATTTCCAAAATTGATTATCTTTATGGACAACATCTTTAACATTCATAGTATGAGTAATTTACCCAATTTAATATTTGGTAATCCATCATAATGATTATCAGGTTTACTATTATCCTGTAACTCATATTTCTCAGCATATAAATCAAATATATGAGATATCTTTGCAGATCTATGAATGAAAATTCCATCATCATGAGGTCTATCATTTACATGTCTAACCTCATCATGATATTTACTAGTGTATTAAGAAGATTATGTATCTTGTAATTTTATCTTTCAAGATAAAAAAACTCTCACTTGCCTTTTGTAATATATAGACTATCTATATATACTTAGCAATTAGAGCAAAACTACATTGTTATCTTTTTAGGACATTACAAATACACAGTGATAATTCCTGACTTAAGTTTGTTAATAACCTACTCATAAGTAGCTTAACAAATTCAGAATCTTCAATTTTAAAACTTAATGTGATTCATCACATTCCATAATAAAATGGTGTTTTATTAATCTTCTAGGTTGGAGTCATAATGAGTATATTCAATCCATACTCTATTTTCTAACCTTGTTACTTTTTAAGAAAGAAGTGATGGTTATCTTGAATCAAACAAATCAAATAGAGTTTGATTCTCCTAACTGGACATACCATCAACTTGTGGTATTCATTAGAATTAATATTGTAAGACAATCTAACAATATATAAGATAAACATATTCCTTTTGGCTTACCTATTTACCAACTAAGTCAACTTAATGGTATAATAGACTCTTCAAGCCAATTGCATGCTTTATAACACAAGTACTTTTTAACCAAGTCACTTCATATCCATGTCTCATCAAGAAAACATAAACTGTTATAATCCCATTATACGTTATAAATCATTGATCAACTCAATGACTTCTTGTATATGTCTTAATTAAAAATCATAACAAGTTAACGTCTTACTTTATTATAAGTCTTAAAAGACTTTATGTTTATGTCTTTACAATAAATCATAAACATGTTTAACTAAAGTAATTATGAACACAACTCCTGGTTTCAATAGTAATTTCAAGTTAATTTATTTACTTCACAATAATGTAGGACTACATAATTTTTCATTTATGTCATTCCAAAATGCATAAATAAACAAATTGAAGTAGTATTAGATTACTTCATTTATGTCATTCTAATAATACATAAATATCTAATTTGAAGTAGTCTTATATATCATTTTGACACATGTTCTAAATACTTGTCTAATTTTGAAACTGCAAATATGTCCATGCAAGGTATGACTTCACATGGAGATTTACTTTGTTATTGCAATCTCGTCAAGTTCTCACATGACGTAAATTGCAACACCAAGTGTTTCTTGAATTAGATATGTACAAGTCATATTAGAACGTTAGTCTATTACCTTGCAGTCAAGAGAATCCGTTAAATCATATACCTATATGTTGTACCTTGCACACAATATAGATTTCTCTCACTTATGCATGAAACAACAGCATGTAGCATATAAACAACACGACATATGTTTGTTTATGTGACCAATATGATTGTGTCATTGATATTAGCATAACTAGTAGATGTAGAACCACTTCATTGTCTAATAAGAAAACGTACATGACTATCCGTGAAAACATAAGTGTCTACAAGTGGAAAGTAATTATCTTAAGACATTCTAGAGATAATATGGGTTACTACCAAGATGACAAAACTTGTAACTCCCACTGAATTAGAGATCATTACATTAATTCCTTATTCAATAATAAGAACACAATACTCCCACTGGATTTGACAACATTGTAAGTGTTTCATTAACCAGTGAAAGAAAATAGTGTTATATTTACTTCCCTAAACTTTTGAGAAAATCCATACATAACAATTACTTATGTACTAAAAGAGTGTATTTTACTATTTAGATGATGGATTATCCATCAATGCTATTAACTTGAAAAATTGAGCATGCAATTTCTTTCTTAATAGTTCTGCTATTCCAACAATTGTAAGTAGTACTTTTAAATGGTCAAAGCACAACAACTAGATAAAATATGCTAATTTGTCTTTTATCAATTTTGCAGTAAATCAGTCTAGCTTCTAATTTAATAACTCAGAAAATATGCAATTTTCATAACTATTAACATTTGCTTACGAGTTATGTATTTAGAATTTAGACAATTCTAATTGTCCTATCATAGCTTTCTTCATTCATGAAAAGGAATAGGATTGAATCTCACTATTTCTTATGAAAAGAGGACTAGGTTTATTCTTTTAGCAAAGTTGACTCTACCAAAAACCCTTACGGTGTAGATCAATTTACCAACACAGAATAACCTCGTTTACGGTTTAATGTTGCATTAATACATTTAAAGAATTTTCAAAATTCAATTTTAGTATTTTCAATAATTAAACTTTTCAAGAAAATAAAATACCCAAGGTAATATTCATATAACCATAGAATTTTCTCGAAAACTAGGATCCAAATTATCATAGTTCCATTACATCAGTTGATCTGCTAGTAACGAAAGCATATAATAGGGTAATATGTCAAACAATAATTGGCAAACATTTTCCAATTCCTAGATCATTATGGGATTTACATTTTCCAACGCTATTGCAAATGTAAACATGTTTTATCCCATCTTGCGCCTTGAGTCCAGGTTTCACTTAATTCAATTTAAGTCGTCTAACTTAAAGAACTGCAAATATGTTCATGTAAGGTCTGACTTTACATAAAGATTTACCTTTCCATCACAATCTCGCCAAGTTCTGACATGACATAAATTGCAACTTCAAGTGTCCCTTTAATTAGATGGCACATAACTTAATTTATAAAGGGTACTAGTTTTGATTTTATGTGGTCAAATCAAATATGTACAAAGATGTCAGGCATTCATCTTGTAGCATAAATTTTAATAAAAAACTTTTTATTACTAATTCATAAAGATCAAATTATCAAAGTTTTGATTGATGTGTTGGTTTCGCCAATCAAGGAATTTACCTTTAATTATCGTCCATTATACCGTACTTTTGCATAAGTGTAAACACTTAGTGTTTGGTAATTACCACCAGTGGCGCATGGAATTAAAGCTAATTTGCCCTTAAGATGATTTTGTACGCATAGCCTACTTGG
>CM040243.1:86503533-86837812 GCA_022545495.1 Chrysanthemum lavandulifolium | reverse complement strand
GGGTTTGTGACCGAATGTAGACTATCGTCATCATGCCCCGATCTAGTATGCGTAGTGACTAGCTGCGGATGCTAGACTAATAAATCGATCAATAAAATCTGCTGCGTAGCAAAGAAGCTAAAGGTTTCCGCTTGGAAAGATACGGTGAATCTAGACAAAATGTCTCAAATTCCCACCTCGTAAATCGGGAAAGTAAGCGTAATTACGTCACATCAATCCATCCTATCCACAATGTAGAAAACTAGAAGGGGGGTTGAATAGTTTACCGATTAAAACTTTGTTTTGAAACTTATTGAAAGATCAATTGATATTGATCTTAAGTATGTTAATGAAATATGCAAGCAATATGTAATAAGTAAATAAGGAAAGAAATGATCAAACCACAACAAGTTGTTTATAGTGGTTCGGCCTACAAGGACTCTTTTTCCTTGCCTACTCCACTCCCGAGTCTCACACTCGAGAGTTTAACTTCACTAGTCAACAAGCTCCTTTCACCGTGGAGAAAACATTTACACTTAAACACACTATTTCCGACACTAAGCTAGATGTCGAGTTCTTTCCAAGGTACAACTACTCCCCACACAATGTATTTTGAGGACTAAAATACTAACCACTCACACTCACAAGATTATGATGGTTTGATACAACAATGAAGTATGGATCAACACTAGATCATACAACACTAAACAAACAAGACTTCCAACTTCTCGTTGAAGCTTGAATATGACTTGATCTTCTTTGCTACAAAAGAGATCACTAATATGATATGAAACCGAGTTAGAAAGGTTAGAGAGAAGATATGTATGAGTATGTTAGAAAGGGATGAAAAACTACTTGGCTTGGCATTGCTATTTATAGCCAATTTAGACAGAGCGCCTCGACGGACATGGACCCTTAAAAGGGTTCCTTGGTGTACCAAATTGGTACCGCCGATCGACGATCAAGATATCAAATCTTGCCTAAAGTCAACTCTATCTAAGTAAGATTGTGCAAGATATGAAGAGTACAAATCTTCACAAAATATCTAATGGAATCTTCCAATGATATCCATGATGTAATACATGATGTCAACATGTTGTATTACTATTAATAGAAATATGCAAATGCTTAAGTAGTGTTTGGTTTTAAGAACCTAACACATTCTACAAACTACTATCATACATAATGATTAGAGTCATATCAAGATGTTACTAATCATAAATGTAAATGCTTGAATGATGAATATATTGTTTGAGAAAGCTTGTTTTAATATCTAATAAACTTGACAAGCTTTAAGCTTTTATAAATTAAATTTACTTTTGTCGTTAACAAAACTTAGGCAAAGATCAAAATATAAATAACGTTTAATGACGATATTTGTATTAACAATCTCCCTTTTGTTGAGGACAAAATATAAATTTTATTTTTATAAAAGAGACAAAGTTTGTACAAGAGTTATAAAATATTAGTTTTAGAACTTTGAAAAGGAAATGATAATATAAGTGTTTGAATTTTGACTTTTATGAAAGTCAAAGAATTCACTAGTTAATGCATGATGTTGACTTTTCGAAAGTCAGTATGCAGTTGACTTTAAGAAAAGTCAAGTATTATCAATGAGGGTTCTGTTTGACTTTTAGAAAGTCAATTGTATGCGGTTGACTTTTCGGAAAAGTCAAATATAAATAATTTCAAGTTCTATATTTTCTCCCCTTTTGTCTCAACAAAAGAAGAGGCTATCTTGAATGTAATGAGCCGAGCTATTATCTCCCCTTGTTCAAAGCTCCCCTAAATTGGGTGCTTTAATGGGAAGATACATGGATTGTGAAAATAAAGCTACAAGAAAAAGTTAGTGATAATGATCATTCACAAGCATTTCCAAACACTATGTAATGACATCAACAACATAATAAACAACATTCATTAGTTAAAATTTTCATGAGTAAAGATCATGAAAAGAGAACATAATGATGTGTTTCTAGTACAAGAAAATAAAATTATCCTAAAGAAAGAAAGAAAACAAAAACAAATAAACGACTATTCTAAAACCATCCTAAAGTGATGGTGGATGGGAAAGAAGCGTTGAGACGCTCAAGAATGTGGTTGAGGATGAACCTCATTTCTTCGTGGAAGTCATGGACCATAATCCGGTTCTGTTCACGGTTTGACCCGCTTGCTCACAAGTTGAGCAACCATGCCTTGGAGGGTAGAAAGTTTGCGGAGGTTGTGGTGGTGGAATGGTGGATGTGTTGGTGGTGTTGGGGATGTTTGGAGTGGTCATGATGGATGCAAGCAAAGCACTTTGCATTTGCATTGTCTCACTTAAGTGAGAATCCACCATGTCTTTGAATTGGTGGAGGTTGTGGAGTTCGGCTTGAATCTCTCTCTAGTGGGATTGTCATCCCACATGCTCTCCGGAATGTCCTCAATATGAGGGGACATTGATGATGGAAGTGGATGATCCCGTATAAAGGACCATGAATGTCCTTGTGAATGGGGTGGAAAAGGAGAGGTCTTGGCCCTAATGGGGCGTTTGGGTCAATGGATGACCGAGGTGATTCATGAGCGATTCGCTCAATGGTGCCAAATGATGGCAATGGTGGTGGATGACTTGGCCTAGGAGGTAAGTCTTCCAAGTCCTCTAGGAAAGGATTTGGTGATGTTGGTGGAGTTGAGAATAACTCCATGGGAGTGAGAGTGGGAGACCTTGGTGAAGGTGGTGATGGTGTTTGGATGTTTGGATGGGTGCTGGGTGGAGGTGAAGTAGGTGCTTTTGATGGTGGTGGAGTGGTGATCACAATGTGTGATGAAGTGGGTGTAGCTAAGGTAGGTGTGTATCATCTCTAATGGGAGATGAAATGGTGAGTGGTGAAGATTCGGATGATGAGCTAAGATTAACAAAACAACAAGGCCTTACGCTCATTCTAGCGGTTTTCTTGCAAGGTTTTAGTGATGATTTAGTCATTTTTAACTTGGGTTTTGATTTGCTAGATAGTAATGAGGATGAAGAAGGTGTGAGGATGATCATGGTAAAGCCTTTCAATTTATAGAGGTAAGAAATTGTTGAGAAAAGGTTTGATTTGATGTTGAACCATTGAAGAGATGAGGTTCCTAATGATTTGGAAGTGGGTTGAATGCTAGTCATATCACCCAAGTCAATCCATACAAAGAAGATGGAGTGAAGAAGAAAAGATATGCAATAAATGTGTTCTAGTGGTGGAATTTCCTAATATTGATTACCCACGGATTTGAAGGTACCAAAAATTTGGTTCCTTCCTTTATGCCAAAGGGCTCCTTGGTGGATTTTTCAAATTTTGAATTTTGGTGGAAATGGATTTCTTACATCCCTTAGTGAATAATACTAGTTCTAATAACAGTATAAACTAGTTAAGATTGATTTATAAGTGATGGAAGATAATTTGGAATCACGGCGAGTCGAAATTCGAAAATTACGGAGGATCCACAAGACAAAATCATACACGGACGGAACCCAAAAAGGGTGCGTCTCGGTCACTATCTGATATGGCGGTACCAATTACATAAAGGACGGTACCAAAATAATGGTGCCGTCGATCCGTCGAGTGCGAAATTTGACGAAAGTTTCTTAAAACACGAAATTTAAAACACAAATTTTTCTCAAAACTGTTATACTAAACATTTCTAGTTAGGAAAATTAAATAACACATATGTAAACACAAGGAGCATAGATTAAGAGCAAGGCTTATTGATTTTCACAATATAGTGAAAATGGGTAAAATTGATAGCATACTTGTGCTATCCCCGCATGAGATTGTTAGCATACACCATTGTTTCAAGTTATATTATCATCCTACATAATAAAACAACTAAATAGTATCAAACATTAACGATAATGCATTGTTCCAAACACTCCTTAAAGTACCCTTATTTGTCCAACTTCTTGTAAATCTTGTTCATCATCCTACCAAAGCACTTGAACATTCCTTAGTTTGCTTGAATTCTCACTGATTCATTCTCAATCTCGGGAAGAGATGTGTAATACTCTTGAGGTGGAAGACGAGAGCTTGGAAGACCATCCCGGAGCTATTTGATGATGATGATGAGGAGTTGGAGGTTTAGCTCTTTGCCTTTAGTCTTAGCAACTCGAGCATCACTCAAAGGCACAAAGATGTGGGGATGAGATCATAGTTAAGTGCATCCCTTTTGGGGTAGGTGGAATTGGAGCTAAGTTTCTATAGAGACGGGTGAGAAGCATCCGTATGGAAGAGCAACGGATCCTTGAGTTGGAATATCGATCATTCTCCTAGCTATGTAGTAGGCTAAGTTGAATGGTTGTCGGTGGACAAGTTGTAAAGCATGTGGCAAAGACAAGCGTTTATGTGATCCCTATTCCCTATGGTGCTAATGACGTTTGCTCTAAGTAACTCCTCCCATTTCTTAAATTGTGCTTAATTTCATTGAGCTCCATTCCATATGGATCTCGGTCTACCTCTTTTCCCTTTCGGTAACTCGGGTTGTATCACCTTTTGGGTTAAAAGGTGTTCACGGATGACATCCTTATCGGCTAAACGGGTTATGTAGGGAAGAGAGCGGTCATTGATTGCATCAAGGGGTGGTGACCACTTATTCGTGAGACACAAGTTCCACGGTTGGAATTCCTAGTACTCTAGCAAAGTCACTTAAAGTGATGGTGTAGTCATTTTGGTTGATTCTAAAGCTAAGACAAAACTCATCATCTTCATCACTAAAACCGGTCACACTAGCATAGAATTCTAATACGAACCTAGGACAAATTGGTTCATCAATGTCAAGAAGACAATCGAATTGAATGGCGGCTAGTTCTTCACGAAGATTGGTATGCTCAAGGAAGGATGAGTGAATGGTTCTACCCTCGTGGAAATACCTTGATTCTAGACCCTAAATATTTCTACTTGTTCCTTGGTGAGTCCTTTGGTTTTGTGGTGTTTGGGAATGTAGTTAAGAGTGTCTTTGTGATCATAGAATCTTGCGGCTACCATGGTTATTCCTAAGGACAAGAATTAACATGTTAAAAAAATTATTTTAACGTTTTTGATTCTAGTGTGTGCCTATATGAAAACAATTTGGAGTTGCGGTTATCTCGACTCATTTTATGCACAAAATGGTTTTAGTGGAGTGTTTGGCAAATACCATGAGATAACCCAATGCTCCTAATTCAATGTGGCTATATTTGAATATACCCGGAGTGCATATTAGTTATGCAATACCTTTGGTATTCAAGAGCATGCAAGTGATGAAAATTTAACGTTTCTATTTGTATTAGCAATGAAAAATGTTTTCCTACAAGTGAGAAGCTTTTCAAAACTTTTGACATGGGGTGTTTGGTTGTTTGAATAAGGCCTTATATTTATTATCTATCAATTAGTGGGAAACATGATTTTGTTTATGCAATATGATAATGTAGTACCTAATTTGAGCGACTAGTTATGCAATTTGCCAATTGAATTCATATTTGGTATAAAAGCATACATAAACCCCATGTAATGATTTGTGATAGTTTTGTGCATAAATAAGAATCCTAGACTCGTAATTAAGAGATGAAATGTAGTTAGGATACTTACAATGATGTTATCTTCGGTGATTAGTGAGTGGGAAGATGACAATAATGAGCTTGGTTGATAAGGTTTTAAAGATACCATTTTGAGGGTCGTTTAAGTCCTTATTTGATCACTTTGTATTCGTTATTGCTTAATATCGTTCCTTTTCACTTTTTAGGTCTCGTGAAGGCAAAATCTTGGAATGGCACTTATTTGGACGAAAAGGCGAATATATGAAGAAAATGGCCAAAGTCGAAATCGACACTCACGATCGTTGAATGTGAAAGCGGCGGCGTCGGGTGCTATGTGTGACACCGTCGGAGAATTATTGTGACGGGTCGAACGCAAAACTCGTGTTTTCAAGAGACGGCGTCTAGTTGTGAAAGAGTAGGCCGTCGCTACTCGGACGGCCTAGATGCGATCCGAACGACGTCGAGCGAAGAGGACGGCGTCACGGACATAAGGTGACGTCGTCGCAAGGTTAACGTGGCCAAGACGAAACCCAATGGCGGCGACACGGCGTCACTAAACATAAGGTGGCCGTCGCAATTGTAATCTTATATATAGAATCCGAATTTTTCGGTCTTTGTGTGGAGAGTCTTTGGAGTAAAACCTAAAACCGAACCTAAGGTGTCTTGTACATGATTTTAGGGTTTTAACCCTATCTTACACCAAGATAAGTCTTTGCTTCATTAATTCAATTATGTCTTTGATTATTTGTGTGTATGCTTGCATGTTCTCCATGTCCGGCTAATTTATTTGTGTGTTTGCTTAGGAAGTATGAAACTTAATTATTGAATATTGATTGGTTGTTTCTTATCTTAGTTGATTAATGATCTAGTAATGCGATAGGTCATTCGTTGTGTACTTAATGCTTGATTCATCTTTGTGAACCTTAGAGTATGATTACCCGAGTGATTGTAGGCTAAACCATCCGAAGAGTGCCTTAGAGTAGGAGTCTATAATCTCTACGTGGATTTGTAGACAAGACCCTTTGGTAAGTTCAAAGAGTTAGGAGAAATGCATACCCTACAACTTTAGAAACACAACGCAACTAGGAATAAGACGTGACACTCAACCATCAATAGGAGATAATTAAGGAGTAATACAAACTAAGTAAACACATCTTTAAACTATCATACGAGCACACATTAATTAGACATAGATTCCACAACCTTAGTTTAGATAATTAGATAATAGTAGAGTAATCGGTAGAAATACCAACCCCAAATCCAATACCGAGATTCGTACCTTTCCATTTTCATAAAATATAAAAGATAAAAATAATCTTCCTCAACCTCAACCTTAGCGTAGTAACTCCCTACTAGCATTCCTATTCCCCAGAGAACGATATCAATACCCGTGGCTTACCCTAATTACTACACTACAACGATTAGGTTCAACGCCTAGGGTGTTATAAAACTTGCTCAAGAAAGGAAGTTTCCTTGACCGACGACGCTGTAGCGTTATCATTGGTTTAAGTTTTACACGTTTTGGTAAAGTGGGTTGTGAGGAAGAAGATGTTATGTATAAAATTTGTTTTGTACAGAGACACCACGGACCGAGACGGCACCAAATTTTTGGTTCCGTCCGTGTTGTCGTTTAGCGCCGTACACTGATGATGAGATACAAGACAAAATTGTTTTGGTTTGACTATTCTAATGTTTTAGACTATGTTTATCCTACATGTTTGGTTCCATTAACCCTAAGCCAAGTCTAGAAGTTTAAAAGGTTCTCGTTTAAGAGGTTTAGTAAAGATGTCGGCAATGTTGTCTTGAGGATACTTTCTCAATTGAGATGTTTCCTTTTGAACATTGTCGCGAAGAAAGTGATGACGGATTTCAATGTGCTTTGTACGAGCATGTTGAACGGGATTCTGCTGAGATTGATGGCTCCTTTGTTGTCAAAGTATCACAATATCGTTGAGATGAATTCCGAGTTCTCACGAGAGCTTGCTTCATCCAAAGAGCTTGTTGACATGCTTTTCCCGGTGAGACGATTCGCTTCCGAGAGTAGAGATGGCTAAAGCCGTTTGCTTTTTGCAAACCATGAGGTGAGACAATGTCCAACAAAAGTGCAAATACCACTTGTACTTTTTCTATCGACATAATCACCGGCATGATCCGAGTCGGCATACACTATGGTTTCTATACCCGTTCCTTTGGGATACCATAATCCTAAACACGTTGTTCCCTTAATATATCTAAAATCCTTTTAATGCTTCTAAGTGTGATGCCTTTGGGTTTTCTTGAAAGCGAGCACATAGACAAACACTAAACATAATGTCGGGTCTACTAGCCGTAAGATAGAGTGAGCTACCAATCATTCCTCTATATTTAGTGTTATCTACGGATTCACCTTCTTCGTCCTTGGTGAGTTTAGTGTCCCAAGACATGGGTGTTTTAGTTGGTTTGGAATCTTCAAGACCAAATTTCTTAAGCATATCTTTTATATATTTAGATTGGTTAAAGAAAATACCATCTTCTAGTTGTTTAATTTGAAGTCCTAGAAAGAAGTTTAACTCACCCATCATACTCATTTCAAACTCGTCATGCATGATTTTAGAAATCATTACATAGTTCTTGACAAGTTGATCCGAATATAATGTCATCAACGATATTTGAACAATAATAATTTGCGATTCCTTTTCTTAGTAAAAGAGTATTATCTACTAATCCCATAGTATATTTGTTATCAATAAGAAAAGTCTTAAGGCAGTCGTACCAAGCTTTAGGTGCTTGTTTAAGGTCGTATAATGCTTTCTTGAGTTTGAAGACATGATGTGGTTTCTCAAAGTCGGTAAAACCGGGAGGTTGAGCAACATACACTTCTTCGTTAATAAACCCATTAAGAAAAGCACTTTTAACATCCATTTGAAATAATTTAAAATCATAAGCACATGCATAAGCAAGTAATATTCTAATAGATTCAAGTCTAGCTACCGGTGCATAAGTTTCATCATAGTCAATTCCTTCTTGTTGATTATAACCTTGTGCAACAAGCCTAGCTTTGTTTCTAGATACTATACCATTTTCGTCCATTTTGTTTGAAAGACCCATTTTGTTCCAATTATAGTTTGATCTTTGGGTTTTGGAACTAGTTTCCAAACATCATTTCTAACGAATTGGTTTAATTCTTCTTGCATGGCCATTACCCATGACTCATCTTTTATTGCTTCATTTATGGTTTTGGTTCAATGGTGGATACAAAACAAAAATGATTACTTTGATTTTGAGCTTGTGATCTTAAGGTTCTTTGATTAAGTTTTCCTATGACCTTTTCTAATGGATGACTTTTAGATTCTTTTATGTTGACAATTTCCTTATTTAATGGTTCATCTTCCTTGTTATTATTAATTTGACTTTCAATTATTTGACTTTCAACTAAGTCATCATCTACCAAGGGTGATGTCTTAGAGGGAGGTGGACTTTCGTCAAATGTTATGTTCAACGATTCCTCGACTATCATTGTTTCTTTATTTAGGACAATGTAAGCTTTACTAGTTTGAGAGTAACCAAGAAATACACCTTCATAGGACTTTGGGTCAAACTTGGTGAGATAATCCTTAGTGTTAAGAATAAAACATTTACAACCAAAGACTTTAAAATATCCTAATGTTGGCTTTTACCTTTATAAAGTTCATATGGTGTTTTGTTTAGGAAAGGACGTATTAGGACTCTATTTAAAATATATGTAGAAGTGTCAATCGGCGTTACACCAAAACTTTTGAGGAATGTTTTGTTCATTAAGCATTATTCTACTCATTTCTTGAATTGTTCTATTTTTACGTTCTACTACTCCATTTGATTGAGGTGTTCGTGGAGGCGGAAAAGTTATGTGTTATACCATTTGTATCACAAAAGTTTCCAAATTGAGTTTCGTTGTCAAATTCACGACCATGATCCGTTCGGATCGACACAATTTTGACACCTAGAAGATTTTGAATTTTCTTGCTAAGTATTTCAAATTTATCAAAGCTTCATTTTTGGTTTTCAAAATAACGTCCAAGTAAACCTTGAGTAATCATCTACTATGACCAAAGTGTATAAGTTGCCTCCATAGCTTCTTATAGCGGATGGTCCAAACAAGTCCATATGTAATAATTCTAGACACTTAGATGTAGATACCATATTTTAGATTTGTGACTACTATGTGTTTGTTTACCAATTTTGCAAGCGTCGCAAAAGTGTTGGTCATATTTTAGTTTTGGCAAATTCTAACTAACTCTTTTGAAGATAGGTTTTGTATAAGTCTCATATTAGCGTGACCTAAGCGTCTATGCCAAAGAGATGAGCTATCGTCTAATGTTGTTAGGCAAAGTTTGTCATTATATGTTTTATCTATTTTCATGACATATATGTTATTTTCCTAACTCCTTTAGCTATGGTGATACCATCTTTTAGTATTTTACTACCATTTTCATCAAATAGTACTTTATACTTTTTATCGCATAGTTGGCTAATACTAAGTAGATTAAATCCTAACCTATCCACATGAGCAACATTTTCAATAGTTAGAGTTATGAGCAATCGTACCTTTGCCAATGATTTTGCTTTTGAGATTGCTACCAAAGTGACATTACCTCCGTCATACTCTTGGTATGATGAGAAGAGACTTTGTTGCCGTCCTGTGTCGTGAGCATCCACTATCTTTTATCCATTCATCGGGTTCCAATCCAACTTTCAAACATACCTAAGAAGCGAATAACTCAAACATTTGGTCCCCAATATCTCATGGGTCCGTTTGGGTTAAACATACCATTTATTTGATTCATGTATGGAAATGATGGATAAGGGTTCCATGGCATGTAACTGAGTTTGATATGGTCTAGGAAAGTTTTGATTCCAACCGTTGTGTTGGTAGTTATGTTGAGCGTTGTGGTTGCTCTTAGGAAAGGCGTTTGGCAAAAGAAGTTTTATGTCGTTGTTGAGTAGTTTTTGATCTAAATTCATTTTAATAAGTCCTACTCGATATAATGGTGGTTTTAGTTTAACATTATCATTGGTTTTCTTTGTTACTTTAACAAATTCAAGACGGTCCGTATTGCGAACATTATGTTCTGTTTGAAGTACCCATGGTACCATTTTACAACGGACGGAACCCTTTTTGGTTCCGTTCAATTAAAGTATCTGTTGACAGATTTTGATGAATGTTCGTCCTTTTCGACCGTTTTGTTTTGACTCTTAGGAATTAAAACTTCATTAAACCCTAGCCCATTCATGTCTCACGGTGTTTTATGGATTTTAACTATTTCATCGGCAATAGCGATGTTTTGTTAAACCTTTAAACTTAGAATTATTTTCTATTAAAACTTCTTGTGTGAGCTTTAGTTTTCTATTTCAAGATTTAGCTCTTGACATGATTTACAATCATTGTCATTTGCTTTTCCTTTTCAAGTCGTTTTGCTTTTTCTTTTAACTCATATACCTCATTTTCCAAAAACTCCTTTTTAGTTTTTAGAAATTTATTTTAGTTATGATTTTAGACTTAGCTCACACAATTGATTATATTATTTTGCAAGGTGTCATCATCTATGGAAGAATAAGAAGAGTCGGAAAGTACCTCATTTGACTCATGTGCCATTAGAGCGATCTCTTCCTTGCTTGATTCTTCATCGTCTTCACTATCACTCCAAGCACCACTTACAAAAGCTCGTTGAGTTTTGCTCTTAGGTGGCTTGGGACATTCTCTATGAGATGACTTGCATCACCACATCTAAAACACTTTCTTTCACCTTTGATCTTCTTATCATCCCGATCTTCGGAATGGCTTTTCTTCTTGAGGTTGTCTTACAAACTTTCCTCTTCTTCTAAAGAACTTCTTGAAATCTCTAACGGCCATGGCATACTCCTCATCTTCACTATCGGAACAAGATTCACCATCATCGCTTGATTCCGCCTTTGCTTTAAGAGCAACGGTTTGATCTTCTCCTTTCTTCCTTTGATGATCTCGAATCTTTCTCCATTACCATTTCGTGAACTTTGAGGTTGCCAATTAGCTCGTCTAGTGACATTATTGAGAGATCTTTTGATTCTTCAATAGCGGTCACTTTAGCTCTCCATTTGGGATGGAGTGCTCTAAGAAATTTCGACAAAGTTCTTACTACGAAAAGATTAGTCAAGTGCTTTAAGTGATGTAATGATAGTGTTAAAGCGAGCAAAGCCACAATCAATGGTTTCATCTTCGAGGATAACAAATTGTTCATATTGTTGAACAAGAAGATCAATTTTGTTATCCTTGACTTGTGAATTACCTTGATGTGTAACAATTAAAGATTCCCAAATATCTTTGGCGGTTTCACACATAAAAATTCTTTCATATTCTTTTCTAGGTAAAGCATTATAAAGCATCATTTTAGCTTCATTATTTTTAGCAACTAATTTCTTTTGTTCATCAACGGAAATATCCTTTGTTGTAGAACTAAAATCTCCTTTAACAATAATAAACCAAAGATCTATATCTTTTGATTTTACATATGTTTCAAAATGGTTTTCCAATAGATAAATCCATTGGTTTCAAAGAGTGGTGGTCTTTGCATAGATTGCCCTTCTTTAAAGTTTTCAGAATCCATGGATCGTTTCAAGTTTATAAAATACAAGTTATTTTAGAAATTCTTGAGCAACGAGGCTCTGGTACCAATTGTAGAAAACTAGAAGGGGGTTGAATAGTTTACCGATTAAAACTTTGTTTTGAAACTTATTGAAAGATCAATTGATATTGATCTTAAGTATGTTAATGAAATATGCAAGCAATATGTAATAAGTAAATAAGGAAAGAAATGATCAAACCACAACAAGTTGTTTATAGTGGTTCGACCTACAAGGACTCTTTTTCCTTGCCTACTCCACTCCCGAGTCTCACACTCGAGTTTAACTTCACTAGTCAACAAGCTCCTTTCACCGTGGAGAAAACCTTTACACTTCGCTACACTATTTCCGACACTAAGCTAGATGTCGAGTTCTTTCCAAGGGTACAACTACTCCCCACACAATGTATTTTGAGGACTAAAATACTAACCACTCATACTCACAAGATTATGATGGTTTGATACAACAATGAAGTATGGATCAACACTAGATCATACAACACTAAACAAACAAGACTTCCAACTTCTCGTTGAAGCTTGAATATGACTTGATCTTCTTTGCTACAAAAGAGATCACTAATATGATATGAAACCGAGTTAGAAAGGTTAGAGAAGATATGTATGAGAGTATGTTAGAAAGGGATGAAAACTACTTGGCTTGGCATTGCTATTTATAGCCAATTTGGACGGGGCGATCACGGACGCGGACCCCTTAAAGGGTTCCGCCGTGTACCAAATTGGTACCGCTTGATCTGACGATCAAGATATCAAATCTTGCCTAAAGTCAACTCTATCTAAGTAAGATTGTGCAAGATATGAAGAGTACAAATCTTCACAAAATATCTAATGGAATCTTCCAATGATCTCCATGATGTAATACATTATCGTGTAGATCATCGCGTGGATGTAAAAACTATATAATCGTGGATGTCTATACAATCGTCCTTTCTTCATTCTTGTGTGTATCACGGTAAAAATCATTTCCGCCATTGTTAAAAAAGCTTCAAACTTTCCATCAAGAAAACCGTAATATTTCAAAGGTAACCGCGCGTGCGCATATAAAAACTATACCATGGTCCGTGGTTTGTCTGACTTCACCTCCGATCTGACCGAGGATGAACTGCGTGAGTTCACCTCGGCTTATTATATCCCGATGGCTCTGCATCCGGAGGTACCGGCTGCGAAGGCGTCAATAGCGGATTTCCCCGAGGGGAAAGTAGGGGTATACACACGTTTTTTCGAATTTGCGAATCAACGTGTGCCTCTATCCCTATTTCTGTGCGACGTTTTAAACTATTATCGCCTGCACATATCGCAGCTGCACTGTATAGGTGCAGCAAAATTAACAAACTTCGAGGTTAATTGCCGATTATTGGCGATTAATCCCACCATCTACCTGTTCGTGCGTTTTACCACACGACGTGGTCAAACGGGTGGGTATCGTTCGCTAAGCGCGCTGGGGGTCCACAATGTTACACCGATAAACTGGACGCGCTTAGGGACTGGAGGGAGAATTTTTTCTGGGTCGATGAAGCGGTATTCCCATGGCGCTTTGATTTCTACACCCAGAGTTCACTGCCAAAGGATGAGCGCCCCCTCCCTGGTTCATACAGTGCTGATGATGCAAATACGATAAACGCCAATCGTATTCCCATCAGCGCCTACCCCGAGGAGTTTTTGGTGCACATGGGCATCAGCCGCAATTATTTTGGCAGACTAGACGAGGTGCCAATCTTCTTAGACACGGATGGCCAGGGTGGGTGCTCGTCCTTTCGCATCCCTTTAGTTTATTAATGTAAGCTTTTCTTCTTCCTTTTGCACTTTATGTAACCTGTTTGTTGTTGCCTTCTGTTGCGCAGAGATGGATCTATTCGGAGTTGTCCAATTGGCGAAGCCGCGTCAGGTCACTGTGGGGGTACGCCCGTTAAAGGAGGGGGAAGAGCCCATTCTGGAGGCTACCGCGGGGCGCACCTTAGACATGCAGTTGGAAGAGACGGGAGGTAGTTCTTCCACCGCGCTGGAGGCGACTCCTCTACAAAGCGTGCCTAGTCCCAGGGTTCCTTCCCCGTTGGTGGAGGCGGCGCCCATAAATGTGGCTGAAACTATTGAAGAGGAGGAGGAGGGCCATGGGCTGAAGCGCAAGAGAGCGCTTGGTGGCGACGGCGCAGGCACCTCCAGGAAGAAGCGTCCTGTAATTATGGACGTGGAATCATCCTCAAGTGATGTTGCATCGCCTTCCCCGTCAGCGGATATTGCTGCTCCTCAGTAAGTGTTACTTCCAAATTCCTTATCGCATTTCCTTTTGATAATTGCTAACTCTTTGTTTTGCGTGCAGTATTGAACGCTCTGTGGAGTCGCCCCCGAAAGCTAGTTCCGTTCGCACTGAATCATCTGAGCCTAAGAGCCAAAGCGCTGAGCCATTGTCATCGGGGGACGCACCAATGGGTCAGCTTGTGGATGATATGGTTGTGGCTGCTGCGCACCAAGCTACATTGGCTGCGCAGATTAAGGCAAGGCACTCTGCGGATGGTAGTTCGCTTGCGCACAAGGATCGACAAATTGACTCTGCTGGAGGCACAGTTGGCTAGTGCCCAGGCTGAGGTGGAGGCTGGGAGCTTGTATGCACAAAAGCTTGCTGATGAGAGGATGTCCTTGATGACCCGAGTGAGTCAGGAACGTGCCGCACTAGAGGCTTATAAGGTTAACTGCTCCTGGGCACTGAAGTATTTGGACAGCGGGAAAAACGAGTTGTTCGCTCAGCTGGGGGAGTTTGGTGCCACTGTGGGAGGCACGTTAGAGGAGCAGGAAATGAAGCTGCGTAAGTTCAGCATAGAGTATGACGAGGAGTTGTATCCCCACCTCATGTCTTCTATTGCGGAGCGCGGGTGGCTCATCGGCCATAATTGCGCCTCGCCCTAAGTACCTTGGAGTCTCGCGAAGTTGTTGACAAGTTTGGGGCGGTAGTGCAGTGCGCCCTTGCACGTGGCAAGGCAGAAGCTGTGGAAGAGCTTCATGAGAATGGTCTATTGAAGGTTTCTGCTGAGAAGGTTCTCGGTTATAATGAGCACGCATACGATGACTTGGTAGTTGCAATGGGTGAAATGAAGCTGCTTGAACTTCCGCTGATTGCGCAGTTGGAGCGTGATCAGGATTATCACATAGGGGTAGTTATGGAGGGGCTGACTTTAGCCCGCCATCGTGCTGAAGATGCAGAGGTGCAGCCTGATTTTTATTTGAAACCTGATGAGTCCCAGTTGCAGGTACCCATATTTGCTCGCCCTCGCGACATCTTGAATCCTTTCGTGCTGGAGAAGGAAGTTCCTTTAAAACAAGTTTTAGAGGCTCATGCGACAAGACTTGCCAAGAAGGAAGGTGTTAAAGGCAAGGCTATTTTGTGCGGTATTGGCGCAGCTCATCTCCCCGTCTGACGGGGTGTCTGTGAGTGTAGCCACAGTGTCGCAACAAGACTCTGATCTGTTGAAGCGGTTGCAGGGGGTTGGGACTGCTACAAGCCAAGTGGGAAGCTCTTCTCTTAAGCGTTGTAATAGTTGGTAGTTTGTTATGTAAATATCTTTTTGTAAGAACGCATGGTCCTTAATAAGATATCCCTTTTTTGTTGAATGCGTGTTGATATCATTGCAACTTGTAATGTTTGTACTTAGTTATTTGTCTTTGTGTAAAAAACGTACTTGTTGTATAAGAATCAAACTGTTACATAAGTGCGAATAATATATGAAGTTCATAATCATGTATGAAAGTCACGGTATACTTGAAATATAATTTCTAAGTACTCATATCATAATCGTGTATGGTGTGATATGAAGCGTACTGTAAATATCATATCAAGGAGTTAAGTGTCTTGATTCCTAATTTGTTAAACGCGCACAGTATGCATTGTCGCGCACCCGTCGTGGGATGCGCACCGAACTTATTCCAACGTCTTGAGAATAAGGTGTTTAACAAGGATACATGATCCAATGTTGATGGGTTTGCAACCCTCTTACTCAACGAGTTATTTAGTAGGTTTACACATCCTTTTACCATCGTGGGTTTATTAAGTGCATGCACGCCATGTAGGCAAAAGATAAGAAATGTTAAGACATAAAGTATATAGAAATAACAAATTTAAATGTGTCACGGAGTTAGCTAGAAACCGTGACGTTTTATTAATACTTGCAAGTTTTTGTGAAAGAAAATAAATAAGACATTTGCCTAAGTAAAAAAAAATGTAAATGCACGGATATTTATTGGGCACTTCACTAGAGTGCGGGAATGTCCGTGTGCTGGGCCGTAGCCATTCCTAGAGATAACATCGCTTAAGATTGCAAATGTTCCATGTGCGTGGTAGTTCACGACCATCTATGTCTCGTAGCTTGTACGCGCCTTTTCCTAATGCTTCAGTAACCTCAAAGGGTCCTTCCCACTTCGGTCCAAGTTTTCCTGTATCTTCTGTGTGTCTTGCATCATTGGCACGGTATACGAAGTCTCCTGGTCTGAATGAAACACTCCGCACTTTAGCATCGTAGTATCCCTTCATCTTTGCCTTGGATCTCTCTTCACGTATAGCTGCGCGCTCGCGTCTTTCTTCCAACAGGTCTAAGTCGATGCGACGTTCGTCGTCATTGGTTTCAACATTGACTTCAGTAGTGCGAATAGTTGGCATCCCAATTTCGGCTGGTATGACGGCCTTTGTCCCATAGACCAGAGAAAAGGGAGTGTCTCCCGTGCTATTTTTGATTGAAGTGCAGTGTGCCCACAGAACATGCGATAATTCTTCCACCTACCTTCCTTCACCCGACTTGATTCAATCACGCGGACTTACTAAGCCGTTGGTGCGTGGGTGTTTGACCGACGCAAGTCTTGTGTGATATTTAACTTCTCTTTGGTCCTTGAAAGGGTTGTCACGAATTGTTTCCGTTGTCGAGATGATTTCCCGGTAGTCAAGCGGCATACAATATTTTCCCAAACGAAGCGTTTTACACGATTGCTAGAATTGTTACAACCGCCTTTGCTTTGATCCACTTGGTGAAGTAGTCTATGGCCACTATGAGGAACTTCAATCCTCCCGCCGCAACGGGAAGGGACCCGCAATGTCGATACCCCACTTGTAGAATGGCCATGGCGCCGTGATAGGTGTTAGCTCTGTTGTGGTTGGCGTGGAGCGGGTGCGTGAACACGGCGATCGCCGTACTTTCTTATTAATTCCGCGTCACGGTGCATGTTGGGCGATAGTATCGACCGTAAAGCGCGCGCCACCACGGACCGTGGTCACGAATGCATGCTGCATGAACCCGCGTGGATTTCTCGGAGTACATAATTTGCTTGCAGGGGTCCGACATAGCGAAGCCATGGTTGCAGAAAGGAGCGTCGATATAGTATACCATCTCGAAGTTCAAACCTCTGTGATGTGCGCCGTATTCTTCGGGCTTCCTTCTGCTCTTGGAGCAATAAGCCCTTGCTTATGAATTCGACTATTGGTGTCATCCACGTAGGACCTTCTTCTTCTATTACCATGGATATTTCCATCTCCGAGATGGACTAGCTCTTTAGAGTTTCCACCAATACATGTTTTGACAGGTGCACAAAGCTTGTGGATGTAATCTTGCTCAGTGCATCAGCTTTCCTATTTTCCCCTCTAGGAACTTGTTTGATGGTGAATTTGTCGAAGCCCTGGATCAGGGATTTGGTCTTGTCGAGGTATTGGATCATGTTTTCCTCTTTAGCCACGTACTCACCCAACACATGGTTGGCCACTAGCCAGGAATCTACATTTGCTTCCAAGTTGCGTACGCCCATTCGAGTTGCAATGCATAGTCCGGAGATTAGGGCTTCATACTCTGCCTCATTGTTTGTCGCTGTGAATTCAAAACGCAGTGCGTAAGTGAATTCCATTCCTTCCGGACTTGTGAGAATGAGCCCTGCTCCTGACCCATCCACGCATGAAGATCCATCCGTGAACAAGATCCATGGATATTGTAGTTCCTTCTTGCTTGGTGAGGGTGCGTTATCAGTGTCTAGTTTTTCGATGATGAAGTATGCTAGTATTTGCCCTTTTACCGCAGTACGTGGTCTGTAGGAGATGTTATGCTCACCTAGCAACACGCTCCACTTCTGTAGTCGTCCTGATGCATCAGGTTTGGAGATGATTTGCTTGATAGGTTGATCTGTAATTACCGCTATTGGATGCGCTTGGAAGTACATGCGCAGTATTTTGGCGGCGAATACCAATGCTAGGACCAACTTCTCCATTGCACTATAGTTAATCTCCATTTTCTTGAGCGCTTTGCTTACAAAATACACATGTGTTTGTACTGAATTCCTATCCATCAGCAGTATCGCGCTGACTACTCCCTAAGTCGCAGATAAGTACATAATTAATTCTTCCCACAGTGGGTGCGACTAGCGTGGGGGCATTGCCAGTGTTGTTTAAGATGTGTAAAGGCTTCTACCTCCGTAGTCCGTGAAAATCTCCTTTTTATACACTTCTTGAGTGTTTTGAAGAGAGGAGTGACTTGTCTGCCGATTTGGACAAGAATCTATTTAGACCGGCCAGTTTTGGATTGAGAGATTGGACTTCCTTCAACGTGCGCGGTGAAGGAAGTTCGATGACAGCCTTAGTCTTTTCGGACACGGTTTGATGCCATCGGGCTCTATCAAATATCCAAGGAACATGCCTTCTGTAGCGCCAAAAGTGCATTTCTTTGGATTTAGTTTCATGTTGATATCTCGTAGAGTCTTAAACGTTTCCTCTATGTCACGCACCAATTCATCCTCAGTGTGGCTTTTTATGACCAGGTCGTCAACGTAAACCTCTAGGTTGCGGCCCACCTGTTTTTCAAATGCGTTATCCACCAGTTGTTGGTAGGTGGCGCCTGCGTTCTTCAAGCCAAAGGGCATTTTAGTGTAGCAATAGACGCCTTGGCTTGTGTGGAAGGCCGTTTTTTCCTCATCTTCCTTGGCCATCTGGATTTGGTGGTATCCTTTGTATGCGTATAGGAAGCATTTAAGTGGGTATCCACACAAAGACTTTATCTTCCAGTCTATCTCCGGTAGCGAGTAGCAGTCTTGTGGACATGCCTTGTTGAGATCTGTGAAGTCCACGCACATCCTCCAACTACCATCGCTCTTCTTGACCATCACTGGGTTGGAAAGCCAGTCATGGTAATAGACCTCTCGCATGATACCTTCATCCACAAGTTTGTGTACTTCCGCCAGAATTACTTGCGCGCGCTCTGGAGCTTGACCGCGCTTCTTCTGGCGTACTGGTGAGTATCCTTGTCGGATTCTCAGCTTGTGTTCTGTGATCGAGCGTGGTACGCCGGTCATGTGCTTTGTTTCCCATGCAAAGATATCCAGGTTCTTTTGCAAGAGTGCGCACACGGCTGCCCTGCCGTTATCCGACAGTGATCCTCCTATGGATACCTCTTGATCTGGATATTCAGGATGAATTGCAACATTCAGGTTTGATACTTTAGGTGCGCGCTTTTCTGAGCTATCGGTCGTCTTACATGTAATCGTGTTACATTCTCTAGGTGGTACAGTGGCATTGTAAAGAGTAACAATACCTCCTTCCACTGGAAATTTAAGCATCCCATGTGTTGTAGATGGCACGGCGCGTATAGCGGATATCCCTGGTCTTCCAATAATGCCATTGTATGGCGAAGGGGATTTGATTACCATAAAGGTCATCCAGGCTGTTGTCGAATGCTCCTTATTTCCTATATTGACTAGCAGGCGTATTTGTCCCATGGGCCATATTTTTTTCGCCTGTGAAACCAGTCAATGCCGTCGTGGCCGAATGCTCCTTATTTACTTGTACCATTTGCTTAGTATCTTGATTTTTGTGATGTGCCTACATTTGTTAGCTCGAATACTTGTTGTTCTTCTTATTAGTGTGTATTATTTTTATGAAATATATTGTGAATTTGCTAAAAAACATTGTGTACATATACGGTGTATTTTGATGAAATAGTGGGTTTCATCTCTTAGCTCAACCTTGTGCAATATATTCAAATGGGTTTGTATTAGATACATGGATGGAGGGAGAAGGGTGACTTGCGGGTGCTAGGCCTCCTTCAACAAGCCCAATGATTGTATTAAGATACCATTGTTTGGCCCATAATTTAACGTTTAATATACCACGAGCCTCTCTCAACTAGCGACTTTTCTATAATGAAAGAAAAACAAAACAACCGACATGAAATATCTCCTTTCTAAGGGGTCACTAAAAAAATATATCTAAAATTTGGAGGTAGCCACTTTCTACCTTAAATGGTTTTTATACTTCTTTCTTTCTCCTTGAAAATTACTATTGACTTTGATTTTTCTCCCGTATCTTCTGTCGTGTGTTAGTTGTTTGATGCTTTACTCTTGGCAAATATGAATTGTGCATTAACTTTTGTATATATTTTGTTCATGCTTCTTATTTTGGTTTTGTGCTCAATTATTAAAACTATATGAGACTAAAGAGTTCAAATTATATATAGGGGTGAGCATGGGTCGGTTTGAGACGGTTATTGGCTAAAATCAAACCCCGAACTAAAAGTTCGGTTTTAACAAATTTGGATATCCGAAATTTGCGATGATGGTTTTATGTTAGACATAATATTTTATCTAAGGTTTTATTTTTTAATTGGATATCCAAAATTTGGATAACAGTTTTATATATCTGAATATACAGATATCTGTAATTATTGGAAAACTTTTATATAAGTTCCAAAAATGTCATTTCATAAAACCCAACTTTGTAGGAAATTATGATCAAGTTTTCGGATATCCGAATACGGATATTTTTGAACACCTACAACCTAAAACAAGAAATCCTAGAAAGTTTCGGCTTTGTTGCTCCCCTAGTTATATACTCGGAAGCATCAAAATATATAAAGAACCAACCTTATTTTGAGTTTACTATATACTTTTTATGCACTAAATTTACTAGAAAAAATAGTTTTAGTAATGCATTCGTATGTCTTTGTGATGGTTTATTTGTATAAACTAAAGTTGGAAATCATTCTATTTACACTTTTATTTTTCGGATGAACTTGACCTCCTTAATTACAAATCCGGCTCGCCCTTGATTAGATATACTCCGCACTATTCTTGATGATGATAATGAGTTTGGTATAGAAATGTTTTATTTATTTATTTATTTATTTATTTATTTATTTATTTATTTATTTATTTATTTATTTGATGATGACTATAATAATTTGAGGAGAAGGTATGATGGGTGAACGGAAAAAAATGGTGGTAGGTGATGATAGTTAGATGTGAAGATAAATAAAAGAAGATGAAGTGTGAAATGATAGAATACCCTCACACGGGGTGACTTTACGTTAGCGATCACCAAACGTGAATAAATGTAAAAAGTTTAAATTTATGAGAAAATAATAAAAATTACCATTTGGAAAACTTTTTTTTTACAAAATAAGAAAAAGAAATGACTTTTAACCTAATCAATTTTCTCAAAATTTTACTTCTATATATTTTTGTGCAAAATTTTGAGATAAGGAGCGAGTTTTAATTGTGACATATTTTTCACTCTTAGCGATACTTTTTATTTCAGTTTTCCTATTATCAGTGTTTTGCAACTTTTAGTGACACTTTTGGTTTTTTTTTACTTTTAGTGAGATGTTAAAAAACAAGTCACTAAAGGACACTATTTGATACAAAAAGATCGGTCGGAAACTTTGGGTACATTAATATTTGAATATGCATGTGTAACATCACCGCCACCAACACCACAACCGTCACCGGCCACCAGCACCACCACCGTCACCGGCCACCTTCAGTGGTCACCATCACCGTTGTCATTCGTCAAATCTATCAGATTTAGTGGTTTCACTCTCGTTTAAGCAACAAATCGATCGACTTGTGATTAGTTCAATTTAGAACTTGAGGTAGTTTTTTCTTATCTTTTTATTGTGATTCTACATATATAATCGCCATTGATTTTTGTAAAGTAGTTATCTAGGGTTCATAACTCATAACCTTTTTGCAATGATTCTAAACCTTTTATGCTTATGAGTTTGGAATATGTGATAAGTAAGTATTTTCCCTGTGTTTTGATTTTGTAATTATGTATTTTTATGTGCAGATAAAGTGTTTGGAATTTTCTCTAATAGCTTGTCCCAAAATATCTTTTTTTTTCTTTTTTTGCGGAAATAGATCACTTTGCATACATCAATTCCTATCTAAAGATAACTGCATTATTATTCTCTTTTTTATTCAAAGTTCAAACAAAATATTAGCACGAAATTTCCAGGAAATGAGATGAAAGTAATTTAGTTGCTATGCAAGGAAAAAAAAGTACGAGTACTAAATTACCACGAAAGAGACACGAACTTTCGATGCCAATATCAAAGACATGCATGAATTATTGGCCTCAGTATATTGTATCTATATAAAGTGATAAGTAGCTAGAGTCTGAGTAACAAATGTAACCTCCCTTGATCACTTTCATCCATAGCAACTAAAACTGATTCATTCTAGTTTGCAAGAGTACGTAGATCGGTAACCTCACAAATTTCACTTTCCAAAGAAAAATGAATTGTTACGATGAACCACGATATAAAAGGCCCAACTATGATGTGTTTGTAAATTACGCATCTAAAGATATTGGCAAACGCTTCGCAAGCCACCTTAAGCGAGCCCTAATAGGCAACGGGTTTTCCATATCTGACCACACCATGCTCCCTTTAGGTCAAGACGCGAGTTCGAGTGTTGAAAGCTATCGAGGATTCGAGATCTATCTTGTTGTATTTTCGATAAATCACGCGTCTTGATGAAGTCGCCTTGAAGAGTTTGCCCTCATAATGGAATCCTACCTAAGCTTAAACACAAAAAAGTTCTTCCTGTATTTTTCAATGTAGAACCAATTGATGTAAAAAAATCAACAAGGTCCTTTCCTTGATGCTTTTAAAGATCATGAGACCAAGGTTGATCCTAACAAAGTTCAGAACTGGAGACAAGCCTTAAGAGAAGTTGGTCATTTGTGCGGTCTAAACTTGAAAGATTGGTAAACTTCAAACATTACACTAGATTTTTGTCAACAATTTTATCACCTATTAGTTGGCTTAACTCTTAATTCTCCGAAATTAGTTATTTTATATATTTTTTTGTATTAAATAGATAAATTATGTGTTAACTAGATCCGAAGCTATAAACAGGATAACAAATACTATGGAAATTTAACCCCAAAATAATCATATCACTTTATTAATAGTATGAATTTAATTTGATAAATTCAAGCATTAAGATGATACAAAAAACATACATACACAAGTACTAATATAAAGTAACATGCAAGTAATAATATACTTGTACAATCTCATTGTTAAGTAATCTTGGTTAAACAAATCAATTTCATGCAAAGGATGTGTTAAGCATCTTAATTACACACATGAGGTCGGTAATGAATCTTTCTTTTGAATTTGGCAGTCAGGACGAAGAGCGGTTGATCGGAAAATTATCAAAGATGTGCGAAAATGCAAAATCCGCAACAACTATGTTATGTAGAGCATCCTATTGGGATAGATTCACGAGCACAAGATGTAATTTCAACATTAAGGTTAAATGACCAAGCTTGTTCCAATGTTGCGTTCTTGGAATTAGTGGGTCGTAAAACCACTATTGTCAAAGCTGTATGTGAATTGCTATAGATTTCGATGTCGATTGTTTTATCGAAAATATCCATGGTTTATACGGGTCATAATTGGGAGGTTAAGCTGCGAGAGGATGCCATTTATCGTCTAATGCGAGGGAAAATAAGTTTAAAGGTAGTGATGGAGTTGCAAAGTTAATTAGGTTGTTAAGTGGTCAAAGGTTCTTTTGATACTTGATGATGTTTATGAGTTTAAACGACTACAAGCATTAGGTATTCATTTGGTCTCATTCAAAATGGAAGTAGAATAATTGTGACGACAAGGAATAAGCGATCTCTTTGTAACCTACCACACACTCCCTACAACATAAGATTCTTGAACACAATAGAGTCTTTTGAACTTTTCACTGGACTCATTGGAAAAGGCAACCCTATCGACAAGAAATTTGTAGATGAAATAGTGCGGTGTGCTGGAGGCATTCCCTTGGTTCTTGAGGTCTGGAGTAGCCATTTCACAAATTATGATAGGAATCTCTGGCCAAGCACGTTGGAGACGTTAAAACAAATTCCTCACGAAGATACTCAAAAGAAGCTGCGAATAAGCTATGATTCACTTCCTAAAAGAGCCCAAAATTTATTTCTGGATATCACATGTTTCTTTCAGGGAATGAGTAAAGATCTAATCATCAAAGTATTACAAGATGAAGACTTCTTCCCAGATGTTGAAATTCAAATTCAAAAGCTCGTTCATAAATTTTTGGTTAAATACGACCAAGACGAGCGGGGGGTGTTGTTGTTGCATGATGTGATAAGGAAGATGGGACAAGAGGTGGTCCGCCAAGAAAATGAGGATGAGCCTGGAAAACGTACCAGATTGACGGGTTATAGGGACATAGTTCGTGTAATGGGAGATTGTTCGGTAAAGCATCTTCAAGTTTATGACTAGTTACTTAATACATAGTACTCCGTAGTTCACTAAAACTAACTATAACTCTCTCCTCCGTTGTTTACCAAGGAACAGATTCAGTTAGAAGCATCCAAGATTATGCTAGAGAGTTGGTGTTCATCGGCGCTGAGAGGGCAACTGTTCAATTAGAGGCATTTAAAGAGATGAGTAATCTGAGATTCATTATGTTGATTCATACTGACCTGCAATGGTCGTCTTCCTCAAATGATGACATGTCAGCTTGCTTCTCTTTCAAACATTTGAAATACTTGGAATTGAATAGGTTCCCTTGCAAAAGTCTTGACAACATTGATATGGGCAACGTGGTGGTTATTATATTGCAAGATAGCAAATTGGAAAAACTTTGGGAAGGAATCAAGGTACGTATGATCATGCATGTCTTTTCATTTCTCATGTGGTTTATCATATATACGCTTGTTGTGGAGAGTTACATACTTATTTGAGTGTCTTTTTTACGCTTGTTTATCAATGAGATTTTACAGTGACGTATAGAAACAGAACCCTTTCACTAGCTATATATAATTATAAAAATTATAAACTATCTACGGACATGAAATGCGTTTGAACCCTGGTTTATCCATCGCTGTTGAAGATACAAAATCTTTGAGCCTATTTATAAAACTGGGTTGAATTTCATTCTCCTTTGTAAACATTGGGCCCACCATTATATATCCCTCCTCCTTTTTCAGTTTTTAAAAATATATACCACTTTTTTACGAGATTTATGTTTCATCGTTTAAGATCTATTTTCATATTTTATGTTTGCAAGATTATTACTTAATTGCATGACATAGTTCAACAATAAACACATTTGTACCATATGAACATTGTGTTGCTATAAAGTGAAGGGTGACAATGTATTTTCTTATTCGAAAAGTGTTAACTTTGACATGATAATTACATGTGTGTATATATATAAACTTTAACGTAGACGAGTTAAGGGGTTCGAATAGTTTGTTAGTCCACTATATTATGTGTGCGAGCCCAAATAAAATGTCACTTTATCTTTTTGTAAAGCTTTTATGACAATGAAGCATAATAAATATACGATACGATTTACACGTGATTAAATTTAGGAAAATATATAAAAAAACAAGTGGTTATATAAAAACTCAATTTATTATATTATATATTTTACATTAAGTAGTATACAATAAAAATCTGTACCTAAGTTCTAAAGGTTATTTTGTGTGAAGTGAGTAATTAAACTATATAATGCACAATTGAGCAATGTGACCGAGTATATCATTTCAAAATAATAAAATGATGAATATACATGGCGGAGGGTCCCATCAACCCATCTCTTATTAATCATAGTTTATTATATTTGTGTTTTAGAATTTTAAAAAGTGAAGATCCTAGGCGTGAGTTACTCACACTCATTAATAAAGACCGGAATTTCATTGGGTTAGAGAATCTTGAAGAACTTGGTTAAGTGGTTGTGAAAATTTGGAAGAGTTGGATAGCTCTATTGGTTGCCTCAAAAATTTGTTGAATTAGATCTATTTGTTTGCGAGACGGTTGTGAGGCTCCCATGGGAAATGATATGGAAGTTGACATCTCTTCAAACACTTAATCTCTTCGAGTGTACCACCTCATGGAGATCTCACATGAAATTGGTAGTCTAATTTCACTAAAACACTTGAATTTAACGAATACCAAACTCCATCAATCGACCGAAATAGACTTACGTTATTGCACCAACTTAAAGTCGATTCGGATCTTCCTCCAAGCATTAAAGAGTTAAGAGCGGATGGTTGTAAAACCTAGTGAATCTTCCTTCAAACTGTTATGAGTTGCAATTTCGACGGAACTTTCTTTGAATCGTTGTTGTAAACTTGGATCGAAGGTTTCACACAAGTTACAAGGCGAGGAACCTACAAAATTACACATGCAAAATTGCAATGTTTCGCAAGTGTCCGGTGGAATTGGGAATTTGTTGTCACTATCGTATCTCGACCTTTCATATAACACATTTTCTAGTCTCACGGAGAGCTTGAGAACCTTTCATAGCTGGAGGAACTTCAAATGATTAGGTGTTCTCAATTACGATCGCTTCCACCTCTTCCATCGCAATTGAAAACTATATATGCACCCATTGTTGGTCAATAGATGTGATGCCATTTGATTCAATGCAAAAGGCCTATACTTTTCATTCCAAAATGTTCAAGGTAAGCAACGTCTCCATTTGATGCGCATATATATTTTGCAATGAAGAGGCCTTTTTCATGGATTATTAAATAATATGCTTGAATTCTCTCAGAATCACTCATGAATACTAAAGGATTATTCATCGGTCTCTCAGGGAAGGAGTTACCTCAGTGGTGTACTCATCGAAATAGTGGAAATAATGTTTTATCTTTTGAGGCACCTATCCGATTTGATAGCAAAATATGTGCAACCACAAACTATTGGCCTTTTTCAACAATACACAATAAAACGAAAGAAAAAAGTCATTGTATAGAGACTATAGAGCATATAACTATGTATACTATCCTGCAGGTCATCTTTTGTCCACTTAATGATAAAACAGTTGTGGTGGAAGCAGGTGACACTGTGGTACTTCAGCTTCGTCCTTCTACGAGTTGTGGGTTGCGTTTGGTATATGAGGATGATGTGGCGATTCGGGATTAGTTTTAAAGGTGTTAGGAACCTCTATTCCTAACATCGAGACCATGACTTGTAATGATGATGATGATGATGAAGACATTGTTATGAGTAGTGAGTTGCATTTGGTATAAGAGGATGATGTGGCGATTCGGGATTTGTTTTAGAGAAATGATGATGACATTGTTATGATGGAAGGCGTATGCTCCTTCCCGTCAAGATGCTATAAGTGACAATGGCGGTTTGTTTGTTTCTTGATTAATTCGGAGTTGTTTGGGGTGTTGGTGGGCGAGTCCAATGAAAATCAGCGGTGGTCCAAAGAAGGCATCACCACTTCTTGCCCACTATTGTAGCATCATCACTAGTCGGTAAGTGGTTGATCTTGATGTGCATAGTTAGTAAAATATTCAAAAGTACTAATGGACGTATCACCTGCAGGAGTTCTCACGGATGGGAAGTTTATTGTTACTGCTGACCGTGATTTCAAAATTAGTGTAACACACTTTTCATATCTCGTTAGCATTATATACACTGTAACTACAATCCGATTAAACATGCTCTTCTTTTTACGTGTATCGCGGTCCTTGTGTTCCCAAAGAAACCTTTAGATGGAGCTCATGAGATACACGACACGCCTTGGCCATACAGAGTGAGTGAGCTACTTGAGGTGGCTTAGTTTTTATTCTTTTAGGAAATTTAAGCTTGACATGGATATAATTTTGGTTGAACTTTATGCCTACATGCCCCATTTGAGTGCACATTACATCAATGATCAACCATAGTTAGAAATAGCTTGTTTCATTTACTCGATGATGAATAAATGAATGACCAATATTACTTGTTGTCATGCATCTATGGCGATTTGTGTCTGCTGGCCTTTGTCTACAATCGGGGATACATCCACGGGGCTATTTAGTCTCTGGGCGGCGATTCAAGCTGTAAGAAATATGCACATCTTGACTTTGAGTCGTTTGACTTAGCGATCTTCATCTCGGTGATGAAGTTGACAATTTTGTGATCTAGGTTCGGTTGTGGGATCATACATCCGGATTGCTTCTTCATACATGTGAAGTTGGATCACGAGGTTTATAGCGTTGCTTTCAACTTAGTTACTTGTAGTAGATAAGAACTTTGTTTATCCATGAAACAAAATCCACATGTCCCCGCATTAAGTTATAACTACAAATGACCATTCATGTGTCTTATCGGTGGTTCTCAATGGTGGTTATAGGTAGGACAACAACAAGCCAGCAGACGTAAAACGATTATTTTGCAATTACAGATCTACGTACTACGGTGATGGTTCATCAATTTTGTAGTTGTTCAAGGGTAAAGTCTTCATATATATGTTTATTTATGTGACGATTACGTATAATGGTTTAATAAACTCTAATGCTTTAATTCAAAATGGATGGTGATGGGTGTCTCTAACTTACGGTTTTAATTCTTCATCAACGGCTCGAGTCGAGTAATATCGGCTTAACAAAATGCAATTGAGAATCGGTGATGATCACTACAACATATTGGAAGACAAACAAGTCCCTTGTGGAGAACAACTTTTGCAACAATTGCAAGGAAGTTTGTCGATTGACAAGGATGTTTTTCCGCACTCATGAAGCTGTGAAAGCGTCAATCGCAATCTTTTGATCAAGAAACAATATTCAAGCGAGAGGCGTGATTTTAGAAATAGAGGCCGGAGCGACAAGAAGGAAAAAGTAGCAAAAGATAATGAGATATAGTTAGTATGATCACTTGTGTGTGTTTCAAGCTATTTGCCTTTAGACACTAACAACCCAATTAAAATTTTCGTTAAACTAGCTATTTATTTGGGTAAATTGTACTTATATCATGTCATAGATCATAATTTGATTTTGGACAATTAAAATTAATTTGATGATATAATTTGTGTTCAATATGTTTCTTTTGTCTTGTGCATAGTTGTAAGATAATTTTTTTATCTCGAACCATTGTTATTCTGGACTTCTCTTTTACTAAAATAAGGCGGGGTTCATATGCATAGGATCGAAGATATGTCATTTGACTATTCTAGTGGTATGATATTTTGGAGATTCGGTGTCAATAGATTTAATCTAACTTGCATTCTTGCGTATCTGGCTCTGTGAGCGAGGTTGCTTGCTTTGTTAATTGTAACCGCACAAAACTAATTGGAATATAGTTAAAAGTTTCTATTGATCGGTGTGTACCTGTTTGGTCTGATAGAATCAAATTGCTCCCGTTTCATTGAAGCAGTTACATTTAGTGAGCGTTGGTTCTTTGGAATCCTATAGTTTCGACACCCTTCTAATGAATATATTTGTAATATTAGATGTTCAAGTGTTTTGACAATTTCGATGATGTAAAAGTTCAAAATTGACATTTTGTGACAAAAGAATACAAGCTTATTCTAACGGGAGTGAAAGTGTCAAAGCATGTCAAAACTAAAAGAACGATAATCTGTTTATTCAAAGTTTCAAACTTTATAAAAGCGAGTAATTTATAATCTGTTCATCCAAACTTTAATCTTGATTATAGCAATTTGAAACCGATAAGTTCCAAATGGCAAGGAAGAAAAATGAAATTATCGACAAAATCACTTACACATGTATCCTTGCAACTTGCAAGACTCAAATCTCACTTAAGGTTCAAGACCCACAACTGAATCGCAGTTCACAAACAGAAACACAATAACACAGTAACTTGGAATAAGCTCTCCAATTAATCAGAAAAATATTTGCTTACAAAAACTGATATTGAATGCATATTCCAGGAAAGATTGTTTGTGATTGTTCCAGTTATACTTGTTTATATTCTTGTTTCAGCTCATGTAAATCAGAATTTGTGGACTTGAATTGGTATCAAGAGCAAGGTTATTCAAGCAGTAGTCGATCACAAGGGTTCCAAGCAGAAGTCGATCACAAGGGTTATTCAAGCAGTAGTCGATCACAAGGGTTCCAAGCAGAGGTCGATCACAAGGGTTCCAAAAGTAGTCGATCACAAGGGTTCCAAGAAGTAGTCGATCACAAGGGTTCCAAGCGGTCGATCACAAGGGTTCCAAGAGTAGTCGATCCTTGAAGGGTTTCAAGCGATCGACTAAAGGGTTCAAGAAGTCGATAAAGTTTCAAACTTCACACTTGGTTTACTTAGGCAAGAAGTAAAACAAGCGTGTTCTAAGTGAAGTCAATCCAACTACACGGTAACTTACAAAAGGCGTTCAAGAAGGATGGTGCAAGGCGAGTCGAGTCAACCACCTATTGAACATTCTAAACAACTCTTCAATGTCCAATGTTAACAAGCATGAACTATAACATATGCGCAATAAGAGTTAAGCGGTATTCGAGTCCATGGAATACTCGATGCCTGGAACCGGGGAAGGAACACAAGTTGTTGCTAAGCAAGATCACATGGCGGTTGCGTTACTTTTCCGAGCGATTCGAGAAGAACTTGTTTTCAAGTTTCACAATTCAACACGACCAAAGAAACTGGGAGCTTTGAAGACCGGTATGTGGGTGTTGATCGGGTTCGAGGCGAGGTTGCAAACCTTGAGGCGAATTCAAATCTTTAAAGATGAAAGTCAACGAATCAATCGATGACTTTGCGACTAGGTTGGGCAAAATTATATGATAAATAGCTTGGGAACAATTTATGAAGACAAGTAACTTGTTAAGAAGCGCTTGCATCCGTTCGGATAGGTATGTTGCAATTGTTGCCTCGGTAGAACAATTTCTTGACTTGAATACTATGTCTTTTCAAGAAGCAAATGGAAGGTTGAAAGCTTTTGAAGGAAGAATGAAGGGTGTTGACACCACTTCGAAGATCAAGGCAAGTTGATGTTCGGAAGGGTGAAAGATATGATAAGAAAGGTCGAGGAAGGAATTCCTCGGTGGCAACGGTAAAGGCAAAACTTTTCTTCTCGAAACAAATCTCGAGGTAGTGGTCAAGCTAATAACCGCAACCGTGGAAACCAAAACAACTCCGGGAGCAATACGGATCAAAAGAAGAACAAAAGTCGAGACCTTTCAAAGATTCAATGCTTGAGATGTGATGAATATGGTCACTTTGCTTCTAAGCGCTACGAGCAGCGTGAACAAAAGCAAAAGCATGAATCAAATCTTTTGAAAACGGAGGATGATGATGACCCAACACTTTTTATGATGAAAAGCGTTCAAGAAGTAGTAGTAGTCTTCTTGAATGAAGAAAAGATTATCCCAAACCAATTGAATACTAAGCCAAACGAGGAAGACACTTGGTATTTGGATAATGGAGCAAGTAATCACATAGCGGGGATCCGAGAATACTTTTCGGAGTTGAATGAGAATATCTCGGCATAGTCAAGTTTGGTGATAACTCCTACATCGAGATAAAGGAAAGGGTTCGATAATCATTGAAGGAAAGCGGAGAACAGCGGTTAATCATTGGAGTCTATTACCTACCCGAGCTAAAAGCAACATAATTAGTCTTGGGCAAGCTACCAAGGCGGATGTGACATTCGTATGAAAGGTAACCTTCTTACTATCGTGACTCGGATGGCAAGCTTCGATGAAGGTTCCTAGAACAAGTAATAGACTTTACAAGATTAAGCTCCAAGTTGGAAGTCCGGTGTGTCTAAAAGCAAAGATGGAAGATGATGCTTGGTTATGGCATGCTAGGATGGGTCACATTAATTTCGAGACGATGGAATTAATGGCAAGGAAGGGCATGGTTGAAAAGTTGCCAATAATTCATCAAGAGAACAAGTTGTGTGAATCTTGTTTGGTAGGAAAACAAACCAAGAAGTCGTTTCCTAAAGCAGCGAAATTTAAGGCAACACATTCTCTTCAACTTATACATGCCGACCTATGTGGACCAATTTCTCCACCATCCATAGCACGAAACAGGTACATATTTGTTCTTATTGATGACTTCTCACGGTTTATGTGGACTTTTACCTTGAAGGAAAAAGGTGAGGCATTTGAATACTTCAAAAAGTTCAAAGCTTTAGTTGAGAAGAAGTCGGGAAAGAAGATTATAACCCTAAGGACCGATAGAGGAGGTGAGTTCACTTCAAAAGAATTTACCAACTTTTGTGAAAACAAGGGTATAACAAGACATCTAACCGCTCCTACACACCGCAACAAAATGGAGTCGTGGAAAGGCGAAACCGTACTCTTATGGGAATGACTAGAAGCATTTTGAAAGCACGAGGCGTACCAAACTACATGTGGGTGAAGGAGTTAGGCAGGCTACATTCTTGATTAATAGAGTTTCAACTCGAGCTCTAGTTAATCAAACTCCATACAAGGCTTTCAAAGGAAAAAGCCTAACTTTGAGGGTTTCGGGTATTTGGATGTGTGGCTTATGCAGCGGGAACAAGGCCATATTTACATAAGTTAGGCAGCGGTCAACACGACTCATTTACATCGGAAGCGAGCCGGTACAAAAGGTTTTATTGTTCAATCCAAAACTAAAGAAGATAGTGGTATGTCGTGATGCGGAGTTTAATGAGGAACTTGGTGGAAGTATGTTCTTTGAGCGAAACACACGAGCTAAACCAGTATGTTTATCATATAATGGCATGGTTCTATTGATACGGGTTGTGGATTTGTTAACCCAGGTGTGACCGATGAAGTTGAGGCAGAAGATCAAGAGGCTGAAAATCATCATGATGTTGATGAAAATCAACCGGTCAATACCGAACAAGAAGCTCAATTCGACGAGGGTAATGACCCTAATCCTGTGACGGAAACTCAACCAATTATGAGGCGTTCTTCAAGGGTTTCAACTAAGCCAACTAGATTTAATGACTTTATTATGGGGTCTAGTTCAAGAACCTCAGTTGCTAATGAAGATCAAAATCTACTTTTGATTGAAGATGATGAACCAGGAACATTCCAAGAAGCAAAAGTCTCAAGCAAGTGGATGGTTGCTATGAAGCAAGAGATTGAGTCTATCGAGAAGAATGATTCATGGGAATTAGTTGAAACTCGGTTAATGTTAATCCCATTGGATTAAAGTGGGTGTTCAAAATTAAGAGAAATCCGGATGGTTCAATTAATAAGTTTAAAGCTCGGGTAGTAGCAAAGGGTTATGCTCAAAGGAAGGAATTGACTATGGCGAGGTATTTGCGCCGTGTACGGATTGAAGCAGTGCGTTTATTGATCTCATTGGCGCAAAAGAAGCATGGGAGCTACATCATCGGATGTAAAGTCGACTTTTACATGGAGAACTAAAGAGCAAGTGTTTGTTACACAACCGGAGGGTTCGTGAAGAAAGGAGAGGAAAGGAAGATCTACAAGTTGAAAAAGGCGCTTTATGGACTTAAACAAGCCCCAAGGCGTGGAATACAAAACTTGATAGAGAACTCAAGCAAATGTCTTTCAAACGATGCCAACACGAACAAGTGGTGTATGTGAAGAAGACAAACAAGACAATCTTGATTATTGCGGTCTATGTAGATGATCTCTTAGTAACCGGTTCAAAGCTTAGTGAAATTGGTGAATTTAAGAGACAAATGCAAGAAAGGTTCGATATGAGTGATTTGGGAAAATTGAGCTATTATCTTGGCATTGAAGTAAAGCAAGAGGATTCGAGTATCTCAATAAGTCAAGCGGGCTATGCAAAGAAGATCTTAAAAGTTGCTGGAATGCATGAATCAAATCCTACTCAATGTCCATTAGAACACGGAATGAAGTTAAGCATGGACAAGGAAGGAAAACCGGTTGATGCAACTCTGTTTGAACAACGAGTTGGTTGTCTAAGGTATTTACTACACACTCGACTGATTTATCTTATTCGGTTGGTTTGGTTAGTCGTTATATGCAAGAACCAAAAGAATCACATATGGCGGTTGTGAAACAAATACTAAGGTATATCCAAGGTAGTTTGAATTTTGGAATACGATACAACCAAGAGAAGACCAAGGAGTTAGTGGGGTTTATTGATAGTAGTTTTGCTATGGACCAAGATGATGGTGAGCACAGCTGGGCATGTATTTTATCTAGGTAAATCACCTATCACTTGGTGCTCATAAAAGCAAAACACGGTGGCTCTATCGTCTTGTGAAGCCGGGTTCATGGCTGCAACTTCAGCAGCGTGTCAAGGGATATGGTTACGTGGGTTGTTGAGTGAAATAACGGAATGGAAGAAAGAGTGGTGGTCTTATTTGTTGACAAAAATCGGCTATTGCACTTATGAAAAATCCGGTATTTCACGGGAGAAGCAAGCATATAAACACACGTTATCATTTTATCCAGAGTGTGTTGAAAGAGACCAAGTACAAGTTGAGTTTGTAAGAGGTGAGTTACAACGTCTTTGATATTCGACGAAAGCTCTCGCAAGGATTAAGTTCAAGGAGATGCAAGAGTTACTCGGGTTGAAGACCTACCTATCTCGAGTCGAAATTAGGGAGGTGAATGTTGGCAATGTCGGCCGAGCATATGGGAAGACAAATAGATTCAAGCGTATGGACAGTTACAATTCTAGTTTAATTAGGATTCCTTATTTGTTAAGGACCATCTTGCTTTATTAGAATTGTAGTAGGATTAGAAAGCAAATTCTAACACCTATATATACCAGTCGAGCTTGTGGTTGGATATATGAAAAAAATCGATCAGTTGTTTTGAGCATATATTTTACTGATTAAAGGAAAGCATATTCAGGAAAGATTGTTTGTGATTGTTCGATTATACTTGTTTATATTCTTGTTTGGTAGCATGTAAATCGAATTTGTGGACTTGAAAGGTACATTTAATATTTAACCATCATACATCTTCACGAAGACATGATACCAAAGATACCATTTCAAACTACAAAACTAACCAAGTTATCTAAAATCGTCAATGACTCCACGCCCCACCCTCAAAGGAAAGACCCAAAATGAATGTAGACCACAATTAGATTACAAATGATCATAAAAGAATTTTAGATTGGAATTTGAGTAGTAGATCAAGCATGCTTAAACATTTTCATGCTAAGCCAATAGAAGTATCTGACAACCACAATCCTTTGGCGAGTGTCAGCGGCACTAAAAACAATAATACGCTTCAAACAAGACCAACATCATTATGCACTCATTTACGGTAGCACAAGACATATTAAACAAAATACAAGCTCAACAAACACACTGTCATTGCGAAATAATAGCATTATCCAAACTAGAAGCGACTTTGATATAGCTGCGGTATAAAGAAAGCGGAGCCAAATAAAATGAAGAACACTCCCCAAAAGCTCGCTCGTTGGCTCTTATGAGTTTTGAAATCATTGGTGTGTCTTCAATACATCGATAATTCTTGGACTAATAACCAACAACCTATTTCCTAAAGAAACACAAAGCAACATAAATTTTGATCCAATACGGGTTCTGATATATTAAAATCAAGCATTTGATTAAAAAAGCATTAAAATCTATTACATCAACCAAATACAAGTAATCGGTTGTCACACTAAAAATAACACCATGAGGATTAACCCTCTTGATAAAAGCAGTAGCTCTATTAGTTGCCAACTTAAGTTTTCTGAATGATGTTCTTAAAGAATCTCGAGCAGTAGTTAACAACATAAGCATACCATTATTCGAAAGCAATCGGAACCAAAATATTTCATAAACATAATAAGCGATTATTGTTGTATGTAATATATATAACAATAAATTTGGGGCAAAGCGTACCCATAAAATGGTTCTTGATCGATGTTCTCTTTTAAAATTTGATTCATTGTGGTGATTTGGGGTGTTTGGGACCTTTTATTAGAAAGGTTTTTGTTTAGGAGTGTTTGGGATTATTGGCCCTCTACTAAAAAGTTTATTGCGTTATTTAAGCCTTAAGGAGTGTTTGGGATTGCATAATTTTAGCTCAAATTACAACAAGAGACCAAACAAGAGAATTTTTGCGTTTTGTAGGATATTGGATTTCACATACACATCAAACCATAACACAAAGTGGGCGTCTAAGTGGAATTCTAGAGAGAAAGTTAGAGGTTTAGGGAACTTTAGTGAGAGAAAGAAAATTTTTATTATGAGCTCCAACTCTCTACCTTGGAATAATTTTGAGCCGACTTTTGAGATCATCGACTAACAAAATCTACGAGACATCCATTGTGATGAAGTTGTGACATTAGGACCGACATGCTCACATTACGGATCATGATATCTTTTCATCGAGTAGCGGAAGCTTCGTTGATTCACGATATTGGCGGCGTAGCGAAGCATGGAGTGAAAAATATCGAGTCATTGATGCCTTAATCATGATTTCTTTTGAGATGAATGTGTTGAGTGAGCATGTGGCTATGGATTGACCGCTTCATTTTGATCATTTGCATACGTAGGGAGTACACATAATCGATTACAAGTCTTGCTGTGATCGGTATAATTTGAAGAATTTCCTTGTGGGGTTTCGCATTTGCTCTAGTTGTTCTCAAACCGGAGCGTCTCAAAGAAGACAACACGGAGTGAGTGAACCCGTGAATAGAGATTCAGCGATTGATGAAAAAGATTTGAAAAACAATCGCGTATTGCTCAATAGAAATTGTTTTGCAATACAACGAAGGTTTTAATGATAATCAATTATCAATCATAAAACACCTTTTAATTTGAAATATTCGTACGGTCGATGTACTAACGAAAAGAGTTTTTGAGCACAACGACCGGTTTTCAAAGGTATCCGTCAATCCGTAAAGCGAACCGGGATTAATTCAAGAATTGATAAGCCCCATTGTTTACATTCGGTTGTCACATGGTTGATCTAGTGAGTAGATCTCACATGCCACCTACCGAGGAGCTTGTTTGATGTTGGCTCGAGGCTTTCCATCTTCATTGTGAATACATAAGCATATCACTCGGATGTTACGGCAATATCACAAGGATAATCGTGGGACTCAAGATATAGTCTCTCTTTCCACATTGTGTGAAACAGAGAGTCTTCATTTGAAAGTGTTCTAATGAGATTTATTGATGATCTCGTGGCTCTAGACTCAATTTTGTGCATATTTGGATCCTATATCGGAGACTAGGGAGAGGGTCTCCTTCTTCAATATCAACAATCTCTAAGAGAAAGTCGATAGATAATGTCGGTTCCCCGTGAGAATGAAACAAGTCCTTTTAAGAGGAGCTTGAGTGGTTTGGAAAGTTGAAGTGTAGTGCGTCACTGGGTCCATGACGTCTTGTCTTCAATACCGATGTTACCATCAGTAGCATATGAATTGAACCCGGTTTCTGCCCTAAGGTTGAATCAATGGAGGCTATTTGTTTTCACCCTTTTCTCATTCAATTCTTTTAATTCTTCAACCCCTTGATTGCTTACCAAGACTTCGTAGCTAGAACCTTGTTGGGTTTATTCGATTACTAGCTCGGTCTCGATCCGCACTCTTCCCATATCTCACTTTTCTTCTTTTTTCAATATACCTAAGGACTCTACACTATCTAGTGGATTGTCCCTGGGTAGATCCCTCCGGTTTTGGCGGATCGTGGGAACGAATACCTAACCTAATCATCCTTATATCACCGTACATAAAGTAAAGTTGGTCGGTCTATTTGGTATTGTTCATCTGCCATTTGGAACCAATTGAAAACCATTTGAAAATCAATCTAGATACTTGTGATATATTATCAAAGCATTTTGTACCTGAATTGTTTTTGATATTTTTTAGAAAGAAAACTCCCCCTCAACATGTGCATCAAGTATTTGAAATAGTTTTGCACACGGACGCAAGAAAAAGAATTAACTTCTTTGATTATCATTTTCTAAAAGATATCAACATCACTTTCCTAATCGAATCAAGTAGATAAAGCATTTTGGGGAAGGATGAGGTTTTCATGATTTTGCTCCCCCTCAATATGTGCTTCTAGGTTTGAAAAGAGTTTTGCACATACTAGAGGGAACCTGCACATTGAGATAAATGATCACGTTTCAACTCATTTTGGTTTAAGATAGATGCTCCCCCTCAACATGTGCATGAAAAATTTAAAATCGTTTGGCACATGTGAGAAGGAGAGCTTGTACATCCTTATAAAACCATTTACCGATTTATCAGTATAAATCCAATTTAAATCACAAATTCTCCCCCGATCACAATTATCAAATCATTTGAGATTTGTGATTTCTGTAGATTTTAATTGATTTTGAAAGCATTTAAGGAGAATTGTGACTTGATTATGAAAACGTTTTAACTGATATGGATCGGATATTAAGACTTTAAACTCCATTGATTGAACATGCATGATTATCTTTTGAAAACAATTGAATGACAAATAACATTTTAATTTAATTGAAATCATTCTCCTCTCAATCAATGACATAGGTTGTTGATTGAGAGATAGATTTTTGACAAATAAGTCAGATGATTATCAAAAATAGAGTCAGAGTTATTTTTCAAGGCAATTAGTTTTCAATGAGATAACTTTTATAGAATCGAGCATGGAATTTTGAAAGACATGATAAAGCATGGCTCTGTTCTTTCTTTGAAAAGCGGAGTTCTTGCTGAAATAACAATAAACCATTTTTCTCTTTCTCCCAAAAATAATTTTTATTTTATTTTTATTTTTATTTTTTTAAGTAAATTGAACAATATCTAAAGTCCGTGTCATTCTTTGAATGACAACACAAAGACCGTAGATATTAATCGAGCAGAGAAAAACATGACAAATTGACAATATTTTTGAAGATTTTGAAATTTTGATTTTATGGATTTTGAAAGTTTTATATTTTTCTATTTGATTTTGAGGGTTTTATAATTTTGTATTTTGTTTTTGAATAGATATATACAAGAGATAGATGAAGATAGACCTTTACTCCTCGTCTTCCTCTGAAGGCGTTTGAGTGTTTCGGTTGAAGGCTTTTCATGCCCGGTCATGGAAGAATAAACTCAAAGCGTTCTTTTGGAAGAGCTTTGGTGAAGATGTCGCTAAGCGGTATTCGATCCTCACAAAATAGAGTTCCACCACACCTTTTCCACTTGTTCCACGATGAAATGATGTCGAATGTCGATATGCTTAGCTCTTGAGTGTTGAGCGTCATTGCATGAGAGAGCAATAGCACTTTTATTATCACAATCTGAGAGGATTTTGTCGAATACAAAGCCATAGTCAATTAATTGAGATCTCATCCAAAGGATTTGAGCACAACACGATGACATGGCTATGTATTACTGCCTCTGTAGAGGAAATAAAGTACTCATTTGCTTCTTTGATGACCAGTTCACAAGCTTATCACCCAAAAGCGAGCACCTCGGACGTGCTTGACGAGTATCTTGACACCTGCATGATCGCATCCGCATATGCGATTAGTGACATACCGGTGTCTTTCGGTACCAAAGTCCCATATTGATGGTTCCTTGGAGATACCGAAGACCCGTTTAAGCGCTTCAAGGTGCTTTTAGTAGGCTTAGCACGGTATCTAGCACACATACAAACAGACAAACAAGATGTGCGGTCTACTAGCGGTGAGGTACATCAGGGATCCAATCATACTACGATATTTCGTTTGGTCTATCATGATCCACGAGTGGTCCTCATCTAGTTTGGTTCGATCAATCATGGGAGTGTCAACGAGGTCACTTGAATCAAATCCAAATTTCTTTAAGATCTCGGTTGCATATTTAGATTGATTTATGAAAATGCCTCAGGGACTTTGTGAAATTTGTAATCCCAAGAAAAATGACATTTGTCCCATCATTGACATTTGAAATTTTGAACTCATTTCATTTGAAAACGATCACACTCATTGGGGTCGGTCGAGGCAAAGATGATATCATAAACATAAATTTGAGCGTGAATTAAATATTTGCACGACTTCACGGTGAACAATGTTGGATCAAGCTGCTCCGTTCTTGAATCCGGTGGATAGAAGAAACTTTGATAGCGTATCATACCATGCCCTTGGAGCTTGCTTTAAACCGTATAGATCCTTCTTCAAACGATAAGCGTGAGTCGGATGCTCGGGATTCACAAAGCCTTGGGTTGGGCGACATAGGCGACTTCTTTAAGATCTCCGTTCGAAATGCCGTCTTCGTCCATCGATGACTACCATGTTCTTACTAGCATCATTAGCCAAGAAGATTACGATTGCCTCGTCGAGCAATAGGAGCAACGATTCCTCAAAGTCAATACCCTCCTCTTGACGATATCCTTTAGCAACCAATCGAGCCTTGTTCTTTAACACATCACCATGCTCATCAAGTTTTACTTTGAAGATCCATTTTAGAGCAATGATCATAGCACAATCCGGGCGGTACTAATTCCCATACATCAAGTCGATCAAACTCATGAATTTCTTCTTGCATGGCATTGAACCATTGTCTTCATCCATGGCGGTTTTAACATCTTTTGGTTCGATCTTAGATAGTACGAGTTAAAGAAGCACCATAAGGCATCTAATGCAAGTTGTTTACATGTGGATCTTGGACGAGAGGGTTTCAATGATGTTGTCTAATGGGTGATCATGAGTCCATTTTCGAGGTGTTCATGTGGTTGTGGTTGAAGGATGAAGTAGCTAAATTAATTTCTCGATGAAGAAGGTTCGGAGGATGATTCGGGAGCAAATATATTTTCAAGCGGACATCTTCATGAGTAGCAAAGGGTTTTCTTCATTGTTGATACGAGATACCATTCCTGCTTGTACACTCGATGATTGATGATTTGTTAATGAGCAGAATGATCGGCGCTTCTTGGCTTAATGATATTGAGACTGAAGGATCAACATCATTTACTTGGATAGGAGCAGCCTCTGTTGTAGGAATTGACAGATCATTAGCACTTGCACTACAAGAAAAGTGGCTTTTTAGGACCCCCATAAGCGTCATAAAATGGTACTTTTTAGGACCTTTCATTTAATAGGACCAAGGATGAAAGCGTTTCATGTAAGGCGGTTGTAATAGGTCCAAAGCGTCCTAACCCTTATGAAACCAATTTTATGGTCGTATTATATGTCTATGAACAACACAAATAGCATCCTAATAAAACCATATTAGGACACTTTTACAATGTTTTAACATGTGATTACCTACTTTTAATCTTTTAAGACACATAAAAACGTCCTTAAAAGTATTGTTAGGAGGCTTATGATGTAACATCATAGCTATTTTAGCAACCAAGAAAAGGGTACTAATAACTCAAATAAGATTATGATACCAATTTTATGGTTGCATTTTAGGTCTATAAACAACACAAATAACGTCCTAATAAAAACATATTAGGACACTTTTCCAATGTTCTAACATGTGGTAACCTACTTGTAATCTTTTGATACACATACAAGCGTCCTTTAATGTTAATTCTTAGGACGGTTATCATATACCATTATAGTTACTTTAACACCAAGAAAAGGGTCCTAATATCCCAAATACGATTATGAAACCAAATTTATGGTGCATAATATGTCTATGAACAACCAAATAACGTCCTAATAACAACATATTAGGACACTTTTACAATGTTGTAAAACGTTGTTACCTAATTTTAATCTTTTGATACACATACAAGCGTACTTAAAAGATAATTGTTAGGGCGCTTATCATATACCATTATAGCTATTTTAGCACCAAGAAAAGGGTTCTAATATCTCAAAGAAGATTATGAAACCAATTTTTGGTCGTATAAAATGTCTATTAACAACCTAAATAACGTCCTAATAACAACATATTAGGACACTTTACAATGTTAAGTTAATTGTTAGGACGGTTAATAAGTTTAATAGGATAGGGCGCTATTTTCAAAGTCCGGACAAGTCATATGATAGGGACGCTATTTTCACCATGCACACTCTATTATTACGATATGAATAAAACATCAACTAAATATTAAATGAATAAAACGAAATTGTATTTCAAATTAGCAATTGTCATAACAAAATCACTTAACATAAATAAGGTAGATGAATCTAACATAAAGTCATTAACATTAAACAATAAATTAACGCAACAAGAAGCTTAGTCCGTGGTCATCATGCATCATCTCTCTCAATCCTCACGGACCACCTACAAATAAACACCCATGTATAAGCATTAAGCTCCATGTTAGTAAAATTATTGGTATCACAAGATTAACAAAGACATACCGAGATAAAGGGACAAGGCCATGCTATGGTTGCACCAACAGTCTTCAATTGTGGCAAATAACCCATAGGGTCTCACCAACACTTCATCTCTTTTGTTGGTACTTGAGCGTTTACCTCACACCATCCTCGTCCAATCTCTGTACCACCAACTATATCATTTGGGTTCAAGCTCCTCACCCATCCTTTTGCTCTGATCTCGGTTGAGTTTAGAATGCTTTTAAGGAAAACTTCATCCCGACCTAGATTTGATTTTCAACAAACATTTATCAATTTATAGTCAAGACACATGTATTAGGTTAAGCGGATGTATCTGCGGTATGGAGGTGGGGTATACAAAGGAGGTCAAAATTGATCGGTGTATCTGCGGTGTGGGCGATGCTGCAGTGCGGGGCAATGGTTAGCCCACATGCCACTTTGAACTATCACCTAAGCGGAGAAAAATCATAAAATAAGCTAAGCTGTGGGATTCAAAAGCTTAGATGGGAATTTCAACATGTAAAAATCTCAAGACTTGAATCTCAACACAAAATTCACAAAATTCTCCCAAGATCCGAGTTTCGACTAACATACCATTTTGACTTTTTGATTTTGAACTTAAACTTTGACTTTAATGAAACTTGTTTGATCCGTATGCACTAATTATGATTATTTAAGCTATGATAACACTAATTTAAGATACATGAACAAGATTTAGACCAAGTGGGTGAGATTTGATCCTCGCATGTCCCAACAAAGGATTTGTGAGAGTGAAGGTAATTTGATTTTGACTTTCTCTAGTTCAAACATTGGTTTTATAGTTTTACTAGTTCTAATATCACCTAGAGGTCATAGTGTGCGAGATAAACAAGTGAAAATGCAACTACCACAGTTGAAACAACATAGAACCAAACACCCTTAATAAGCGAGTTAACAAATTTAAAAGGCAAATGAGCAATCTAAATCATAATCGATACATAAGCTTATAGCCTAGGTTCATTAGCAATCAAAGATAAAATAAGCTATAACAACTAGAAAGGAGCGATTTATAATACAAACATACCCGTAAGCGTGGAGGTTCATTGGTTACAACAGGAGAAGCTTGTGATGTAAGAGGTGGAACAATGGAACTATCATTGACCCATTCTTCTCACGATAAGCGGGCTCGTAACTTTTCATTTTCACTAGTAAGTTCTCCATTTCTAGACTTCAATTCGTTGTTTTCTCTATGACATGCTAAGCGACTTGGTATTACACCCCAAACAATGAGCACAAACACCTAGACCATACATGCCCGCATCACCATTTCGATCTTTACCCATAGCGTAGAAAAATATCATCGGTCCGGGATTATCAATCGAACCCTCGGGCGATTATCACTAAGTTGTTTCATATCATCACGCATTTTATATAAACATGAACAACATATAGTAAAAGCATGTATTACAAAAAAAGCATATTGTGTTTAACTTATGCTATTAATACACTTTGCAAACACAAAAGCATATTACTTACAATCGCTTTTGCGGTTTCATCATTTTGGTATTTCCATCTATGGAGAAGCATGCACTAAAAGATCCAATCGAGTTGGATCTCGTCCCAAATATGTCTGTATGAATAAAAGAAAATGAATATTAACGGTGGATATCCACAGGATACATTAACAATCCCACTTTCTCCATACACTTACCTTTAACTCTTCCCTTTGCGAGCATAACTTTTTACGGTTCTTTGGATCATCTTCTTTTTGCCCGATTCGCCTTGTTTTTTCACTTAAACTCTGCTGACATGAAAGTAAAATATCATAATGGGAAATTAATTAATGTTATTTAAAGTGAAATAGTATTTCACACCTTAGTGTTTCTGTATTCCAATACTTCACAAGCTTCTTCCATTGTTTATTTTGCACTTGCTTTGGTCTAGATCTTATTTGTTGCTTAACCGACAAAGGCGGATCATGGTAGTGTTCCTTAACTCTTGCCTCCGGTTCTTCACCTTACGCCCAAATGATTGCAATATCCATTTTCTCCGACTTCGGAATATCAAATTTTGTCTAACAAATGTAATAGCTCACATTAGAAAACAAATACTTTATTCATTAACATACAAATTTAACATTGTGTACCTTTAAGAGTTCAAGCAAAGCTTTTTTTTTCGGCGTCAACTTTATTCCATGGTTTATAAATCGGACAATACTTTCCACTCCTTGAAAGTTTTCCCATGAAATGAGTCGATGACTACTTTTGTCGTTAATAGGTTGTCCGTGTTCATTAACTAAAATAGAATTCTATCCCTTTTCTTGGGCCCAAACTTTTGCCATACGTGTTGGTCTCTCTTTCTTTTGCTTACAATCCGAACTACAAAAGTGAACATGATTTACAATAGATACGTATACATTTAAAATACTAAATAATTGAAATGGAGGCAATATCTTAGCGTTGTATTTTGTCTTGTTTTAATTTAACTTTATTATATATTCTTCTTATATGACACAATATATGATATATGATTTTTAAAACGATGCAATCAAGTAGACCATGTTAACTTGTTTCATTTCGAGCTTGTGTAACTACATGGTTTTCTTCATTTTGAGAATGCTCGACTTGAATCTCTTCTCCGAGTAGATCATCGCCGTCATTTGTTAAATCATTCACAAACTCCAAATCATGCTCATTCTCCAAATCATCCTCATTCTCCAAATCATCCATGTCTTTATCTACATCATCTTACGAGTAGCTTGTTGTTCAATATCTTCATTCATAGGTATGTCTTGATATCATCATTTTCAACATCATAAAGGTCTTCATTGTTATCTATATTAAAATCTTAAAAAATTAAAAAAAAAAAAAAAAATAAAAACAAGTAAGCACCGAAAGCAGTTAAGCGAATATACACTTAATAGTAATTTAATATCATATATATAGTATTTGAAATTTATGTATAGTTACCATCGGATCTCAAGTCACGCTCCCGTGGTCTTTATCGTTGTCAATTGCAACTAAGTTTCTCTCGATTCGATTACTCTCCCTCTGATGTAATTTGGTTGATCATTTCTCTTTTGGACTTGGTGGGACTCTGCACCCTACTACGTATTGCCCTCCTGTATCAATCATTGTCCCTTTTGATTGAGATTACGAAGATGTTAGCCAGCTGGAGACATTCGGAGCACTCATTCGTTGTTTTGCTAAATTTTTATATCTAGTCATGGGTTGTGGAGCAATGTATTTTCGATTACATTTCATGCAAGTATAATTGTTAGAAAACAAACATGAGAAAATATAGTAGCCAAATTTATTATTCGTACATTTTATTTGTTTGTGTAGCCGCTTCTTACGGGTTATCTTCCTCAAGCATTAAGATGGAAGTCTGAACCGGACATATAATCTGCATCTTTCTCACCGGTATCCGTTGGTTTCTTTTCTTTTCTTTCTTTTGTCACTCTCTACTAGACTTGTCAAAGACTTAGCAATATTTTCACTCCCAAGCTTGTAATCTCTGTTGGTTTCTTGAATCCTTGTCCTTACGGACATTTCATAATCATTCGTATTTCTCGTGGTGATTTGGCGTTGCATCTGTTATTTTCCATAAGCGGTGCACAAAACAAATAAAATTATTATGAGATTGCAAAGAACAATAGTCGTTTGAGAAAAACAAAGCTGAAATCAAATCGAGATTCTGTTACATGTTACGAATGAAATACATTAGCTAGAAAGCGATATCAAATCACTATCACTATCATTACCCAAATCCTTTGACCCAACTTTACGGTATACCAACATTCATTTAAATTAAGCGAGCAACTTAAATACAACTTGTACCCCATCACAAATAAGCAGCACTTATGATCACATATGAGACTCATCACAAGAGGTCAACCAAACACATACCTGAACCAACCATTTCCCACACTAACAATGTATAACAGTGATAATACCAATAACAATAACAATAACAATAACAATAACAATAACAATAACAATAACAATAACAATAACAATAACAATAACAATAACAATAACAATAACAATAATAATAATAATAATAATAATAATAATAACAATAATAATAACAACAAGAGAGGTTTGCATTACCTGTTGAGTAAGATCTTCATTCAAAAGTGAAAACCCACACTCCTTGTTTTGCTTCCCACATACAACCCTAAACCAAAATTGAGATTTTAACCGTCTGTGAAAAACGATTTCCATTAATAAAATCGAATCAAATATTTGAATTCCGAAAAGATATGCTTGATTTTCGCGAGCCAAAAGTTATTTATGAATCAAATTTTCCCAAAAATTTTAATTTGGTTTATGTGAGCGTGGTGGGTGTAAGTTTTCCCTAATTTTAAGATTATAATTAGATTTATAATTAAATTAACTAATAGTAGTATATAGTATATGAAATGTATTATATTATTGTATATATGTAATATATAAGTATTTTATTGTATGTGAAACTAAAATGAAGTAGATTTGGCATTCGTTTTCCGACTTCCCGGGTCAAACAACATTATCAATGTGTTGAAGTAATCATTCTCTGTTGTATCTTCTTCGCCCGAAATGGAGCGGCTCCGGATAGTTCAATTTTTACTGGGCGTTATTTAAAATGTTGCTATTTTCTTCTGACGGATTTATCCTCGTGGTCTCGTTTGTTAAAGCGTATCCGCATCTACTTGACCCGAAAGATAAAGTGAGATGTAGGACGATAAACCACACTAGAGTCATATATGCCATTGGTGCATCAATGAGACGGACATGCATGGAACCATATGAATAATAATGAAATGGCTCGGGTTTGAAACCGGGAGTCGATATCATATCATAATCAGTGTCATATCAAAGGTTCATCATATCCAATGTTGCAAATTAAAATCGCGAATCGATGAGTCGGGCGGTCGACCACCTTGTAGGTTGTAATCGGTCAGGCGGGATGAATCGGTGATCTGGTATAATTTGATGTATAAGTAAATTAATTAATACTACCTAGTATACAGTATATGAAAAGTATTGTATTATTGTATATATGTATAATATATAGGTATACATAGGTATTTTATTGTATTTGAAACTAAAAAAGAACTAGAGTATTACCCGGTCGTTGCTCGGGTTATCAACTAAGGGCCCGTTTGGTAGGTGGGTGTTGCTTTGGATTCGGGATTGATTTGGTAAAAGCGTAAAGTTTATGAAATATTAACTTTGAAAAGCTAATATGAATAACTCTCAACGGATGCGATCGTTCATTTATATCGTCAAGAGTTTTTACGTAAGTCGACTTCCCATGACGTCACATTTCGGGATGCTTTGTAGCCTATATTCTACACATATTGAGCGGAGGAATTGTCCTAGGCATTTGCGAGGCCAATATATCGCGAGGTGATCATAAAGTGCCGACTATTATGATTGAATGTATTGCTTCGCATGAAGTCATAGATAGGACGATAATCCAACACGAGCCGAAACATAACATATCATATCATATAACGGATAATCCGAAGAATGAATATGATATAGGATGCATCCATACTCCCTGCAGATAACATAGTGGCCAAACATATACTTTAGCTCAAATGAAGATTCGTCATTAAGGTTCATCAAGGTTGACAACAAGGCAATATCACGGTTCATATGACCCAAGTGTCTTGTCGGGTTGTTCGGTTAGTTTGGTTTCATTCAATTTGAAAATAATAATCATGAATATTTTAAAATAATATTCAAATTATAACCATTTATAAAGATGGGCGTGATCTTTTGAAATTCACGGGTTGAAAAGGTTAAGCGGGTTTTGGTTGACACGGTCAACCTTTTTTGATACAAAAGTTGCCACATTTAGAAAAAAAGCTTAAGCGGGTTAGATGGGTCGACCAAACCCGACCCAATTAATTTATTCACAACCCGAACCTACCTACGATTAATAAGCGGTTAGATGGGTGGACCGAACCCGACCGAAATATATTTATACTCAACACCGAGTTACTAGTTCCTTCCTTGTTACAAGCGCTTCAAACTCAAACTGAATTGGTTACACTTTGAGTCATCCCAATTAAAATAATAATCATCAATATTATGGGAACTCGTAAGTAATTCTAGACCTTTGATTTTCGCATTCTCTTCATTTGTCATCATTACTTGTTTTAATTATTTTATTTATCAATAATACTCTTAATTTTTAGGTTCATGCATCTACCCTTTATATATATGTTGGTTTTATTTTTATTTTCGGTTCATCCATATCCTATTTTCATGCTCATAACTTTTCACAACCCTAATTGAAAATGTCGCCACTCCATACTTGAAGGAGGCGAAAGATCTTTATGGGTCCGAAAAGTCGCATGATTGTTTCATTTTCTCAATATTAATGAGATACCTACGAATGAGGTCAACATGAGAAATGTTGCGGCCGTCGAGAGCGACATGAGGATGCAAGTGGATACGAGAACGGACCCGAATTGGAGGTGTTTTCTTTGAATCTTGATGAAGAAATGGCGGTGAGGATGTTTATGATTCAATGCATGAAGTCCACTCATTGAGAGGCGATTGGTTGAATCTCTTGCAAGTGTTGTCACGATTTTGAGGTTGATAACATTGAAGAAGGAGACCATTAAGATTACGGAGAAGTATGATGAAGAATGAAGGTAGTTGTTGGGTCTTTTGTGGTTTTGTGTCGATGGTCTCATGTTGTTGGGTTATGTAATTATTTTGATGAAAACTTGTTATGTATTTAGGTGAAGGGATGGTTTCTGAACAATGGTTTCTGAACAATGGTTTAGGATAACTTATTATGGTTAATATTTCAATGGTATGTGCATATTAATGTTTAATGGCCGTTTGTTTTGTTATGTGTTTTGATGATAATCCATATGTGCTTATGTTGCTTATGTTGATAATCTGTGATTGTTAGTTGTTATTGTTAAATTTTGGTTGCTTTTGTTTATATGTGTTTAATTTAGCCTAGTACAAGCTTATGTATCAGTATTATGATTTAGATTGCTCATTTGCCTTTTAAATTTGTTAACTTCGATTATTAAGGGGTGTTTGGTTACGTGTTGTTTCAAGCTGTGGTAGTTGCATTTTCACTTGTTTATCTCGCACACTATGACCTTTAGGTGATATTAGAACTAGTAAAACAATAAAACCAAGGTTTGAACTAGAAAGTCAAAATCAAAGTACTTTCTCTCACAATCCTTTGTTGGGACATGTGAGGATCAAATATCACCCACTTGGTCTAAATCTTGTTCATGTATCTTAAATTCTTGTTATCATAGCTTAAATAATCATAAGTAGTGCATACGGATCAAACAAGTTTCATTAAAGTCAAAGTTTAAGTTCAAAATCAAAAAGTCAAAATGGTATGTTAGTCGAAACTTCGGATCTTGGGAGAATTTTTGTGAATTTTGTGTTGAGATTCCCATCTAAGCTTTTGAATCACAGGTTAGCTTATTTTATGATTTTTCTCCGCTTATGTGATAGTTGAAAGTGGCATGCGGGGCTAACCATTGCCCCGCACTGGAGCATCACTCAAAACCCCAACTTTCCATGTGCCTTAGCTTCTTCATTAGTGGGCCACACGGTGAGCTTATTGGTTTTGAAATCCAATAAGCTCATCTATAATGTTCAGGGCTTATTTCAAACTTTTGAGCTTATTAGATAGGTGCGCATATAGCTTTTGTTTGTCGATTCCACCCATACACTTGAGTGATCCGTGTTGACCACCCAGTTCAAGCCCTCATCAAGTGCTTATCATGGGACCCAAACCTTTAGTAGTAGCTTTTAGAAACCTCAATAAGTCACCTTTTCATATCAAGTCTCACTTTGGATCCTGTCAACCCTAGTGGGACCCACAAGGGCTGCAAGGTTGTTGGTTTTGGCTTTGTTTGGCTGTGATATTTGATCAGTGATTATTCGGTCTATAGCTTATTCCTTTAGCTTATCGGTAGTGTTTAGCTTAATCTAGTTACTACTCATGTAGTTCTGACTTATTTAGCTTATTGTAGCTTATTTGTAACTTATTATTCCTTTACCTTATCTGCTTAACGGGTGTTTGGCTCAAATGGGTCAAACGGGTCAATATGGCTTATCACTGTTTGGCTCAAATGCCCATATTAAGAGCTTATTAACTACTCATTCTCTGCAACTTCAATTCCCATTTAGCTTCAACTTCTTTGATAACAACTGTAAATGCATCCATTACTATCTCAGCAAACATCAACAACTGTAAATGCATCCACACATATATCCCATAACAAGCATTTCATTAAACAAAAGGTCATTACATCAAACCTACATAACAAGCATTTCATTACACAATTTTTGACAACATAACAGCAATAACGAAACACAAAACAATAACAATTTTCTTAAAAAGAACCACACTAGACTTGCTTTCTTTCAACTCCAATTGCAGCAAAAACATTTGCTTCTCCATAGTTTATTTTTGAAACTCAATCTCCCTTTCCAAATCTCTTATTTTTCCATACTTGTCTTCTTTCAAACGTTTTTCCTTTTGAATCAAATTAAAAACCTCTTGTTTGTAATAGTCATTAGGCAACTCGGGGATCTAGCCGTAAAATGTCTTACATTTTGAACCCTATATGGTATAAACAACAAACATCACTAATATCAACGCATCCAAGAAAACGCATTATAATACTCAACGCATCCAACAAAACTTACATTATAATAGTCAACGCATCCAAAAAAGCGCCTTAAAGGAAATCAATTGTCCATGAAGTACGCCTAATTACTTATGCAATTTTGACTTTTAATTTTTAATTTTTGGATATAAATTAGTTTGTCTAGCTTTGAAGTAATAATTAGGCAATTAATTAAGAAATAGCTTAAAAATAAATTGTAAAAGTATTTCTAATTTTAAGATCCAAATCCACATCATTTCCACCATCCAAAATTGCCAGCAGGAATCACCACCATCATCAAGACGGGTAATACCTCATAAATGAAACCCTAATCGTTTTGCTAATTTTTATGAAACAACATATGTGGTTAATTAAATTAGGCTCCTTTCTTTTTGTTGCAATTATATGTGGTTTTACGTGGTTAATTGAATTAGGTTTAAGATGGAAGCGAGTTGGATGTCTTTACCTAGATTTACCATTGAATATAAAAAGGTCTTGACGACTTTCTTGATCATATTTTCTATAATGAGGGTAAAATGGATGATTTCATGTCCATGTATTTATTGTGGTAATCATATATGGGTAGATCGGACGGAGGCTACAACACATCTGTTATGTGTCGGGTTTATGAAAGGTTATACAATTCCACCTTTCGGTTCCAAATCAAGTGATGCTCGATGTTGGATCTTGAAGATGACATGCAAGGGTTGGTGAATGATGCCTCCCATCGGTTTGGTGATGACACACTAACCGATGACATGGGAACACAAACTGAAAGTATGAGTATGCCAAACCTAAAAGCGAAAATTTTTATAAAGTGTTGGAGAGGCAAAGAAACCACTATATCACAGGTGTAAGTTATCGTTCTTTCTTTTATCATTAGACTATTTCATGGTAAGTGTGTTGGGAAATGTAGTGAAAATGGTTTCGATGAAGATGTTAGATACAATGAGGAAGCCTTCCCGATGCTTCTATACCAAAGTCATTGTATGAACTAAGGAAGATAATTCGAGAGTTGGAACTTAGTTATGATAAAATTGATGCATGTCCTAATGATTGTATGTTGTCTTGGAAAGAAAACATTAATAAAAGAATGTGATATATGCCATACGTCAAGGTATAAAGCAAGTGAAGATGATTGTGCGGATGAGTCAACCACGGTGATACAAGTAAGAAGATTGGAGCAAAGGTGTTGCGTCATTTTCCGCTCTTACCACGATTGCAAATGTTATTTATGTCATCTAAAGCAGCCGCCTCCATGAGATGGCATGAAGAGAGTCGCACGAAAGATGGTTACTTGAGACATCCTGCTGATTCCCGGCATGGAAAGCATTTGATTTTAAGTATGATAAGTTTGCCAAAGAATCTCGTAATGTCGAGGCTTGGTTTAGCGGTGATGGGTTTAACCTTTTGGAACAATGAGTGTTTCTCATAGTACATGGCTGTTGTTTTGACGCCATATAATCTACCTCCTTGGATGTGCATGCGAAACCTTATTTCTTTCTAACGTTACTTATACTTGGCCCATCTGCTCACAGGAATAATATAGATGTCTATATGGAACCGTTAGTTCTTGAGCTAAATGAGTTGTGGGATCGTAAAGGAGTAGACACTTATGATGCATCAACAAAAAGTAACTTTCGGATGCGTGCTTGTTTGTTATGGACAATCGGTGACTTTCTGCTTATGCCAATTTATCCGGATGGAGCACCAAGGTAAACTTGCATGTCCTAGCGCCATAAACATACAAAATCAACACGCTTGAGTCATGGCAAAAACAATGTTTTATGGGACATCATCGATGTTGCCTCACCGATCATGCTTTTAGAAGAGATACAAACTCTTTTGATGGCACGGAAGAACAAGACAGCAACCCGTGGCTTAACAAGACAAGAAGTACTTGATGAGTTAGATGGTTTTGAAGTTAAATTTGGAAAACTTGTGAAGAGCAAACCAGTTACCTTTTAATTGGAAGAAGAAAAGTATTTTTTGAGTTACCGTCTTTGGAAAGATAACTTGCTACGCCATAATCTAGATGTAATGCATATTGAGAAGAATGTTTGTGTGGTGTCTTTGGGCGCTAATGAATCTAGATGGGAAGACCAAGGATCATATTAAAGCGCCTAGATTTACAAGAAATGGGCATTAGGCGTGAACTTCATCCTATAGTTCAAGATAACAACAAAGTTTATTTGCCACACCTTGTTTCTCAATGGATAAAAAGAGATATTTTTGTCGTGTGCTTAAGAAGGTTAAAGTTCGAGATGGTTATGCACTAACATATCAAGATGCGTAGAGTTAAAACCTCAAAACTGTTTGGACTTAAAAGTCATGATTGCCATATTTTGATGCATTTGTTGCTTCCCATTGCCTTGCGAAATGTGTTGCCTAAGCACGCGCGCTATCTTGTGATAAATCTATGTCGTTACTATAAACAATTATGCATAAGGTTCTTAATCCAAATGATTTGGTTCAAATGGAAACCGAGATTGGAAAAATACTTTGTGATTTAGAAAGGATTTTTCCTCCATCATTCTTTGATGTCATGGTTCATCTTCGGTTCATCTTGCTTGAGGCCGATTAGGAGGACAGTTCATTACCGTTGGATGTATCCAATCGAGAGGTGCACATTACTATTATAGTAAATACCTTTATTAACAAATATTATTGAATCTAAAATTATTGGTTTTGATATCTCGGTATTTAGCTACATTAAAATCTTACGTGCTGAAACAGAATAACCCGGAGGGTTCCATTGCGAAGGATATCTAGTGAAGAGTGTGTGTCGTTTTGTTCATTGTACTTATCCGGTGATGTTGAGACCGTACATAATAAGACAAGTCGAAATAATGATGGCGATGGTTATGAGGATGTTTTACCTATCTTTTCTATGGCGGGTCGACCGATTGGTGCTACAAAGGTAGAAATTATGGAACTTGACATTTTGGCTAAAGCACATTCATATGTGTTGTTCAATTGTAGTGAAGTTGATGAATTTTGAGCGTAAGTAATTATATTAGTTGTGAGTTTCATAAATTATATTATACGATTAATAGTTGTCGTTGTTATCATCATTATCATCTGTTAACTGCGGTGAACATCCGGCGTTGGTTCATCATCAAAATCGGAGAAAACTTAAGCGTGACATTCAACGTTTACATAGTGACACTTTTGAGTCGTGGTTTCAAGATCATGTAAGGCATATACACGGGTTTATTACTTTTGAAAATAATTATAATGACATAGCATTTTCGACCTACTAATAACAAAACAATTAACACATCTTGCCTTATTTCGGGTTGAGGAGCTACATGCTATAGGGGATCACGCGAATCACGAGAAAGTCTAAGGTGCTTGGCAAGTGGTCCATCCGAGTATGTGAAAAATATAAGGGATTTATCATAAATGGTTTCCGATTTCACACAAAAGATGTAGAATATAATAGGAAAACACGAGAATAGTGGGGTTACTCTTGAGCCATGACAAGCAGATTACTCGAGTGCTACGAGATAACAATCCTATCGCGGAGATGTAGCTTACTACGGGTTTTGAATGATATAATTGAGTTGGAGTATGGTATTGACAAGAAAGTAGTTTTGTTCGATTGTGATTGGATTTGAATGGTTCAAGGAAAAAGAAGATGACAACGGGTTTACTCTATTGAATTTTGAAGGATTGAAGGCTCATAACGAGCCTTTTATACTAACTTCTCAAGCACATCAAGTATTTTACATTGCGAGATAGTGTTGACAAAGGATGGCAAGTTGTGATCAAGGCGGCGCCGAGACATGTTTATGACATGGATGAACAAACAAGTCTTGATGACGTGGAAACACATTTGAGGGTGACTCATTTATGTGTCCTCAACATGACGAAACAATGGATATTGAATTGGTTAGAGGTGGTTTTGATGGAACCGTTGTGGACAACAATGACTTAGTTATTGCCGATGAAGAAGATCCGATTGAAGAAGCTTAATGATTTCAATTAGCTAAATAATAATAGTCCTGTTTTTATGTAAAATTAGTTGTTAAGAATCAATGACAATCCTCATTCTTGTTTGTATAGCTCTTTCTTATACAACCTGCTTAAGGGTGTTTGGCTCAAATGGGTCAAACGGGTCAATATGGCTTATCCTTTGTTTGGCTCAAATGCCCATATTAAGAGCTTAATTTACGCTTATTCACCATTGTTTCTCTTATGTTTTTGTTTCCTTTAGTAGCTTGTACTCTTGACTAGAGAATTACGAGCTTAATTGGGATTCTAGATCTTATCTTGTTGCTTTAATTTGATGCGCTAATCACCCCATTAGGGTGAGATGCCCCGCACTCGGTCATTTTGTTTTTAATCAAGCCTAGTTTATTTTGTGAGTGCAATTACGGCTTAGTATAGTACAACAATAATGCACCAAATTAACCATTATCATTGATAGATAAGGACAATACAAAGGCGGGTAACCCATACATAACTTCCAAAATATTAAGACATATAACAATACAAAGACAGATAACACATTATCACGATGGTTTTACTCCAAATGTCTTCTTTTTATTGCATCCCAAGTAACATTGTTAGCAAGACCTAACACTTGTATCCTTTACAGGAACTTCTTCAACTTGTTCAACATTTTGCCTTTTGACTTCTTGCCTTTTGACTTTTTGGCTTGACTTTGTTAATCCTTTGAATTTCCAATTAGGTGGAAAGTAATCAGCCCAAGATGATTTTGAGCTTAACTCATCTTCACGACTTGACATAGGTGATGATTTTGAGCTTCAAATGGTTATCATACGCAACCACATCCAAGAAAAGCATTAAAGGAAATCAATTGTCCTCGAAGTCGCCCTAATTCTTGGTGTTCACAATGTGTTGGTGGTGGTGGCGATTACTTCTATTTGAGGAGGAAGACATTTTATGTTTTTATTTATTTAGGGTTTATAATTGGGGAAAAATAATAGGGAAGTATTATTATAATAAGGATTTAGTGGAAATCCTACATGGCATAAAACTAATGCTTAAATAAAACTTTTGTGAATAAGCGTTTCATAAAGCGATCTTTACGACTCAAATATCAAGTGTCCTATTATGGTGTATCAAGTTTTGATACCCAAGTATCAAGTGTCATACTAACTAATGTTTAAATAAAACTTTTGTAAATAAGCGTTCTAAAAAGCGATGTTTTATGACTCAAATAAAGGAGTGTTCTATTATGGCGTAGGATAATAAAACCACAACAAATAAGCGTACTATAAAGGTTAATGTTAAAAGACACGGTTGTCAAGGGTCCTGTTAATTTGTGTTCAAATAAAACTTTTGCAATTAAGCGTTCTATAAAAGCGAATAAGCGTTATAAAAGCGGATGTTTTACGACTCTAAAAAGATGTGCCATATTGTGGTGTATCATAAACAAACCATTATGAATAAGCGTTATATAAAGGTTAACGTTATAAGGCGCTATTGTCAAGGGTCCTATTCACTTTTCTTATAAAAAACGTTTGCGAATAAGTGTTCCATAAAACCGATGTTTTATGACTCAAATATCAAGTGGCTTATGATGGTGTATCAATCTATGGGACCCAAGTGTCAACTGTCATATTAAGTTATGTTTTAATAATACGTTTTGAATAAGCGTTTTAAATAATTAATTTTTATGACTTATATATCAAGTGTCCTATTATGGTGTATTGTAATAAAACCATAATTAATATGCATCCTTTAAGGGTCCTATTAAGTTTTGTTATAATAAAACTTTTGCAAAAATCGTTTTAAAAAATGATGTTATAAAACCATTGTACATAAGCGTCCTATAAAGGTTAACGTTATAATACCGGCGTGTCAAAGGTCCTATTAAATTTTGCTAAATAAAACTTTTTGTGAATAAGCGTTTTAACTAAGCGATGTCTTATGACTCAAAACTCACGTGTCCTATTATGGTTTATTATAATACAACCATAATGAATAAACGTCTTATAAAGGTAATTTATTAGGACCCATATTTTAAGTGTCATATTAAGTTATATGATAATAGGACCCCAAATCATCGACCATCCTATTATATACCTTTTAGGACATCGCCTAAGTAGCAAATATTTAAAAGGAGCCTAAACGCTCATATGTCCTATTAAGCAGTTTTTAGGACTCCATTATCATACCGTCCCACAAAAGGGTCCTAAAAGCCACTTTTGTTGTAGTGTTGGCTCATCTTGGTCATCAAACATAGGATCAAGCAGTTTTCTTAATTCATCTTGATGGAGGTACATATGAAGGCGATGGGGAGGAAATGGTACAAGGATGAACCAATAGGACTGTTTTGAAGTGCGGGTCAGGCTGGATTGTCCGAGAGCCGTTTGGTAGTCGACTCATCAAACGTAACGTGAATTGTTTCCATGATATTTCGGGTTCTTTTGTTGTAGATTCGGTATCCCTTTTTGTTTGGTGCATACCCTACAAATACTCCAATGTCTGCTTTAGCTCTAAGTTTGTCTAAGTCTTGACCCTCATTAATTGGATAGCACAATGCTCCAAACACATGAAGGAAAGAGAGATTAGGTTTTCTGTTGTGGAAAAGTTCATATGGAATTTTTCCAAGAATAGTGTGAATCATGGAACGATTTTGTGTGTAGCATGCAGTGGCAATAGCTTCAGCCCAGAGAAACATTGGAACCTTTGAGTAAATCAACATTGTTCTAGCTGCTTCCACAAGAGTTCGATTTTGTCTTTCAACTACACCGTTCTGTTGAGGAGTTCGTGGAACACTTCTTTGATGGGTGATTCCAATGCTTTCATAAAATTCACTAAGTTGTTTGTTAACAAACTCAGTTCCATTGTCTGTACGGATAATTCTGACTGTTTTGTTAAGTCGAACCTGCAGTTGTTTGATGAGTTTGATGATGATGTAAGGAGTTTTATCCTTTGTCCTTAAGAACTTGACCCAGGTGAATCTAGAGTAATCATCAACCACAACTAACACATATTTCTTCCCAAAGATATTTCGCACTCTCATTGGTCCATAAATCCATATGAAGGGTATGAAGAACTTCGTAATTGAATTTGTAGGTTTGGGTTTATGGGCATACTTTTGCTTTTTCCCAATTGGCATGTTGAACAAAGATGATCCTTTTCATACTTTAGTCTAGGTAAACCTACAACTAAGTCCTTTACGGAGAGATCATTGATGGTGCGAGTTCAAGTGATTGAGACGACGATGCCATAACCATGAATTTGTTTTGAAGCCTTTGACAACAAGCGGTTGAGAAGACTTCATCATATCATCGATAGAGATGGTGTAAAGATTTAAACCCGAGTTCCTCTTAGCAGTTCCTTACCATTAAGTTCTCTAACAAAACAAGTATGTTTTCTGAAGGCTACTTCTAGATCAGAATCACATAATTGACCAACGAGAGCGATTATGACCAAGACCTTCCACATAGTATACTCTAGAGATGACATTATCACCAACAACATAATCTCCATAACCCATAATTGCACGAAATGATCATTTCCGAATCTAAGCTGTCGATGAATTTGCTCACTAAGTTCATGAGCGCGACCGGTATCCGGTCATATGCTTGGAGCGGCTGAGTCCAAGTACCACGAGCGATTTGAACGATCTGCAGTTGAACACAGACAAGAATGGATAACTGGATAATTGGGATCCCCATGCAAGAATGGGTTCCATTTGGTTAGTAACAGCGATTGGAACACCCACATCAGAAATGGAAACATTTAAATCAGAGATAGAGTCAATGAAATCATTAGTAATAGATGCAATACTGGTGTTCGTATTTGGCCTATTCAAAGTATGTTCACTTCTTAAAGGGATAGTTCTTCCAGTAGGCATCCATTTTCTAGTGGGCATTGTCTTAGCATATTGATGACAGGACTGATTAGCCTTTTGACCAACAGGAATCCATCTATATCCTACCTTACTGAAGGTTCTTCCTGTGGGTTTCCACTGTTTTCTAGTTTTCTTTTGTTTTTGCCTTTTAGCCTTCTTAGCACGTTTTTTAGCATTGACACTTTTCACAGGACAATTGACAGCATTAGGCAAAACATTCATACCACATTCATGATTAGTAATAGAATTCAAGCAATCATCATTACAAGGTTTGCAAATATTATCAGAATTCGAATTAATTACAGTACGCCTAAGGCTAATACTAGAATCAACACGATTCGTTTTATTCGGCTCAAACATAAAGTTCCTAGATTGTTCTTCTACTCTTTTCCAGTGCACATTCTTAGCTTGCGAGGTCCTATCATTCCTTGTATTGTATTGAGACTTTGACTGCTCCCTTTAATGTCACCGATTACTCTGTAGGGAATGGGAACATTAGTTGGTTTTACTACTCTTTGCTTCACTGTTTAGATGTCTTTGGGATCTGAACTACATGCAGTACACTAAGGTTCACTTTCTTATCACTAGAGTTCTTGGATTTGAACTTCTAGAGTCCACACTAGAGTTTGCTTTCTTAGCATTCAAAGATCTGGAATCTGAACTACTTGAAGGCATACTAAGGTTCACATTCAACACATTGGGCATCGAATGAATACCATACTTGGCACTAGGCATAGCACATGGAATCAAAGGATTAACTCTCTCACCTAATGACTTAGGACATATTGTGATCAAGCATTCTAGGATTTCTTGAGATCGTTTGGCATATAAGCATGCATGCCCAATTGCATTATCATGAGGTTTCTCTAACTTATCCTCTTCAACAATCTCACGCAGACATTCTAGGCAATCCTTAAGGGATGAGAAGTATGTTTAAATAGCAAGTTTGTTATTCCTGAGATGAGGAGGGACATATTTCACAGACAAAGCATATTTGTTATCCATAGGTACCTTTGGTCCATCATTCCCCCCATTGGTCATTGGCATTTTCCCTTTCACAGCTCTTGATTCTCAATTTCCTTTTGTAATGAAGCTATTTGTTCGTTATTTTTATTCTGAGTGACCTTTATTGATTCAAATAACTCATTGAAATGACGTTTAACCTTTTCATTTTCTTCTAGAAAACTTTCGTTTTCTTCTTTGTAATGTGTTTACTAGGTTTTGAAGATAAAGCGTTTGGGAATTACGAGAATCTAAAGGAGGAGTCATTTGGGAGCCAGTCGCATTGTTCTTTTCACCCTTCAATTGAAATTTGGGCTTTCAACTTTACGATTGTGTTACAATGAGCACGAATCATTCATCTCGTTTGTTTATTTGAAAAAGCGCATCAAACTACGGAGCATCTGAGGATGTCTTGATATTTGAGGTTTTACATTTTCTTTAAGATGTTGATATTTTAGTTGTAAATTAAAATGCTCAACCTCTAGCTTAGAAAAATGTTTAACCAAATATTCGTGATCATCGGTTCAATTTTCTCGTTAGTTTAGAATTAGTCTTTTCAAGCTCAATGACACGATCATGGGAGACTTTCGAGCAACAGATAGTTCATGAAATTGAGAAGCATTAATGTAACAATTTGTAGCGATGAAAACACATCTTGAGCAATACATTTAAATCATATTCTCATTCGATGTATGCAAGTTCTTCCTTTAAATCTCATTATATTTTAATGCTCGCTCATAATCACTAACCTCAACTATCATTGCATCAAATTCCTTTTCCATTTCTTTAATGTCCGAATTCATTCCTTTTTAAGACTCTCAAAGTGATCCTTTAGTTGTTTCTGAAAGGCATGACTTGATTAAATAACATTCTTTAGTTTCTTGAAAACCTCTTTCTCCTTGATTATACCGATGGGTGTGATCCTTTTCTTGCAAGTTTTCTCAAAATCAACAAATAGTTGAAAGATAACATATTGACTGATTAAGGTCTTGCTTTTAGTGGCAATTGTTCTAGGAACTAGATGCATTGGTGTATTTGGAGGATACACAGTCGCTCTAGGCATTTTCCTAAGGGGGGAGGGGTTGGTTTCAACAATATTTTCAGCTTTCTGCTTATCTAAATCCATTTTCCAGAACACTTGTTCGGGAGTTAACAATGTCTGAGGCTTAAACTTGTTTAAGGCAATCTAATTCTCCTTTTTGTAATCATGGGGTGTGATGATTACTTTCTTTTCTTTACATTTTGGATCAGCCAGTTTCTTGTTCATCTTTTCCCTAGTGATTTCATCCGATTTTTTATCTTCCTTTGAGCACTCAAAGCAACTAGGTTTCTGTCTAGGTTTAAGGATTTCATTACCATCATAAATTACCTTATGTGCAATTCTCGCCTTTTTAATGACCTCAGGATTAGGTTCCTTAACAAGGGCAATGATGTGTTTATCGCTTAAGACTCTATGCTTAGTGACCATGTGAGCAGTCTGAATGGTATTCCCTTGTATGTACAACTTGTTTTCAAGTTTGTTTTTCAAAGTTTTCAGATTAGAAAAATCTTTCAAGAGTTTTGATTCCTTTGCATTAAATTCTTGCTTAAGCATTTTCACATTTTCTTGAAGTTCTTGTTTTTGCTTAGCAGTTTTAGAAAGCTTTTCTTGCAAGGAATTTAACTCTTGTTTTAATACTTCTTCTCTAAAATTACTTTTCTAATGATTATACGCACTTGGTCATCCATTTCCGCTCACGGTGGTCGGCTCAAACTTAGCTCGTTGTTCATAAATGGCAACCCGTTCTTTATAGGCATTCGATTCGAGACAATAGAATCATCGTGGGTACATGCGGTGAATTCATCAACGACATAGTCATCGTTGATTGCAGAAGATGCATTACTTGGTACAATCTTAGATTCACTTTGATTCACATATTGATCGTGTGGGACAACATTTTGTACCCATATTATCGATGTCGAGTCGTAAGTCTCAAAAGATTGTACTTCATTATGCATCTTCGCACATCAATATCATCATATAGTTTTAATACCTACGAGATGATTTTGTCTTTGGATGGTCCAGTTGGTGGTGAAGAAGAGACCTTAGGAGAGACCATTGGAGAATGCTTGCCATGAAAATTGTTTGTGCGAAGGTCCATCATCAACATCGAATCGTAAGCATCACAATCACCACTTGAAAAGCATTCGATGATTATGACCTATCTCTTGAATCGGTTGTTCATCAACATACGCATCATAGGTTTGGCATTTCCTTGACAAGAAATAGTAACTCCTCTTCATCCAAAGTCGCTCCATTGTCTTGAGCTTGTACTAGCGACATCTTATCCACAAGTACTCAAGCATTATGTGGGCGTTTTGGAGATGTGCGGTTCCTTGCAATGTGTCCTCACCACCACGGTTATAGCATTTGATCGGCTTAGCTTGACCTTGATTTCCATTTCTTCCCGATTCGATTTGCAACATAACCCCTGACTCCACCTCTTCCCCGATCATCTTGTCTTTCTGAGCGGTTGGACAAAAATCTTCCCATCTCGACGGTAGCTTGATTGTGTGGGTTAGATCTTTGCTCGAGGTTTTTGTTGGTTTGTGGGAGAATTCATGTTTTGACTTATCATAAGTGCCAGTTGATTAATGAAGTTTCCTATGCCTGCATCAGCATCAACTTGTTTGAACATTGGATCAGGAATGAGTTTATGATTACCATTACCCATAGGTACAACTTGAGAAGCTTTGGTGGTAATCCTAATATTTGAGTAAAAAGCAGTTGAATCATTTGTTGAGCTTGCTTCTCCCTGAGCTTTGAACTGATCAAGAATCCTCTTTTCAAACATGGCATGTCTCTCATTTTGAAGAAGGAAGGCATAGAGTTGCTCATAATTGTATTCTTTAATCCTTTAGTGAGCTTCACGAGTGACAAATTTGTGCCATTCGGGTTCATGTTGTTTACAAATTTTGAGTTCGGTGAATGTTAGGCATAGTCATTCGATGTTCCTCATGTCATTCACCGACTTATGAAATCTCACATAGTACTCATAGACACTCTCATCCGGTTTCATCTTGAAGTGCTCAAATTCATCATCTGGTGTGATTCTCGGTCTTCAATAGTTAGTTCGAACCGAGAGAGAAGCATCTTGACATTATCCCATCTGACTTTTGCCTCGGTGTTGTGATTGATAAGCTTGTAGATGTCTTTTGGTAGACCTTGCAGTATAATGTTAGAAGCTCGGATATCGCATCGAATCTCTTTTCTCCTTATCATCAAGCTCATCATACATCTTTGGTCCGTCCATTCCGTAAATCGAGTTCCATCTTGAGTATCAAGTACATCTCTAGTATTCTCAACTCGGTAAGGACCTTCATCAATGGATTTGAGAATGTTAAACCCATTTTCTTTTCAAGACAAGTACAATCGATTCGTTGAGCCCAAGAGTCATAGTCGGTTACATCAAGCATGGGTGGACAGTATCGAGCCGTGCTTGAACATCCTCTGCAACGATGGAGATGATAGTAGGAGCGTTGGTAGACATGTTAACAGATTACACGGGATTTTATAACTCTATGATTAAACCAGGAAATAGATTATTTCATGGGATTTTACTAAATCAAGAGAAAACCGTATTAAAAAAATCACCCAAGTCACTAGAAAATTATGCACCAAGTCGCTAACTACTAAGTCGCTATACTACCAAGTCGCTAAAGTCCCAAGTCGCTAAAACAACAGTCAAGTCGCTAAATAGCAACTCGCTAAGCCTCTAGTCGCTAGCAAAATTTTGAGAGCAATTCGCTAAGATCCAAGTCGCTAATGAGTCAAGTCACTAAATAGCAACTCGCTATGTACCAAGTCGCTAACACCAAGTCGCTAACGAACACACGTACAAGTCGCTAACTTCCACCAAGTCGCTACCTGTAGTGGAGAATCCACTACTTGTACTTTTTGTCGGCTTGTCTCACTAGACAAGTCGCTAAGCCTAAGTTGCTAACTACACAAACTGCAACTCGCTACCAAAATGTAAAGCAAGTCGCTAGCTAGAAAACTTCACAAACATCACTTTTCAATCCAAAAACAACCCAACCAAGATGATTCAAGCTTACCAAATGAAAACCTAAACACTTGTGATGATTCTAAACACAAAAGTACTAACAAAATCCAAGCTTTAACACAAGAAATCAACCAAATGATGCACAAACCACTAAACTTTTTCAAACTCAAAAACCACCTAACAACCACTAGAAATCCAAAGATGTGTAAGATATGATCTAGCCATGGCTTTTGATACCAATTGTAGGATATTGGATTTCACATACACATCAAACCATAACACAAAGTGGGCGTATAAGTGGAATTCTAGAGAGAGAAAGTTAGAGGTTTAGGGAACTTTAGTGAGAGAAAGAAAATTCTTATTATGGGCTCCAACTCTCTACCTTGGAAGGTAGAGAGTATTTATAGTCTTACAATAAAGCACACAACGGGTGTGGATCGGCGTCACAGATGGGTAAAGACCCGTCCGTTCTCTCTTGTGTTACTTAGCTAAATACTACTTAACTTAAAAGAACTGCGACTACGAGCTTTCTAACGATTACATATACTTGAGGTGACCGACTCTTTTATACCTGGAATTTCTAATTCCTAACAGTTTTAGATCAATTTTTGAGGATTTTAGAAATCAGACTTTCGGCGTACATAAGAAGTTGTGAGGAACTTGTGGAGCCATGTTGCCCAATAGAAACCTAACAAGTCACCATGTTTTGATAAAAAAAATATTATCTTTTTTTCTACTTGGTCCTCGAAAAAACTTGCGAGGATGGCGTGAAGTGCGTGTTCCATGGATTGATATTTTTAATCCAATTTTCAATGCAACACGTGACTCAGCGGGTTTCTCACAAGTTCTTACGAGTATCGGTAGTCCAATTTCGGAAACCCTTAGAAATTGGTCTAATACGTGCAAAACTCCTCTATTTTGGTCTATTGCCGTAACTTTCTCAAATTTAGCTTCATGCCTTATAAGCAGTTTACCTTATGTGGGCTGCTAGTGGGTCGATTTCCCTTTATTATTTTTTTGAAGTGCTTATTTTCTCAAAATACAAGCAAGTCAATAAGCACTTCGTAAACCAAATAATTCAAATATGTTTATTTCAACTAGAAAATAAAAATAAGCCGATAATTATTTACAAATATGCAATCCCAAAAACCGAGTTCTATGAAAGTTAGAATGTTGAATTGCATTCAGTTGCAGTGAAATATGGAGTAGGTTTCCATTGCATATGTTTGCTTAATTTGCCAAGTGAGGTGTAGTCTTCACCTTTAATGACTCTTTGAACATCTTGTGGTGCTTGATGAAACTTGATCGTCTCTTTGAGACCCAAACCGACCACGAGCACATGGTACATTTATCTTCCGAACCTTGAAACTTTTTGATAGAATCTATCACTTCAAGAGACCTAGAACTGTATTGCCGATAGAGGCATCACATATTGGATATTCCACCAGTTTGATCGAACCAAGAAAGACCAAATTGAGGTAAGAAATGAGGAAGACTAGTGGGAAATTTATATAACATTATTCATCACCATTAACATTTGATGTACAACTGGTCTTAAAGAAAGTTTGCAATCAACCATGATACATATTACACGAATCTTTTGTACCCACTTGAACTGATCACAAGAATGAAGTTTTTTAAATGTCAAGTGATGCTTAAGAATGGATTTAAATGTGAAAAAATAATGCAATTAATAATTTTTAATTGGGTGCCTGGTGGTTTTGGTCCTCGGCTGCTGAAATCAATTTCCTTGCTTCATTTGCAATTTTTGTAACATGTTCATCCTCATATCCTACATATAAGAATCCACACAAAATGTTACACATCATTAAAGTTATGCCACTAGATACGCAATTTCAATCTATTTGTGTGAAAATGGGCCAATTTGGTTATAAATTACTGCTAACAGAAAACATTAAAAGTAAAGTAACGCCCAATGCCGTCTTCCACGGGTTATGGGTACCCAATACCATTTCCGGTGTATGGGGGAGGTTAAGATGTAGACAGCCTTACCCCTACCTAAAGTAGAGAGGTCGCTTCGGTTCTACCAAAGGTAGAAAGGACCTCCGACCTTTTGTAGGGAGTGAGGATCGAACCCCTGACCTCTCGGTTGAGAGGCAAGGGGTTTACCAACTGATCCAACCCTACTCGTTTGCTAACAGAAAACATTGTAACATGTAAATAGTTATAGAAAGGAGGACAAAACGGATCAACGAGAAAGAGTCACCTAGATGGCATAATCACAAGTTCCTGAATTGTTGTGTCATAAACATGGGATCCTTATATAAGCTAAAAATGTGTGTTGTAAAATTCAATCCACTCCAACCCATCTTAATCGACCAATTTAAAGTTTTGTGTGCTTTGACTCGAACCCATTTTCACACAAGATGCAACTCAACAGGGATGTATATTCATATTATTTACCCATCTCCAGCAGTTGCTTCTCAAGGTTGAAGAGGTAGTCTCTGTTGGGCCCTGATGGTCCTTTTGCATTAACAATTTTCCTGCAGAATGAGAAACAAATGCATAACTAATAGCGTCCACAGAAGTAATCAAGTACTAGAAAGCCTTCCACAAGCATACGTATGGACCAACTTTTTGGATAGGCATATGAAACACCTAAGAGGCTAAAATCTCTATAGTTCACCCTATTATGTTGTTCCTACACCACACCGCACCACCCCATGTTAATGAGATTACAGAATTGCAGATAAAGATACAACTTAACAAATATAAAATACAGAGTACTAAAGAGTTGATCGTCTATCACATATTCCCATTTATAAAAAACATTAAAAAAAACGGCCATGGTAGTTTGCCAATCACAAGACCGTTAAACGTAAAATGTGCCATACTTTAGTATAGTTGACCCATAATTTTTTTTTTTTGTCCGTTTAGAAAATTATTAACAAAAAAAAATAAAAAAAATAAAAAAATAATAATAATAATAATAATAATAATAAAGATAGAATTGATGAAAAATAAATGTTGTTAATACAAATAAGCTGTAAAAACGTTTATTTATATTTTACAATCTTCTAATGTTTTGTCGATAACAAAAGTAAAATCATATTAACGAAACAAATAAAATACGTAAATGGTTTGAACTAATAGTTTTCTAACACACTTACGCTTTCACATAAAACACTAAAACAAGTATAAGTGATTTTACGATCTATATATATATATATATATATATATATATATGTACAACAACTAGTATTTACATATTGGCTTAACAAGTATAAGTGATTCTATGATTTAGATACATATGTACAACAACTAGTGTTTACATATTGGGTTAATACATACTTATATTAAGTATACTTAAATGGGTAAAAACAAGTATATACTAAAATGGGTAAAAGCAAGTATATACTAAATAAATAAAAACTAGCAAATGGTTTTTGTCCCATAACCCATGGTTTTATATATACCACTTACACAAGTTCAATGTATCCTTAAGGTACATTGTATCTAGATTGAAAACCATGGATCCCTAGCTTTGTGCTAGCCGGATCCCAAGTGGAAGGGATCCGTGGGATCCGGGGAAACAGTAGGTTTTTCCTCTATAAATAGTGAGCCATTTCTTCATTATATCTCACCTCTCTAACATACTTTCCCCCAGGTTAAATCTCACTAACCATAGATCCAAGAGATCTATGTTTGTAGTTTTGTTTTTGTGTGATCTTTTAGGTTCCTCTTAAAGGGAAGATCACCACCTTTGAAGTCGAGCAAGCTCAATTCCATGAGTTGCCAAGCTTCCTCATCATCAAGGCTATTGAAGTCCTCCTGTTGATGATCCCTTTCTTTCTTCAAAGAAGCGTAGTGTTAAAGACATTAGTGAAAGATGTCTCAAGTGTCAAGACGAAGATAGTAGTCAAGGGTATCTATCGTCTATAGGATAAGCACGTGTGGTAAGTGCTTAGAAGTCAAGACAAGAAGCATTAGTGAAAGGTGCTTAGAAGTGAAGACACAAGACATTAGTGAAAGGTGTCTTGTAGATCTAATCAAAGACATTAGTGAAAGGTGTCTTGTAGATCTAATCAAAGGCATTAGTGAAAGGTGCCTTAGATGTACATTCGATATGGTGTGTTTTGATGTACTAGATAGACTAGCATTAGATCCAAGGATATTGATGTCCTTGATGATGTTGTAAAGGAGTAGATCTCCTTTGGGATTAGTCGTTGGTGTAGTTTGGTAGTAGTTCCTCCATTGCAATGGAACTAGGTGCTTAGCCTAGTACCTAATAAAGGGTAGGCGACGTTGTGAAGGATTAGTTCTCTAAGGTGTGAAAGAACTCGGTGGTTAGCCTAGCACCGTATAAAGGGTAGGCGACGTTGTGTTAGGTGTGGTTCGCCTTGGTGTGAAAGAACTCGGTATTTAGCTTTGTCAGGAAAAGGTTAAGCGACGTTGTGAAGGCTTCTCCGCCATAAGGAGTTGGTGTAGTGTTTACGAACTCTCGAATAGGTGACTCGGGAGTGGAGTAGGGCAAGGAAGGTGTCCTTGTGGCGAACCACTATAAATACTTGCGTTGTGGTTTTGTGCTTCTTACTCTTATCTTTTCATTACATATCTTTATATGCTTGTTTATCAACATCCAACACACACAACCAAATAGATTGACATAAGTCAATCTAAATAGTTTAAAAGGAAGTTTTAATTGGTAAAACTATTCAACCCCCCTTCTAGTTTTCCACAATTGGTATCAGAGCTTCGTTACCAAGTTTCTTGAAGTATATTGTACTTTAAAAACTTGATACGATCCATAGTTAATTGAAAACTACAAAGAAGGTTTTCATAAAACAAACACCATGTTTTCAAAACTATAAGTTTGGATGTTGAGTTGATAACAACATTTTTTTTATATATATTTTTAATTGCACTAATCTTCCTTGTGATATTGATTAGTCAAAGCTCATACCCACCAAGCTTTAGGAGTTGCTTGGTAACAAGAATACCTTCCTTAAGAAGGTATCTTAGACACTAAAGAGCGGGAATCATCTAAATGACATTTGTCATTTGTGAAAGACATTCCTAAGTGCATTCGAGGTATGACTTTCTACTTATATCTAAATGATACTTGTTTGGTATATAAGTGTTATTTGCTAGGCTTTTATTTGAGTAGATTTTTGTGTTTACACATGATTTACATGTAGCTTCATCAGGAAGCTTGTTTCTCACATACGTGTTATTTTTCTCGTCTATAGTCATAGTATGTAGAGCTTATGCTTTATTTCTTCTAATAAAACAAAACATGAATTTCAAAATTCCTCCTTCCCTATTAATAAACCCACTCGACGCCCACTTTTTCAACCTCACCTTTTCAAATTTTCCAATTTCAAAATTTCCTCTCATTCAAAAACTTCATCTTCTTCCTCATTCCATCTCTTCCTAAACCAAGAAGATCCGTCATCAACATGGTTTACATCGCTTTTCGTGCTCATCGCCCTAACACTCATCGCACTTGTGTTCCCTATGATGAAGTTCACATACGGAGACATTTACTTTGTGTTGTTAATCTATATTGGAGTCATTTACCCAATCCTTTGTATCATCCTTAGCATTGAAATGCAATATTATTAATTATCTATTTTATCTAGGATGTTTGTGTTATTATGTGTTTCATTTATTTTGATCTATATGTGTTATATTCTTTCGTGATACATTAGATGTCATGTATGCATGCTAAAAGAAAAGGTAGGATAAAACATACTTCATGGTACAATAACCGTAAAACCTTTGTTTTATTAAAAGCGGTTACGTTACTAGATCCACGGATCCGGAAGTTACACTAGCGGATCCCTTTTGAAAAGGAACCGTGGATCCGTCCTCTTCGAAAAGCAGTTTCATGCAAGATTAAAAATCACTATCTTTCTAAAAATAATAATCCACTAGAGCTTCAAAACCATGGGTTAGCTAAATACTAATTGTTAATAGAATATCTAGTAAAAGCGTTAGATTATTATAGGTTGACCATAAACGTCTTCCTTATTAACCCTTCACCTCTATAGGTTCAACTATGACGCATGAATCGAGTTTGATTTTTCACTCACTAGCGTCTACACCCGAACATTTCCTTGAGCCCAACACACCTCGCAATCATGTCCAGGTGGGTTCAATAATCTCGAAACCGTCACTTCCATGAAGGACGTGTGTAGACACCTCTACAATTCAAGAAGGTATCAATACCTCCTTCCGAGACATAGGACTAGAATGTCTTCTTGAAATTAACGAGAAGATATGTCCAAGGTTCATAATGGAATTCTTCTGTCAAGTGGAACTCGTTCGTAACGAGGATCGCTCTTTATCTCTTTGATTTTATATCAAAAACCAAAAAATTCACTTTAAGCCTTGGGCATTTTGCTCACATCCTCCGAATTCCAAACCATGGACAATGTGCCTTCACCGAAGATTGGTCTCTTGACTCTCTCTTCAATTTTCGTGAAGAAAATAGCCCATATTGTTCACACATACCCTCTCCGGAAGAATTAACACGCATGATATGCAAACCTCGACCATATTACTCCAATCCAAACATTATTCATACACGGGATATCCGAGAAGAGTATAAGCCTGCTGCTCTTATTCTACGTGAAAATGTTTGGAGTCTTAGGGGAAATCGAGATATTCTTCCTGCTTGTTGTGCTCACATGTTGTACTGTTTGCTAACACAACAACCATACAATCTCGCCTACTTCTTCGCAAGGCGAATTTCAAATCTTCAAGGCTCCAAGAATAAACTCATCCCTTATGGAATGTTCTTGACACGCCTCTATCACAATGTTATGCACTTCCATCCTCAATTTCAAAGTCCGTTGTACATACTTGTGAACAAGATGATGGAACCGCTAAACATATCTCTCATGAAAACTTTCTTCATTCATGATTCCACCAAAACCCATCAATCACATAATGATCCTCCTAGTGAAGACACTCAAGGAACCTAGAATAGTCAAATAGGATCAACTCTACTCTACTCATTAGTTATCAATGTAATCCTATCTCTTTCATGAAATAACACATCTTACATTTGATATCCTAGTTTTAGAACTCCTTTAAACAAAGCTTGGAATATAATGCTTTGTCATGATCATTGCATACCTTTAGTAAAGGTTACATCTAGCGATAGACGGATCCCAAATGTTGTACTAAACGGATCCCTACATATAGGGAACCGTGGGATCGACAAAGCAGAAAATGCAATTGCAAGCATTATATGTCAAACACATCCTTAGAACACCTCACACTAAGCTAAACATAGTGTCTTAAGATTGATTAAAACTTTATCAAGATAGGTTGACCTTTCCTACACTTTCCAACTCACATAGATCACATTCTAAGACTTTGTTTGATCTACCATTTCAATCCATCACTCTTCCGCTCTCAAAACTCACACTTCATTTTTTACTTGATCCCTCACAACTAGGTTAGAAATCCTTCGATTATGACAATATTGATCATTAATCAACCTCACCTCAAAATTGATCAAAGTTGATCAAATCCTAGTTTTTCCTATCTCAAAACCATTAGGATATTTTCCAAGACACAATCCTAAGACACAACCTGATCTCTAGGATCATTTAGTTTCATTTAACTTCAATTGACATCTTTATTGTCATCCTTGGTCATCCATTGGTATTTTTTTTAAAGTTCTAAATCCTTCCATAAATAACAAAATCATTAGCTACACCACTCATTGCCTTCAAACACTTAAGCACCCCTTCATTAAAAACACTTGGGAGAACTGAAACACTCAAGGTGATGTAGGTCTAGGATCTTAGAAACATCATTTCCACTCTTTCATAAAGCGATGAGCGCGGATCCTAGAACTAGCCTTAGACGGATCCCTCACGAGAAGGGATCCGGATGATGATCTATGACAAATCTTGGTAAAACAATCATTTCAACTCATCTTCCTAACTCAAACTCTCCATCTCATCTTAAATGAGTTCCTAGAACAGCACAACCTCTATAGTTTACTCTTGTGCATGCTAATCATCACATTCCAATGAATCTTAGTGGCTTAAGGCTTAAATGAACTTTCCAAATCTCTTGGTTTATAAACCACCTTGTTAGGATCTCCATAGTCATCACTCTCATCCTAACTTTCAGTTTTTGCAATCCCTTCAAAACATCTCATCATGAGAAAAACCCCGAGTAACAACCTATCCACCAAAGAACCACCCATAAAAAGGGCTCGTGTTGTACACGAAATCTCTTCAACTGAATCATCTCCGGTCAAACCAACAAACCTTCATCATCCAATCAAACCAATTCCTTGAAGGTTAGTACCCACAAAATTACCTATACCAAACACAACAATACCTCCAAGGCCAAACAATATCATCTCCACTAAACCATCACCATTGGTTCCTAGAGCTATCTCTTTTACATCCCTACAATCATCACCTCACCTCTACAATTTAGAGGACTTGCCACCTAGGCCGTCTCATCCGCTTCTGCCGACAACATTCTCCTCATTAGGAGGAACAATGATTCAAAATCAAGGTGTTGAGTCAACACTTGCTCCGGCTTCCTTTTCGGCGTTTCCATCATATAATCCCATTTGGATTATAAGAAATCACCAAAGTCAACCACCCGACCTTATGGAAGTTGACACATCTTTACCACCATCATCATTCTTGATCGAACCATTCCTAAATGGACCTCCACCAATCCCTCCATCATTCGAGGCTCCTCAAACCACTTCAATTGATCCTTTGAATCTAGCCACTTCATTTCATCCACCACCACTACCTAGCCATGACAAAGATTGCTATCATTGTCAACATGTTGAAAGTTTGATACATGAAGTAAGAAGACCAACGTTTCATGTTCTATCATCTCCTCGAACGTTTAACGAGATTAAACCTAAACATAACTTGAGCTAGAGGATTATAGTGGTATCTAAGCTTCAAGCGTTAGTTGGTCTAAGAAATTCCTAGTTATGTATTGTCTATTTATTCTTATTTTTGAGTCATGTATATCATAACTCTTGTTTTATTAAATGGAATTACATGCTACTTGTTATTTGGTTGAGCATATGATTACTTTGTATTCATATCTCATTTGTGTGATATCATTACTTGTTATATCACCTTTGCGATTTTAGTCATCGCCAGGACGGATCCCTCAAGATATTGCCTAGACGGATCCCTACTAGAAGGAACCGTGGGATCCGTGAAGTCGAATGTTTTCTTTATCACATTTGCGGAAAGTATGAATTATACTTGTTTTCTAACCCTTGTTTTGCAGTTTTTCAATTAACACGTAAAGTTTTTGACACCATAAAAGCTAGGGGGAGCTTTATGTCAAAGCAATACATTGCAAATTACTTGCAATACTAGATTTACTTTTCATAACTTCCCATTGCAAAGTTGCAATCATCAAGGGGGAGCAAACTTAGTTGCAAATGATCTAGATTAGAATTACTTTCTTGACGCCTTACATAGGGATGGACTCGTCAAGGGGAGTAAGACGAGATCTATTCCGTTACTTACTCTTTATTTTTTTCTTTCACATGTTTTTCTTTAAAACAATGTGTTGCTTTTCTTCAAACACTTTTGTTTCGACAAAAGGGGAGAAGAAAGTAAAACTACTAAATTCAAACGTTTACAATTTTAGCTTTTCCTTAAAATAATTTTATGTTTTGTCATCAACAAAAAGGGAGATTGTTAATATAAATAAGTCGTAAAACGTTTATTTATATTTTACGATCTTCTAATGTTTTGTCGATAACAAAAGTAAAATCATATTAACGAAACAAATAAAATACGTAAATGGTTTGAACTAATAGTTTTCTAACACACTTACGCTTTCACATAAAACACTAAAACAAGTATAAGTGATTTTATGATCTAGATATATATATATATATATATATATATATATATATATATATATATATATATATATATATATATATATATATATATATATATATATATATATATATATGTGTGTACAACAACTAGTGTTTACATATTGGCTTAACAAGTATAAGTGATTCTATGATTTAGATACATATGTACAACAACTAGTGTTTACATATTGGGTTAATACATACTTATATTAAGTATACTAAAATGGGTAAAAACAAGTATATACTAAAATGGGTAAAAGCAAGTATATACTAAATAGATAAAAACTAGCAAATGGTTTTTGACCCATAACCCATGGTTTTATATATACCACTTACACAAGTTCAATGTATCCTTAAGGTGCGTTGTATCTAGATTGAAAACCATGGATCAACCCATAACCCATGACCCATGAGCCATAACCCAAAATACCCATGGGCAAAGAGGGCGGACCACGGATCCCTAGCTTTGTGCTAGCGGATCCCAAGTGGAAGGGATCCGTGGGATCCGGGAAGCGATGAGTTTTTCCTCTATAAATAGTGAGCCATTTCTTCATTATATCTCACCCTCTCTAACATACTTTCCCCACGAGTTAAATCTCACTAACCATAGATCCAAGAGATCTATGTTTGTAGTTTTGTTTTTGTGTGATCTTTTAGGTTCCTCTTAAAGGAAGATCACCACCTTTGAAGTCGAGCAAGCTCAAGTCCATGAGTTGCCAAGCTTCCTCATCATCAAGGCTATTGAAGTCCTCCTGTTGATGATCCCTTTCTTTCTTCAAAGAAGCGTAGTGTTAAAGACATTAGTGAAAGATGTCTCAAGTTTCAAGACGAAGATAGTAGTCAAGGGTATCTATCGTCTATAGGATAAGCACGTGTGGTAAGTGCTTAGAAGTCAAGACAAGAAGCATTAGTGAAAGGTGCTTAGAAGTGAAGACACAAGACATTAGTGAAAGGTGTCTTGTAGATCTAATCAAAGACATTAGTGAAAGGTGTCTTGTAGATCTAATCAAAGGCATTAGTGAAAGGTGCCTTAGATGTACATTCGATATGGTGTGTTTCGATGTACTAGATAGACTAGCATTAGATCCAAGGATATTGATGTCCTTGATGATGTTGTAAAGGAGTAGATCTCCTTTGGGATTAGTCGTTGGTGTAGTTTGGTAGTAGTTCCTCCATTGCAATGGAACTAGGTGCTTAGCCTAGTACCTAATAAAGGGTAGGCGACGTTGTGAAGGATTAGTTCTCCTAAGGTGTGAAAGAACTCGGTGGTTAGCCTAGCAATCATATAAGGGTAGGCGGCGTTGTGTTAGGTGTGGTTCGCCTTGGTGTGAAAGAACTTCGGTATTTAGCTTTGTACAGGAAAAAGGTTAAGCGACGTTGTGAAGGCTTCTCCGCCATAAGGAGTTGGTGTAGTGTTTACTGAATTCTCGAGTAGGTGACTCGGGGGTGGAGTAGGGCAAGGAAGGTGTCCTTGTGGCCGAACCACTATAAATACTTCGCGTTGTGGTTTTGTACATCTTACTCTTATCTTTTCATTACATATCTTTATATGCTTGTTTATCAACATCCAACACACACAACCAAATAGATTGACATAAGTCAATCTAAATAGTTTAAAAGGAAGTTTTAATTGGTAAAACTATTCAACCCCCCCTTCTAGTTTTCCACAAATGTGTTTAATATCAATATGAGTATAAAAATCAGAACCACCTTTTTTTACAGTATTAATCTGATTATTTGGATGAAAATGACCTAGGAAGCCGTATGCATCAAAATATAAAAAATTTGGTCCACTGTACCAATTTGGCACGTTTCTTAGGATAATCATTCCTTATTAACCCAGCATGATATAAAACAAATTGACCCATTTATGAAGTGCAGATGGTGAAGGTCTAAAATATATGAGATAACGAATGGTTACATACTTTGCGATATCTTCAACTGAAGCAGGACCCAAGTAGTTAACATTGGCCTTGTCAGGAGATGCTATATATCTATATATCAAAATGCAGCTTCTTGTTATGATCTGATTGACCTTATGGTAATTCAACATGCATATTGACACTTACAACATTACCCAGTAACAGCTGGTGATGAAGCATTCACATCCTGAAACGTAAAGCATGAATCAATCAATGAGTACTTGTATCATATAATTGGTTAGTTACAAAAACCAAAGTAGAAACTCACTATGAAGAAATCAACGTATGCCTTCTTGTCATATTGTTTCTCCCTCACTTCTAGGTACTGTTATGTAATAAAGTAAGTAAGGCTTGCAAAATCTTGTTTAATTGATATTCGAAAGAGCATGACTATATGTTACATTATGGAATTAGATATAAAGAAATACCGTTAATGCCACTTTTTGATCTTCCTTCCTTGATATCTTGTAGGCGGCACCCCACTATAATAATGACAATGACAACTGTTGATACAAAAGTTGGGCGTTCCTTGTTTGGTCTTCGGTTCTCGTACCAATTGAATCTTGATGCTTGAGACCTGCGCACTAAGTAAACAGAAAACATCGTTAGGCTTATCGTGGTATTGTCTCCCACGATTATCCTCCGGTGTAAGAGTAAGTAATCGATTTTAGGGTTAATGGAGATTTTAAGGTTTTGGATCGTACCTTTAATGAGGGATAGGGTTCCTTTTATATACACACGAAGTCCTTATTGGTTTCGTGTTCCCCAACCTTCGGCGTATCCCGCCTAAGTCGGTTGGTAAACGTTTATCTCCAAAGATAGGAGATATCCGATATCTTATTCCGTAAATAACATTGGGTTTGGGCCCAGTTCGTGCTGGGCTCGCTAATAGCGGTCATTGATCGGGTTCGTGACCCGAATGTAGACTATACGTCATCATGCCCCCCAGTCCAGTATGCGTAGTGACTAACTGCGGATGCTAGACTAATAAATGCAGTCAATAAAATTTGCGAAGCGTAGCAAAGAAGCTAAAAAAGGTTTCCCGCTTGGAAAGATACACGGTGAATCTAGACAAAATGTCTCAAATTCCCACCTCGTAAATCGGGGGAAAGTAACTGTAATTACGTCACATCAATCCATCCTATCCACACATTAGAGATAGTGGGATCCACGTGTAGATCATCGTGTGGATGTAAAAACTATATAATCGTCCGCCTCTTCATTACTGTGTGTACCACGATAAAAATCATTTCCGCCATTGTGAACAAAGCTTCAAACTTTCCATCAAGAAAACCGTAATATTTCAAAGGTAACCGCGCGTGCGCATATAAAAACTATACCATGGTCCGTGGTTTGTCTGACTTCACCTCCGATCTGACCGAGGATGAACTGCGTGAGTTCACCTCAGATTATTATATCCCGATGGCTCTGCATCCGGAGGTACCGGCTGCGAAGGAGTCAATAGCGGATTTCCCCTAGGGGAAAGTAGGGGTATACACACGTTTTTTCGAATTTGCGAATCAACGTGTGCCTCTATCCCTATTTATGTGCGACGTTGTAAACTATTATCGCCTGCACATATCGCAGCTGCACTGTATAGGTGCAGCAAAATTAACAAACTTCGAGGTTAATTTCCGATTATTGGCGATTAATCCCACCATCTACCGTTCGCGCGTTTTACCACACGGCGTGGTCAAACGGATGGGTATCGTTCGCTAAGCGCGCTGGGGGTCCACAATGTTACACCGATAAACCGGACGCGCTTAGTATTCGGAGGGAGAATTTTTTTACGGGTCGATGAGCGGTATTCCCATGGCGCTTTGATTTCTACACCCGAGTTCATCGCCAAAGGATGGCGCCCCTCACGGTTCATACGGTCGATGATGCAAATACGATAACGCCAATCGTATTCCCATCAGCGCCTACCCCGAGTTTTTGGTGCACATGGGCATCAGCCGCAATTATTTTGGCAGACTAGACGAGGTGCCAATCTTCTTAGATATGGATGGCCAGGGTGGGTGCTCGTCCTTTCGCATCCCTTTAGTTTATTAATGTAATCTTTTCTTCTTCTTTTTGCACTTTATGTAACCTGTTTGTTGTTGCCTTCTGTTGCGCAGAGATGGATCTATTCGGAGTTGTCCAATTAGTGAAGCCGCGTCAGGTCACTGTGGGGGTACGCCCGTTAAAGGAGGGGGAAGAGCCCATTCTGGAGGCTACCGCAGGGCGCACCTTAGACATGCAGTTGGAAGAGACGGGAGGTAGTTCTTCCACCGCGCTGGAGGCGACTCCTCTACAAAGCGCGCCTAGTCCCAGGGTTCCTTCCCCGTTGGTGGAGGCGGCGCCCATAAATGTGGCTGAAACTATTGAAGAGGAGGATGAGGGCCATGGGCTGAAGCGCAAGAGAGCGCTTGGTGGCGACGGCGCAGGAACCTCCAGGAAGAAGCGTCCTGTAATTATGGACGTGGAATCATCCTCAAGTGATGTTGCATCGCCTTCCCGTCGTGGATATTGCTGCTCCTCGATGAGTGTTACTTCCAAATTCCTTATCGCATTTCCTTTTGATAATTGCTAACTCTTTGTTTTGCGTGCGATTGAGCGCTACGTGGAGTCGCCTCGAAAGCTAGTTCCGTTCGCCTTGAATCATCTCGAGCCTAAGAGCCAAAGCCGAGCCATTGTCATCGGGGACGCACCAATGGGTCACTTGTGGATGATATGGTTGTAGCTCGCGCACTGCTACATTGGGCTGCAGATTAAGGCAAGGCACTCTGCGGATGGTAGTTCGCTTGCGCATAAGGATCGACAAATTGCGTTGCTGGAGGCACAGTTGGCTAGTGCCCAGGCTGAGGTGGAGGCTGGGAGATTGTATGCACAAAAGCTTGCTGATGAGAGGATGTCCTTGATGACCCGAGTGAGTCAGGAATGTGTTGCACTAGAGGCTTATAAGGTTAACTGCTCCTGGGCGCTGAAGTATTTGGATAGCGGGAAAAACGAGTTGTTCGCTCAGCTGGGGGAGTTTGGTGCCACTGTGGGAGGCACGTTAGAGGAGCAGGAAATGAAGCTGCGTAAGTTCAGTATAGAGTATGACGAGGAGTTGTATCTCCACCTCATGTCTTCTATTGCGGAGCACAGGTAGCTCATCGGCCATGGGCTGCGCCTCGCTGCCCTAAGTACCTTGGAGTCTCGCGAAGTTGTTGACAAGTTTGGGGCGGTAGTGCAGTGCGCCCTTGCACATGGCAAGGCAGAAGCTGTGGAAGAGCTTCATGAGAATGGTCTATTGAAGGTTTCTGCTGAGAAGGTTCCGGTTATAATGAGCACGCATACGATGACTTGGTAGTTGCAATGGGTGAAATGAAGCTGCTTGAACTTCCGCTGATTGCGCAGTTGGAGCGTGATCAGGATTATCACATAGGGTAGTTATGGAGGGGCTGACTTTAGCCCGCCATCGTCTTGAAGATCAGAGTGCGACTGATTTTTATTTGAACCCAGATGAGTCCCATTGCAGGTACCCATATTTGCTCGCCCTCGCGACATCTTGAATCCTTTCGTCTTTGGAGAAGGAAGTTCCTTTAAAACAAGTTTTAGAGGCTCATGCGACAAGACTTGCCAAGAAGGAAGGTGTTAAAGGCAAGGCTATTTTGTGCGGTATTGGCGCGACTCATCTCCCGTCTTCACGGGGTGTACGTAATGTAGCCACGGTGTCATAACAAGACTACGATCTGTTGAAGCGGTTGCGGGGGTTGGGACTGCTACAAGCCAAGTGGGAAGCTCTTCTCTTAAGCGTTGTAATAGTTGGTAGTTTGTTATGTAAATATCTTTTTGTAAGAACGCATGGTCCTTAATAAGATATCCCTTTTTTGTTGAATGCGTGTTGATATCATTGCAACTTGTAATGTTTGTACTTAGTTATTTGTCTTTGCGTAAAAAACGTACTTGTTGTATAAGAATCAAACTGTTACATAAGTGCGAATAATATATGAAGTTCATAATCATGTATGAAAGTCACGGTATACTTGAAATATAATTTCTAAGTACTCGTATCATAATCGTGTATGGTGTGATATGCAGCGTACTTTAAATATCATATCAAGGAGTTAAGTGTCTTGATTCCTAATTTGTTAAACGCGCACAGTATGCATTGTCGCGCACCCGTCGTGGGATGCGCACCGAACTTATTCCAACGTCTTGAGAATAAGGTGTTTAACAAGGATATATGATCCAATGTTGATGGGTTTGCAACCCTCTTACTCACCGAGTTATTTAGTAGGTTTACACATCCTTTTACCATCGTGGGTTTATTAAGTGCATGCACGCCATGTAGGCAAAAGATAAGAAATATTAAGACATAAAGTATATAGAAATAACAAATTTAAATGTGTCATGGAGTTAACTAGAAACCGCGACGTTTTATTAATACTTGCAAGTTTTTGTGAAAGAAAATAAATAAGACATTTACCTAAGTAAAACAAAATGTAAATGCACGGATATTTATTGGGCACTTCACTAGAGTGCGGAATGTCCGTGTCTTGGGCGTAGCCATTCCTAGAGATAACATCGCTTAAGATTGCAAATGTTCCATGTGCGTGGTAGTTCACGACCATCTATGTCTCGTAGCTTATGCGCGCCTTTTCCTAATGCTTGATAACCTCAAAGGGTCCTTCCACTTGGTCGAAGTTTTCCTGTATCTTCTGCGTGTCTCGCATCATTGGCGCGGTCTCTGAAGTCTCACAGTGCGAATGAAACACTCCGCACTTTAGCATCGTAGTATCCCTTCATCTTTGCCTTGGATCTCTTCACATTATAGTTGCGGCGCCGCATCTTTCTTCCAACAGTCTAAGTCGATCGGACGTTAAGTCGTCATTGGTTGCAACATTGACTTCAGATGCGAATAGTTGGCATCCCAATTTCTACCGGTGGTATGACGGCCTCGTCCCATAGACCGGAGAAAGGAGTGTCTCCGTGCTAGTTTTGATTGAAGTGTAGTGTGCCCGAACATACGATAATTCTTCCACCCACCTTCCTTTGTGCTTATCGGGCGTGCCTTAATTCCTTCACCTGGACTTGATTTGCACGCTCTACTAAGCCGTTGGTGCATGGGTGTTTGACCGACAGCAGTCTTGTGTGATATTTAACTTCTTGCACCGGTCCTTGAAAGGGTTGTCACGAAATTGTTTCCGTTGTCCGAGATGATTTCCCGGGTAGTCGAGCGGCATACAATATTTCCCTAAGCGAAGCGTTTTACGATTGCCGAGAATTGTTACAACCGCCTTTGCTTTGATCCACTTGGTGAAGTAGTCTATGGCCACTATGAGGAACTTCAATCTTCCTGCACGCAGCGGGAAGGGACACCGCAATGTCGATACCCACTTGTAGAATGGCCATGGCGCCGTGATAGGTGTTAGCTCTGTTGTGGTTGGCGTGGAGCAGGTGCATGAACACTGGCGCCGCACTTTCTTATTAATTCCCGCGTCACGGTGCATGTTGGGCCGCAGTATCTCGACCGTAGAAGCGCCACCACGGACCGTGGTCACGAATACATCTTTGCATGAACCCGTGGATTTCTCGGGTACATAATTTGCTTGCGAGGGTCCGACATAGCGAAGCCATGGTTGTAGAAAGGAGCGTCGATATAGTATACCGTCTCGAAGTTCAAACCTACGTCTTGTCGTCGTCGTATTCTTCGGGCTTCATACGCTCTTGGAGCAATACGCCTGCTTTTGAATTCGACTATTGGTGTCATCCACGTGGGACCTTCTTCCTCTATTACGTGGATATTTCCATCTCGAGATGGACTTGCTCTTTAGAGTTTCCACCAATACCTATTTTGATAGGTCTTGCAAAGCTTGTGGATGCAATCTTGCTCGATGCATCGACTTTCCTATTTTCCCTCTAGGAACTTGTTTGATGGTGAATTTGTCAAAGCCCCGGATCGAGATTTGGTCTTGTCGAGTATTGGATCATGTTTTCCTCTTTAGCCACGTACTACCCAACACATGGTTGGCTACAAGCCGAGGAATCTACATTTGCTTCAAGTTGCGTGACGCCCATTCGGTACTGCAATCGTAGTCCGGAGATTAGGGCTTCATACCGCCTCATTGTTTGTCATTGTGAATTCAAAGCAGCGGTCGAAGTGAATTCCTTTCCTTCCGGACTTGTGAGAATGAGGCTGCTCGACCCGTCCACGCATGAAGATCCATCCTTGAACAAGATCCATGGATATTGTAGTTCCTTCTTGCTTTGTGAGTGCGTTATCGATTGTCTGGTTTTCGATGATGAAGTATGCTAGTATTTGCCCTTTTACCGCAATGACGTGATCCGTGGGAGATGTTATGCTCACCTAGCAACACACTCCATACGTAGTCGTCTGATGCATCGGGTTTGGAGATGATTTGCTTGATAGGTTGATCCGTAATTATCGCTATTGGATGCGCTTGGAAGTACATCTGTGATATTTTGGCGGCGAATACCAATGCTAGGACCAACTTCTCCATTGCACTATAGTTAATCTCCGTTTTCTTGCGCTTTGCTTACAAAATACAGTGTTTGTCTTGAATTCTATCCGTCAGATGATGTATTTGACGCTCCTAAGTCATGATTAGTACATAATTAATTCTTCCCACAGTCGGGTGCGACTAAGCGTGGGAGCTATTGCCGGTGTTGTTTAAGATGTGTAAGGCTTCTTCGCCTCCGTAGTCGGTAAAATCTCCTTTTTATACACTTCTTGAGTGTTTTGAAGAGAGAGTGACTTGTCTGTTGATTTGGACAAGAATCTATTTAGACCGCCGGTTTTGGATTGAGAGATTGGACTTCCTTCAACGTCTTGGTGAAGGAAGTTCGATACGCCTTTAGTTTTTTTTTGGACATGGTTTGATGCCATCGGACTCTATCAAATATCCAAGGAACATGCCTTCATAGCGCCAAAAGTGCATTTCTTTGGATTTAGTTTCATGTTGATATCTCGTGGAGTCTTAAGCGTTTCCTATGTCACGCACCAATTCATCCTCGGTGTGGCTTAGTATGACCGGTCGTCAACGTAAACCTCTAGGTTGCGGCCCACTGTTTTTCAAATCGTTATCCACCGTCGTTGGTAGGTGGCGCTGCGTTCTTCAAGCCAAAGGGCATTTTAGTGTAGCAATAGACACCTTGGCTTGTGTGAAGGCCGTTTTCCTCATCTTCCTTGGCCATCCGGATTTGGTGGTATCCTTTGTATGCGATAGGAAGCATTTAAGTGGGTATCCGCACAAGGACTTTATCTTCAGTCTATCTCGGTAGCGGGTAGCGATCTTGTGGACATGCCTTGTTGAGATCTGTGAAACCACGCGCATCCTCAACTACCATCGCTCTTCTTGACCATCCGGGTTGGAAAGCGGTCATGGTAATAGACCTCTCGCATGATACTGCATCCACAAGTTTGTGTACTTCGCCTGAATTACTTGCGCGCTGCGGAGCTTGACCGCTTCTTGGCGTCTTGGTAAGTATCCTTGTCGATTCTCGGCTTGTGTTCGTGATCGGCGTGGTACGCGGTCATGTGCTTTGGTTCCTTGCAAAGATATCCGGGTTCTTTTGCAAGAGTGCGACACGGTCGCTCGCCGTTATCCAAGCGATGATCCTCCTATGGATACCTCTTGATCCGGATATTCGGGATGAATTGCAACCTTCGGTTTGATACTTTAGGTGTGCGCTTTTACGGTGTCGGTGCGTCTTACATGTAATCGTGTTACATTCTCTAGGTGGTACAGATGGCATTGTAAAAGTAACAATACCTCCTTCCTTCGGAAATTTAAGCATCCCATGTGTTGTAGATGGCACGGTATAGCGATATCCTGGTCTTCGATAAGGCCATTGTATGGCGAAGGGATTTGATTACCATAAAGGTCATCCAGTGTTGTCGAATGCTCCTTATTTCCTACATTGACTAGCAGGCGTATTTGTCCCATGGGCCATATTTTTTCGCCTGTGAAACCAGTCAATGCCGTCGTGGCCGGGCTTAGTCGGGTCGCGTATCTCGGTCGCGATCGCTTGAAACAGTGTTCATACGTAATATCCGCAGACGCTCCTCCATCAACATACATGCGGTGGATATCGTGACCCCCTGCGTTGATCTCAATGGTGAGCGGCTCCACCACTGCGTTGTCCGCAACTAAGGTGGGGAAAGATATTTCGTTGCCGCGGGAGAACTTTTGGCTGATCTTTTGTCTAGTCATCCGCTGCCATGATTGTATCATGTATATGGTATCGGCTTTCTCCTTGGGTGCCTCTTTCTTGTTTTCCGTCTTTTGCTTATCCTTCCCCTCCTTGATGTTTTCAACCAAATGGTCCAATCTACCCTCTTTCACTAGTTTATCAATGAGTTGGCGCAGTTGGACACATTCGTTGGTGGTGTGGCCCTTCTGTGCATGGTAGTCACAGTATCCATTCCCCACGTGCCGTTCTTCTGGAGTGCGCATTGGTGGGGTCTTGGGAGTTCGCGCCTTCGTTGCGAATATCTCCTTTGGGGTCTTTGTGAGCGGTATACTTGTCGTTATCCGTCCACTCCCTCTGCCATGTAGTTCTTGTTTCGGTTGCTACTACGGTCAATGGATTGTCTCGAGGTTGTTCTGTGACCTATATTTTGAGTAACCTTTCTTGCTATCTGCCGCGACGGATTCTCCTTTGATAAAGGACCTTGTGCGCTTCATCGGTTCATCGAATGTTTGGGGATTTTGTCATTCAGCCTTTTGATGAGTTACGAGTTTTGATCCCGTTCTTGAACCACGAGATCTTGATGATGGGCATGCCTTAACCTGTATGCACTCATCTTTGAAGCGCTCCACATAAGCACTTGTAGATTCCCCTTGGCGCTGTTTAACTCTAGCGAGTTCCACAGGGTTTTTAGCGCACTTTTTCCTTTGAGTAAAGTTCAGGCGAAATGCCTTCCGCAACTCTTCAAAGCCGTCAATTGTTAGGAATTAGAAAATTCCATAGTGAAGAGTCGGTCACCCCAAATATTATCTAGCATAAGTTAGCTCGTAGACTTGTCGTTATTTACGTTATTATGTAGTTAATTAGTTAGTCATTACCCACTGTATCCCTGATCCACAGGCCGATAGGAGGTCGTGTATTTGTAAGTATAAATACCCCTTCCTTCCATGGAAGGGGTGGTGCTTCTCATTACACCCTCTCTCTCTACTAACTCTCTAACTATGGAAAACATGTTTTTTTGATCATCCAAGACCACCCAAATCATCAACACAATAAATATTACGATCCTTCAATTGGTACCAGAGCCAAGGTTTATTGTGTTGTGTTGATTTATTGTGGTCTATTGTACCGTCTTATTCTTGTTTTGTACTTGTTTTGGTGAAAAATGTGTCAAACAGTCTTCTCATGTTTTTCGATTTATATCCTCTTTTTGGTCAAAAGTGTCAAGTGGTTTGTTGTTGCTATTATCATTTTGTGTCGATGTCCATCTGATTATGTTTGTTTACCAATATTGTTTGCATGAATGAATCGGTGGTCAAACATTGTTAATCTTGGGTCATTAAAAGTCTTTATGGTGATCGGTTTTGTGGTCAAAATGGGCATAAAGAAGCTTTTCTTGTCACGTTTTTAAGGTGTTTTGAATATGGTCGGAAAGTAGTCGAAAACTTCATGAAAAACTCAATAATCTACCTAGCGACTTGTTTCTAGTACCGGTGGCGACTTGTCTTTACAAGTTGTCTATATTCATTGTATATGGGTAGCGAGTTGGATACAAAAAAGGATATAGCGACTTGTTCTTTAACATGTTAGCGACTTGACTATTGAGTCAACAGTCGAAGCGACTTGATTTGAAAAACGGGTAGCAACTTGGTTTAAAAAATTGGGTGGCGACTTGGTTTGAAAAAATAGGTAGCGACTTGGTTTGAAAAATTGGGTGGCGACTTGCTTTAGAAAAAGTGGGTAGCGAGTTAACATAAAAGAAAGGAAGAAGGAGAAGACATGACCACAACAACCATTTAACAATTACCAAAACTGATACTAACCATCAGTGGTCCATAATTTTTTTTTAAACATGAAGACTCAATGTAATATCATCACATTCGACTCAAACAATCCAACTTCAACAAATCCCAAACCTATCTCATCCTCCATCACCTACATCTATACTTGACTCATGACTCAAACTTCTAACGGAATTAAACAAAAACGATCTCAGCTTAATTTTTTTTCATGTAATATGTATGCTTATCAGATCCTTTGAAGGACCATAAACACAAAAAAATTACATCATTGATCCTACTGAAGCTTTGCTTCAATTTATATTCGAAACACTTAAGAAAGTTTTTCTAACAAGATTGTTAGAAAACTAGTCTTGTTTCGTTACTCAAATCAGTAGATCTAAAAGAATATCATTCAACATAATTAAACCTACCCGAGACCATTCTTAATTGATCAAGAAGCCGTCACACATGTGGTCTTCGAAACTGGAACAAGTATGGATTAAGATGCTTTGTTGTTTGATTCGTTTTGTATGATAATGAAGATGCCTTTGATTCGTTCTAAATGATGATGAATAAGTATTTGACGTGATGAGATTGGAGTGAGTCGATGATGCAAGTTGAGATGATTCGGTGAGAGGATAAGTGAGATGGGGGCGCATATTTTCTGAGTTTGTGTTTTAGGGTTATCTGATAACCTAATTATTAGGGATTCACATATATATAATCGGTATTATCATTTAACAAGGATTGGGTGTAATATCACTTGGGCCTTCTTTTGGATTGAACTATGGACGTGTGATGCATGTCTATTTCGTAATGGACTTGGGCCAATTGGGTATTGATTTTAGTTAGGCCTTGTGATCATATCATTCGTGCACTGAAATATAGTACGGAATAGAAAATTTGAAATCATAAAATGTTGTCCGAATGTTTTGTTATATAAAAACATTTGTTACACATTTTTGAATATATTCGGTTGAGTGCGGTAATTTTGGCATGGTAAAATTGCACTAAGGGATAATTCACGGCCTGAGCTAAATTTCATGAATGGTTGGATTACACTTTCTCGGGGACACACGTTCGATTAAACTTGATTATCATTATCGAAAATGTTGATCCTTCTTTATAAATCCAAAATATTAATGATGAGCCGGAGTTGAATTGGATTGGATTGGAATGGGCTTAATGGATTATTGGATCGAATGCTTATTTTTGATAATGAGATTTGAAACATGAGATTTGATGTTTTGAGTTGATGTTGAGATTTGTTGTGTTGTGCGGGCAATACTTTGGTTTCACGCATTTTCACGAATGGTAATATGCCACGCCTTAGATTGTTATTGGAACTAGATTGACTACGGGTTGTTTGGACGGTATTTCTCATTTGACTTTGAAGTAAGGTTTTTCGAGCACGTTTACTTATTTCATCTTCTTTCTTTCTACCCTTCCGCGAAGATGACTTGTTTGGGCGTTAATAGAGGGTGATAAAGACTTGGCTATTTAGTTGCGTTTGTGATTCTTTCTCACTTAACCCACAACGTTCCTATCACTCCGGTGTCTCACTCAGTTGAGAATGTCAAGAGGTTTTGTACATTGGGTACACCGTTTCTTCTTCACAAGGATTAGTACAAAGTTTAAGTAACAAATCAGGGAAATTTTACTTCATGATCAAGTTTGGCATATCGGTTTACTTCACCGTGTTGTCACCGTGAATACCGTACGAGAATCGTGAATGATGTGTTTACCAAAGTGTTTATTGGATGGTTGATGATGTTGATGATGTTGGACTATGAACCGTTGATGAAATATTGCATGTTCCGCTAAAACAGATATTCACTGAAACCAAAGTTGTCATTTCACATTCAAGCTGACATTGTTTACGGTTTTGTCTTGATTTTGTAAAATCCTGCGAAAGAATATATTTCTCGGTTTAAATCATAGACTTGTAAAATCCCGTGACAATGGAAACATCCCGGTAATAGTAAAGTGCATTTCGGATCTATCTTACGGTTTATTCTTAGTCTTGTAAAATCCCTGAAAAAACTATTTCTCGGTTTAAACTATAGAATTGTAAATACCGTTATGATGGAACCATCTTGGAGAAAGGAAAGCGTGTCTCGGGGTCTTCGATCTTTGGTGTTACGGGTTACATTTGAAGAAGGGATAAAAGAGTGTACTTCATGAATTGGATGTGTGTTTGGATATTTGTCATGGCGGTTTGTTATTACATGGTTTTACTGGGGTTATGTGCATTTAACCATGGTCGGGATGAAACCATTATCAAAGTTCGTTTAAATGTCAAAGAAGGCTAGATTTGAAGCAGTTCGGAAGATGTGACAACGGAGTTAATTCACTATTATTTCTTTGAGGTTGAAGTGAATTATCACGGCGAGTGTACTTAGTATCCGAAGGTATCGGGATGGTTGGATGAAGATTCTTCATGATCCTTGTTCGAGCTTATTATCAAAAACGAAGACTTGGAAATCTAGTTATTCTTGGGAGTCTTTTTCTTTTACCACGAGGAAATTGGGCTCTTTTGCCATAAAATAAGTATCACTTTAAGGAGTTACGTTGTAGTGCTCGATGTCACATTTAATTGTGGATTTTCAAGAGGTGATGTCGTCTTATACTTGATGGTTGGTTGGTTGAAGAGTATAGAGTACATAGAGAGTACTTAGAGATGCTAATGGAAATCGGCACGCTCTTTGTTACATATGCAAGTTTAAGTCACGAGATCGGGTGGTTTACTTGAGTCAAATTCATCATATTGGGTTTTTCCATCACCGTCACGACTAAGAGCCTCTGAGAACAATAATGGGGATGATTACATGTTTTGCTAAGAGAGCTGAAATGAGAGAGATTATGACGTATGTTCACATCAGTTCAGGCCTCGTACTTCATCATAATGACGTCTGTTCACATCAGTTCAGGCCTCGTACTTCAACATTATGACGTATGAACACAACAGTTCATGCCTCTTACTCTAAAGAAAAGAAAAGTGTACGTCTCAGTGCGCTTTATCTTCCGAAGAAGAGAAATCTTCTTATGACATTTGAACACAACAGTTCAAACCTCGTTCCCTAAAGAAAAGAAATGTACGCTTGGTGCGCATTATCTTCCGAAGAGAAATCTTCTTATTATGACCAATCTCATCAACATGCTTCATACTTTTCCATGTGCTTGGTCATAAAGTGAATCAGACTCTGTTGATTGTTTTCGATTCCACTTTCTCAACTATAATGGCGATGGCGACATCCTGTGCTAATTTTGCGGGAGAAGTGTGAATAGACTACATTTGGATGATGTTCACTTGTTTAATCAAGAATGGCATCTCCGTATGCAATTCTTGAGGGAGAAGAAGTGTGAATTTTTGCATTGTTGATTGATATTTGAGAATTTAAATGGTCATACGGCTCTAAACTCATGTAAGAACCGAGCTTCTTCTTATCAGTCATCTTCACATGGAGTTTTCTCTTCTAAGAGCGTTGGTTGACATCTTCACTCGGATTGATGAGTTTATCGACAAAGTGCTTCCGTTAATGCTTCACGTATACATCAACATGATGATTCGAACAAACTCTATGTTCTTGTTTGATGTGATTGGTAGTTTGGTGTTACCATCTTGTGTGTTCGTCGCGGCCCGATTGTTGATTTCCTTGATGAACATCTTTACATTCTTGTTTGATTGGGAGGGATTTTAGTTAAGGGGATTTACAAGATGTAAGTTAATTGGGATACTTTTGGTGGGATGCTTTTTGGTGTGAGTTGAAGATGTTAACTATCTATTCCCCAACTGCACAATCTTGAAGAAGGTCGAGTCTGATCATTCTACATTTTACGCCACATGTTAGAAGACTAAAGACGAGTTGCATTTAAAAATCTAAATACTTCTTCTTAATCCGGGCATTTATCAAGCAGTTGTTCGGTTTAGGGAGAGCACTAATTGGGTGAGAGTTATAAGTCGATTCAATCCCAATTAGACTTGCTCACATTCTTTAGCGATGACTCCTCGAGGCGTTGATATTGACTATTGTAATGTGTTGGACATTTAACACAAGTTGATTACTTGAGTTAATCATTTATCACTTATTTGAGATTGAAGTTGACTTTCACAAAGGCGTGTTCTTATTTGATAACTTGCTCGGGCTTAGAATTTGAGTTGAAGACTTGGTTTATCTAGTTACCGGTGATGAAAGTGGATGGTTGAAGACACGGTTAACTATCACTATTAGGAGTTACTTTGTTTTACTCGATGTCACACATATGACGGTGTGGATAATCACAAGAGGTGTTAATGTCTCATAGTTTGTTTGGGTAGTGAGTACTTAGAGATTTGCTTGAGGCATAAATTCTCGACACCGTTCTTCCATCATTAGGTGCAAGCTTAAGATACAAATGTGGGAAGTTGACTTGGTTTCAAGTATGGTATATCGGGTTTTCTTCTTGATGATCACTTCAAATGGTCTACATAAGGGTTGATAAAAATAGTCAGAGAGAGTCTTCAGCAAGTTGATTCTCACAAGAGTTTAAGTGTTCTTCTCATAAAGATTTCAACTATTTGGGCTTATACAATGTTGCTGATTCTAATGTGTCAAAACTAGCAAGGGGGAAAAGGAGACACTTATCTAAACACAAAGCGAGTAAACTTGATGAACTTAATTCTTCTATGATTGAAGATATCCGGGAAGACAAATGTTATTACTGCAGAGAAACTCGAGGTTTGACTCATGGCGAGTAAACTTGATGAACTTAATACTTTTAAGTGATTGAAGATATCCCGGGAAAACAAGTGTCATGACCGCTGAGAAACTCAAGGTTTTACTCATCAAGGCTTTTAGTGTTATTATTCCAACGACGTGGGGGAAGTGATGTAATAGAAAGTTTCTGAAGATAAAAGAGGCACACAAGTGAGGAGGCATTTGTGTACTTCGGGTTCTTGAGCTTCATACACAATCAGTAGGAAAGATAAATGTGCATTGGGTGGTTGTATCATTTATTCTTTGGAAATCTATTTGTGTATTCGGGCTCTTGAGCTCTATTCTAAGAGACGGGCTGCATCAATTCAACTACTCGGGGGAAGTGGTTTCTTGACACCTTTTTGGAATGGATTGCGTCAGACTTCAGTGGTAATGAAATTTGAGAAGAAATTTAAAGAGTGGGATGAAACGTTGCTATTCTTCTTCTGAATGATTTAACCTCGAATGGAGATCCTCGATTATCGTTCTTAAATGGAGCAGCGGGATTTATGATAATGGTGTGCTTCCTTGTGCACCTGGCTAAAGCGAGCTTGAAATAGAGCTTCAAATCTGCTCAACATAAGGATTTTCGGTTTGGGGGGAAGCTACCAAAGTCTCACTTTCAAGTGGTTCAATTTCTCTCTTCGATTCAAGAGTCTGGAAGCTTTGGTGGTGAATGTTTAAGAGATGATGACTTCATCTTCTACGGGTCGCTTTCGATATCCTTATCTCGGTACTCGTATCGTCATCTTCTTTAACTATATCATCTATTCTATCTTTGTAAATATTTATACGAAAAACAAAATACAAAATATAAAACCAACAAAAGAAAATAGAAAAATATAAAATCTTCAAAACCCATAAAAATCGAAAATTTCAAAATACCAAAAATATGTTTTCCAAGACATGTCTTACGGTATCGATAACATCTACGGTCTTAGAAATGTCATTCAATAATGGCACGGGACCATAGATGAAGTTCGGCGAGGAGGTGTAAATATTCTTTTCAAAACATGTCACAAATCAAATGGCTTCTGATTATTTGATTGTAACCCGCTCAAAATAGCTTCTGATTATTTGATCAGTAACCGTGCTTCAAATCATGGCTTGCTATCATTTGAGATAGAGACCCACTCTTAAAGGAAGGAAAGTGCTACTTAAGCGTTTTCACAAATATCGTGCACTTATCCTAAAACACTTTGAGGAAAGTATGTCGAGAAGGATGCTGTTCCTACACAAATGTTTTTCCGTCTAAAATTCTTGAGAAAAATATTTGTTGTTTTCCAAAATGGTGGTAGAATGAGTTGCTTTAACAACAATCGGTTCGAGTTTTTATTAAATCGCAAACTCGATCAATGACTTGACACTTTTAAACTTTTCACAAATTGAGTCATTGATTGAGGGGATAATGTTTTCAAATCTATATCATCTAACGGGCTTTCTTAATTATCCTAATATGCTTAATTAAAATGATGTTAACCTATGTTGAAGGACTAGGTGCCTAGGATTTTATTGCTAGGATTAGATGATTAGAGGTTGATGTCACATTATTCCATACATTTATATGATCTAATTGATATGTTACATTAACTTTTATTAGTCGATTCTTTGTTTGGGTGATGTCGACCACCATATATCTGTGTGTGTTCACTAACGTATGCAGGTATATTGGTATATAATAATGTTCTCGATCCGGATCCCACAATTGAAGATGATTGGATGCCGAAAGGAAAGGGTAACTATATCTTGGGTTGACAAATGAAGAAAGCGGAGCTTAATTGGACTTCTATGGAGAGTTGGCATAAATGCAGCGTAAGAGGTCTCAACGCATCGTGAGATGGTTTTCTTCTAAGTGATTGAAGAAAGCGGAGCTTAATTTGACCTTAGTTGGCATTCAAAATGCAGCGTAAAGAAGTCTCACCGCATCGGCGGATGGTTTTCTTGACCCTCTGACAACAAAAGCGAAGCTTCTCATCCACTAACGTATCTTTGTGCGGGGATAATAGTGATGATACCATTTTCTAAAACTTTGAATGAAATTGTTTTGAAAATGGAAAATATATTTTGAAAATAAATTGGACTAAAATTTGAAAATCAGGACTTCTTTTTAACAAAACCTAAGTCACTCAATTATTGACTTACATCATGGATTGAGGGAGAGTGATTTAAAATAAAATATTTTCAAACGATATTTCTTCACAAAAGTTCGGATTGTACAAAATAAGTGGTGATCTAAAGATTTAATGTTATGTCATGGTATGATTTTTCTTTAGAATCAAGGTCTTTCAAAATGAAATTTTTACATTCTTGTTTGATTGTGAAATTGTTTTGTTTTACTTAAAGATCTCTTAAAAACTATCATACGACACTAACAATCTTTAATGTCTTAAAAGGGTCCTTATCTGTCATCTTTCAAAATTGAATCTTGCCACGTCTTTTCCCAAATTTTTCTAAATGATTTAATCGGTTGGGATCACAAATCTCAAATGGTTTGAAATTTCGATCGGGTAGAGATCGTGATTTAAATCTCAAATCTGTTTTAAATGAAATTGGTTTTAGTCCTTTAAAGGCACTCCGCCTCCATGTGCCGGACGATTTCAATATACATAATGCACATGTTGAGGAGGAGGATTTATCTAAAAACGGATGAGTATTTAAACAAGGCCACATTTTCTCCCATATTTTCTAAATCTAATTAAATCACTTGGGATCCAAAATCTCAAAGGGTTTGATATTTTTGATCGGGAGAATTTGTGATTTAATAATGAAATTGATAAAGGTGATCGATTTGATGAAATTGTGCTGTTGCTCTCTCATATGTGCTAACGCTTTCGAATCTAGAAGCACATATTGAGGGGAGCATAACTATCGAGCACAAAAGCTTTTAAAGAGATTTATAAAGTACCTTGATTGAGTTTTCAAATGGTTTCTTAATGGCTTTTGTGATCGTGGATGTACTTCAAAGAACTCTTGCCTCTATGTGATAAAATGATTTTAAATATCATATGCACATATTGAGGAGAATTTTACCATGAAAATCAAATGGCTTTTTGTATGAAAAGTGTGATCAAAGAAAATATTTCAAAGTCCTCTTGCCTCCTTGTCTTTGAACAATTTCTAAATCATATGCACATGTTGAGGGAGGTTTTCTAAATGATCAAAACTATTAAGGTACAAAATGCTTTGATCTCGTATCACAAGTACCTTGATTGTTTTTCCAAATGATTTTTCAATTGGTTTTAAGGAAGAATGAAGCTGCACCAAAAGACCGACCAATTTACTTTATGCATGGTGTTATAAGGATGGTTAGGTTAGGTATTAGTTCCCATGATCCGCGAACCGGAGGATCTACCGAGGACAATCCACTAGATAGTGTAGAGTTCTTAGGTATGATGAAAAAAGGGAGAAAAATGAGAAATGGGAAGAGTCTTGGTCGAGACGAGCTAATCTTGGAATAAACCCAACAAGGTTCTAGTTATGAAGTCTCGGTAAGCACCGAAGGGTTGAAGAATGAAAAAGAGCTGAATGTGAAAAGGGTGAAAAGAAATAGCCTCATCAATTCAACCTTAGGCGTAAACAGGGTTCGATACATATGCTCTTGGTTGTTACTAAGGTAACACTGGTATTGAAATCAAGATGTCATGGACCCAATGACGCCCGCACTAAACTTCCCAAACTACTCAAGTTCCTCTTAAAGGACTTGTTTCATTCTCACAGGAACCGACATTATCTATCGACTTTCTCTTAGAGATTTTTGATATTGAAGAAGGAGACCATCTCCCAGTCTCAAGACGGGAACCAAATATGCACAATTGAGTCTAGAGCCAAGAGATCATCCACAATATCTCATTAGGACACTAAATTAATGAAGACTTGCTGTTTCACACAATGTGGAAAGTAAGTAGATATTGAGAGTCCTATGCATTATCCTTGTGGTATTGCCAGAACATCCGAGTGATATGAAAATATTCACGATGAAGATGGAAATCCTTCTAGAGCCAACATCATACAAGCTCTTGGTGGGTGACATGTGTGATCTTCTTGTAAGATCAAGCTTGTGACAACTGGATAGAAACGATGGGGAGATTCAGCCTTGAATCAACCTTGGTCCAGGATTGGAATTGACGAATGCTTTTGGAAAAACCGTTCGATGTGCAAACCTTATTTTCTCTAGCACATCGAATGTGTATTCATTTCAAATTCAAAAATTATCTCTGATTGAAAAATACTTTTAGAAAAACCGTTCGATGTGCGAATCTCTTCTTCTCGCTAGCACGTCGAATGTGTACTCATTCTCTAATACAAAAAGTATTTTGATTGAAAATTGATCTTTCTCATAAAACCTTCGTTGTATTGCAAAACTCTTTCTTCAAGAAATACGCGATTGTTTTCAAATCATTTTCATCAATCGGTGAATCTCAATTCATTGGTTCACTCACTCTGTGTTGTCTTCTTTGAGGCGTTCCGGTTTGAGAACGGCTAGAACATTACCGAACCCCGTCAAGGTGATTCCTCGAATCCTACCCGATCACGAGAAGTACTTGTCTCGATCAGCAGGCAACCGTTGGCCGTGTACCTCAATTCAACGAAAGTGATCAAAGACACTTTCGTGTGTTTTATTGCTAGCGTTGTTTGCGGTACATTTGGACGATTGTACGGTGATCGAATCGAAAGCGGTCAATCCAAAGCCGCATGCTCACGACATCCACACTTAATTTGAATAAATCGTGATGGTGCATATCTACATAACCCGGTTACATTATTTTTATACTATGCTTCTACCACTGCGCCGCAAATATCGTGAACGGTGAAAGCTTCCGCTACTCGATGGAAAGATGTCATGATTCAAAAGTGTGAGCATGTCGGTCCGAAAGTCACAACTTCACATGATGGCAACACACAACAAAGGGTGATCAAGAGATTTCTTGTGGTGATGATCTCAAAGAAAGCTCGAAGATCATCAAAGATGTAGATCGGTTAAAGGCCTCCACTAAAAGTACAAAATATGCGGACTATGAAGTGTCCTTTGCTTAAGCACAAAGATTGCGAATGAAGAATTGAAGTCTACGAGCTCGAGAACAAAGTCAAGAATAGAATGCTAGGATTGAGAAATGTAAAACATGGGGTGACCTCCTTGGGGAGATTGTTGGGAATTAGAAATTCCATAGTGAAGAGTCGGTCACCCCAAATATTATCTAGCATAAGTTAGCTCGTAGACTTGTCGTTATTTACGTTATTATGTAGTTAATTAGTTAGTCATTAGCGTAAAATAGTTTAGTGCAACACCGTGGAGGAAGGACGGTCTTTACCCACTTGTATCACGATCCACGAGTGCCGATAGGAGGTCGTGTATTTGTAGTATAAATACCCTTCCTTCCATGGAAGGGGTGGTGCTCTCATTCAATATAACATTTTCTTTGTTTAAACCTCTAGCAAAACACCCTCTCTCTACTAACTCTCTAACTATGGCAAACATGTTTTTTGATCATCCAAGACCACCCGAATCATCAACACAATAAATATTAAGAATCCTTCATCAATGCTTCTACGTGGAAGCTTACTGAACCAGTTTCGCGCGTTTCCCACTAGTGTGGAATTGAACATGTGGCACCACACAGGTTGTTGCCAGTTTTCGATGGTAGCGGCTGATTCAAAATTTTTTAGGTGATCGTCTGGATCACCTGTTCCATCATAGGTTTTCACATTGGCGGGCATGCGCCTCCTTTTATTCTCTGAGAAGTCACTGATGCGCCGAGTGAACGCATCTACTTTTTGGCGACTCACCGGAAGGGACATGTCTTCTTCCTCCCGGTCGCGATGTTTCCTCTGGACTTCAGATTGCCGGTTTATTGTCCTCGTTGTCCGAGGAGTTACCAGAGGATGAGTTTTCCTTTTACGGCACTTGCGCCGACTTTCCTCGAGTTCCCATGAAGGGCTTTCTTGGGCTTTCACTGGGAGTACCGTCGTCCATCATCATGGACCTGCGGCTACCAAGTCTATCGTGGACATTGATGCGTAGTCCATATTCCTTGTGTTCCCAAGGTCTTGCATGTCCATTGCTTCATCATTCTCAACTCTCCTCCCAATCACATTAAATCGGGGTCGGCTATCCCTCCTGCGCTCTCTACGATGGCCGGTGGAGATGTTTCATATTATGTATCGAAATTAAGTCGGTGTTGGGTTTTAGGTTCCTTGAATCATGAATTACTCTAAGTACTGGAACCACGGACAGGTTTGATATAACCACGGACAGAAGAGTGTAACCACGGATGAAGACAATCGCTGCTAGTAGTATTGTGTAACCACGGATAATATATTGTAATCAACGCTAGTCTTGTATAGTCGGTTTAGTTTATTGTATTAGATAAATATGGAAAGATATTTATCTTGTAGGTTACGATCAGTATAATGTATAGGACTCCTTAGCCTATAAAAGGAGGTCCTAGGTTGGGTTAGATATACGATGTTTTATATCTAAGGTCGATACACTTCAAGGTTGCAAAACCCTAATCTTGTAAGAGTATTCGTATTATTAATAATATTGAGGTGTTGAATGTTGTTGTTCTTCTTCTTAAGATTAAGTGTTAAATTCCGCGTAATACTTAATAAGCTTTTGTTACAAGTCGGTTTCTATATTAGATCGTTTGCTCATTTGGGATCAACAAGTGGTATCGAGCTTGTGATCTAGAAGGCGTAACCAAGAAGAAGTTACATTTTATTCAAGAAGGTTAAATGTCCGTGAAACTCACATGGTGATCGCTGAAGGTTTCCATGCTCAAGCATGGTGAATATCAAAACGGAGAATGCGAATGAGACAATACATTCGTATGATTGACTATGCCCTCTGGGATGTAGTTGAAAAGGGTGATACTCTTCCTAAGAAGGGTGTTGATGGTAAAGCGATTGATATTGTTAGTGAAGTTGATAAGGCTAAGAGGAAAATGGAGATCAAAGCTCACAATATTCTCTCCATGGGAATACCTAATGAGTATGCTTTGGACTTTGAACAATATGAGTCTGCAAAAGATTCATTGGATGCTCTTGAAACAAGGTTTGCTGGTAATGAAGCAACAAAGAAGTCAAGGATGAATATGCTCAAGCATCAATTTGAAACCTTCACTGCTCTTAGTGGAAAAACTTGATGGCACATATAATAGACTTCAAAAACTTATTAGCCAACTGAATTATGTGGATTACAAGGTTAATCAAGAAGATATTAATTTGAAATTCATTCGAAGTTTATCATCTGAATGGGCTATTCATACCATTGTATGGAGGAATAAGGTGGACTTTGATAAGATGACTCTGGACAATCTTTATAACAATTTGAAAGTCTATGAGTCTGAGAATAACTTTGCTAATGCATCCTCTGTTAATCAAAACATTGCTTTTGTTTCTACAAATCACAAGAATTCACAAGATGTATCCACTGCTGCCTATGGCATAACCACGGCTATCGCAAACAATACCATTGTTAGTGATACTGTCAGTGATGGTGTAATTTGTGCTTTTCTGTCAGATTTAACTACCAGTGTTGATGTTTTGAATCAAGATCTAGATCAAATTGATCCTGATGATCTTGATGAGATAAATCTTCAATAGCAAATGGAAATGTTGACTCTCCAAGCAAGGAAGTTTCTTAGGAGAACTGGAAGACATGTTAAGTATGATGGTCAAAGGAGAGCTGGATTTGACAAAAGCAAGATGGAGTGCTTTAACTGCAAGAAGAAAGGTCATTTTGCTAGAGAATGTAGAGCTCCTAGGAGAATTGAAGGTATAAAGAAGACCACAGAAGAACCTGTTGCTTCTTCAGCTTTGGTTGCTCAAGATGGGATTGGTGATTATGACTAGAGTGATCAGATTGATGAAGGTCCCAATGCAGCCTTTCTTGCTAGCGAAGCTTCAAAAGAGCATAACTTTGCTCTAATGGCCTATGCTTCATCTTCTGGTTCAGATTCTGAGGTATCTAATGATTCTACAACATCTACTTGTTCTTTTAAATCATGTCATGATAACTTAGAATCTCAAAAGCTATCACCGAGTATGAGGAAGAAGTAGAAAGACCGACTATGGACAACTTAGGTTATAGAGTTGGTTTAGAGGTGTGAAGAGAAGCTTAAGTAATTGTATTAAATGTGAGTTTGAGTATGTAGATAAGATCAATATACTAGGTGGTGAAATTGATCTTAAAGATAGAGATTAAGATGCTTAAAGATAAATTAGCGAGAAGGCAGAGTGTAAAACAAAAGGCCCTAGAAGAAAAAGAAAAACATGTTGTTAGGGTTGCTAAAACACAATATGCTTCTGATATAGTAAATAAACCAATAGGTCAAAAACCGTTTAAAGATGGTACTGGTCTTGGGTACAATAATATGCCACCACCCTCTTTAATGAAACATGCACCACCTGCTAAAGAACTGTCATTTAGTAGTGAATTCAGTTTTAACAAACTTGTAGAAGGGTCAAGTAATACTGAAACACCTAAGATAGGTTCTGATAAGTCATCTGATGCTCCCATAATTGAAGACTGGGAATCAAATTCTGAGGAAGATAGAACTGAATCAACTCAACCTGAAAAGATAGAACATGCTAAGAAAGTTGATTCTAAACAATCCAACCTTGTACCTAGATTTGGAGCTAAAGTTACCAAGAAAGTAGTTGAGTACAGGGAAATACCTAGGGAACAAATGAGAAATTATAAACCTAGAGGTAATCAGAGAAGCTTAAATGGCCTAATTTCTAACAGGTTAGGAGATGAGTTTCAATGTGTTAAAAAGGCTTGTTTTGTATGTGGTAGTTTTGAACACTTACAGAGAAATTGTAATAAAAACAGACCACAAGTTTGGAATCATTGGAGGAGGGTAAATCATCAAAACTTTTCAAAGAAAACAAACCCTCATCCTAACAATGACATGATTCCTAAGGCAGTGTTAATGAGGAATGGGACAACAAAATCTATAGTCACTGCTGCACCTAAATGGGTTCCAACCATCGCTAAGCAAAGCGTGAACACGGCAGCAGAGTCAAACCATCGATAAGCCAAAATCACCATGAAACAAAAAAGTTTTAAAATTCCAAAGGTGATTCTTGACATAGTGGTTGGAAATCATTTTTATGTCATAAGGCCTCAACAAGTTGGCAATGGAAGCCTAAGACCAAGGTTTTACATCATGTCAGCGTGCATCAATGGACCTAAAGAAATTTGAATATTTTGATGCATGTATGCACTCCAAGTCAAGATAGCTAGGGTCCCAAAAGGAACTAATTTGGTTAATTTCATGTGGGGCAATCTACAAGATGAGCTAAAAGACAAAGGAGTTTTTGATAGTGGTTGCTCGGGCACATGACTTGGAACGGGAGCAACACGGAAGAGTTTGAAGCTTTTGATGGAGGATATGTGGCATTTGGCAATGATCCAAAGGGAGGAAAGATAATTGGCGAGTGTCACACCCCAAAATATCGCAATGGAACGATAGTGTCATTGGGGTATGGCGTCATAGCACAAAGTATGGATACGTAAAACGACCTCTATAATGAGACGCTTTGAAAAGTTTACCATTCGATAAATAAGTTAATGTTTACACCACAAGAAATCACAAGGTTTGATAATACATAAAAAGTTTACAAAACATGTCGAATGGTAATTGTTAAAAGCACAAGACTCAATGTATGCCATGCGACCCAAAAGCTCCATGAAGTGCTATCATCTTAAGACACGAGATAAACATGCTAAAAGTGTCAACACAATGGTTGGTGAGTTCATAAGTTTGTGATGAAATGTAAAGCCTTTCAAAATTGTTTATGCAAACAAAGGCATTGTAAATCCACTCCGCCCAAGTTCCGCCCATACAAAACTTGCAACTGTGTGTTTACAACCCATTGCCAAAATATAGAATTGTCAATCTTGTTTGTAAGTAGGACATAGGTGCATACGATATATACATGTACTTAATGCAAAGAATCACAAACAATCGAACCTCTTGACAAGTCTAAATTGTTTGTTATGTTTCATTGAATAATGATTATATTCACCCTGTGTCACGTCATCAAGGACCAGGGTGGGGCGCCACCGATAGTACTATCAATACCTCTCCGCCCCGCAGAGTTAACCATTGCTAAAGTTTGTATGTTGATGCATAATTGAAAACTAGTTTAGCACATTAAGGCACATATAGCAATAAACCACACATAATGTCCAAAGTGTATAAGAAGTATATTGTAACGCAATTGTATAAATGGTTTGAGTATTCGCAAGAGTGAAACAAGTATTTAAGCATGTATCTCCCAAATAGTTTGTAAGAATTTAAACGAGTAAAAGTGGGGTATGAACTCACCCGGTATGATGGATATGCTAACAAAATGAAGTGCACGAAAGTGAGACTCGGAAACTATCCGCGACCTAGAATGAATGTTATGATATTTAATGAGTTATGATGTTATGTTATGCATGCATTTCGATGTTATTTATACCATTTCGAGTTTTGAAAATAATACTTATCGTTAAAAATACTCTTTTGACGCCTTGACCATTCTTAAATTACTTTACAAGTGTTTACGTCAAAATGTCATCCCACAATAGTTTCAGAATGATTTATTGTGAAATTTTAACTTTTCGTCAGTAAAATAAAAGTCGTTGGAAATTTCATGAAAGTGACAAAATGGCTTGAAAAACTAGTAAGTAAAATGGTGTACGTCGAACGTTAGAAACGAACTCGACGGTTTCGGAAAGTTTGTATCAAAATCTAGAAGTTTTAGTTCATGAGTTTTCGACATAAAGGTCTCGAACTTAAAGATAATAAGGGTTAAAGATGGTGATTTTGTCCAAGTGTTGTGTAAAAAGTGAGTTTCGGCAAAGTTTGAGCAACCGTAATTAATTTATTAAAAATCCGCTATACAAACGGTTGGTCGTTTTGAAAAATATGCTTGATGATCTTAATTTTATTAGAAAACATCTCGTTACAAAAAGTTCCACATCATAGTTAAAAACAGCCTCCAACATGGTCGTTGTAGTTACCGTAATACTTATCTCGTAAAATTAATGTAGTTTTTCAAAAAAATATAGTTACGGCAATTTTATGAAAACGTGTATATCTTTGTCGTTTCAAATCCGTTTTCTACGTATTATATGTCCTTAGCTTCGTATCAAAGTATACTAATATATTTTTATAAGTCGAAATAATTTGTAAAGCTTAGGACTCGTTTTTGACTCGTACAAACCAAAAATAGGTTGCTGAATTTTAGAAAAATATATATTTCGTCGTCAAACTTGTAAAATCCATAACTTCTTCGTTATAACTCCGTTTTAACCGTTCAGCCGCCACGGATTCGTTTTAAAGTATATTTTCTAAATATCAAGGCCAAAATTTTGTGCCTACTGTCGGATTTTCCAGAAAAACAAAATAAGGACAGAACACTTTTTATACTTATCGAAAATAGTTTTTCTCGTACTAAACCTATTCCAATCCCTTCAAATCAACTCCAAAGCTAATCTAATCCTACCATACACCTTCTTAGGGTGTCATGGGTTCCTAAACATCATCAAGACCAATATATACCAAGTGAATAATTATAGGATGACTTTTATATAACAAACTCTTAAAATCATTGTAAAAATGGTATAACTAACACAAGTCTTGCATGTTTTTGCTCAAAAATGATGAGATGAGTATGAAAGGAATATGTAAGATGAAAAACAAACATGAGATGCTTACTAGTGATATGATGAGGTGATTAGAACAAGGATTAACCTAAACACCCTAGGTTTTTATTTCAAAACCTTAAATAAGAGTGTAATCTAGATTGTTTATTAACTTGATCTTGCAAAATTTGATGATCCCTTGTTAAAAACCTTGAAGGCCGGTTATGGAAGGAAAGAAAACAAAGAGAGAAAACTTTTCTAGACTTGAATTATTTGTGAAGAGTGAATGAAGTGAATGTAGTTTGAGTGTGTATCTATACTATCAAAGAAAATATCAACTTCATTTATTGCACCCCTCCCCATAGGGCCGGTTTTAGGGGGAAGTGTTTCATCAATATTTTTTTTTTTTTTTTCTTTTATACCTTGTGTAAAAATGTGTGTAATTGTTTGTAAGAAGAAAATGTAGTTAAGTAAGATATATTGTAACTTGTATATAGTTGTGAAGTTAAAGTAGTATGGATTAAAAATAAGTTTTAATGGATCAAAATAAAATATAATGAGATCATAAAATTGTAAAAATACATTTCTTGCATAATTTGAGTGATAATATAATTATCGTGTAGTTTTAAGAAAAGCTTCAGTAATAATATAAACTTAATGATTTATATACCAAATAAATTTAAAACACTAGGTAAACTCAAAATATAGTTTTTATAAACTAAATGTAAGTATAAAAATATATTGGGATCATTTTTGGAAGTATCGGATTAAATTTTCAAAATAATAACTCACGCGATAACGTTTATTTAATATAAAATTTACGCGTTTAATGTGAAATGCAAAAATCATGAATGAACCGTTATGAAATGATGAATATGGATTATGAGGAATGACCGAAATTTGAGAATTGTGACACAGAGAAACAATCAGAACAAGGAATTTAGACTTTGAAAAGGCCTATTTGGTACAGGGACTTAAGTACAATTTATTAAGTGTTTCTCAAATGTGTGATAAGAAAAACTGGGTACTTTTTGGTAAAGATGAGTGTGTGGTGTTATCTCCTGAGTTTAAGATGCCTGATGAGAAGTTTATACAACTTAGGGTACCTAGGAAGGAAAATATATATTGTTTTGATCTTAAAGATGTTCTTCCTAATAGGTCCTTATGTTTGTTTGCTAAAGCATCTGTTGATGAGTCAAAATTGTGGCATAGAAAGGCTAGGTCATCTTAATTATAAAACAATCAATAAACTGGTAAAAGGAAACTTAGTGAGAGGGTTACCTTCTAAGGTTTTTGAGTGTCAAGATTTGTGTATGGCCTGTCAAAAAGGAAAACAACATAGAGCTTCTTGTAAGACCAAAACAGTTAACACCATAACACAACCACTGTTTATGCTTCATATGGACTTATTTGGACCTACCTTTGTTAAAAGTTTGAACCATAAGTGATTGCCTAGTTATCACCGATGATTATGGTAGATTTTCTTGGGTTTACTTTTTGGTCGCTAAGAGTGAAACTAGTGAGATCCTCAAGAGTTTCATTACTAAGATAGAAATCTAGTAAACCATAAGGTCAAGGTAATCGATGTGATAATGGAACCGAGTTTAAGAATGAGGTGATGAATCGGCCTGTAGCTAAGGGTATAGAGAGACAGTTTAGTGTTGCTAGAACACCACAACAAAATGGTGTAGTGAAAGGAAAATAGAACACTAATTGAGGCCGCAAGGACCATGTTGTCGAGTCTAAGTTACCAACTACCTTTTGAAAGTTGTAGGGAAGCGCATGTTATGTGCAGAATAGAAGTAAGGTAGTGAAGCCTCATAACAAGACTCCCTATGAGCTGTTACATGATAGGAAGCCAATGATTGCATTCCTAAAACCGTTTGGGTGTCCTGTTACTATCTTTAATACCATAGACTACCTAGGCAAGTTTCAAGAAAAGGCTAATGATGGATACTTTTTAGGCTATTCTTCTAATAGCAAAGCCTTTAGAGTATACAACAGGAGGACTAGAATTGTTTAGGAGAACTTACATGTTCAATTCAGTGAAAAGACTCCTAGTGTTGAGACCAAAGGACCAGACTGGCTATTTAACATTGATATGCTAACCAAATCTATGAATTATGAGCCTATCATTGCAGGAACTTCCACTAATGTTAATACAGGTACACAAAATGATTCTAATGCTGGAACAATTTCTAAGGAAGCTGATTCACCAAAGGAGTTCTACTTAGTTGAAAAGTGGAAAGCTGGTTCTGTTCCTTCCATCATTAATAAGCAAGGTCCCACTGATGATGAAGTACTAAAAGATGGGGACAATGTTGATCATCATCAAGATAAGGATGAGTTGTTGAAGGATAACTCAGTGTCAGTAGAAGAAATTGTAAAGAAGAAAAAGCGATGCAAGCACCGCTAAGCCAATCAGAATCGCGACAAGCCATCTTCTTCCACCGATAACCCAAGTGATACCTTGCTACAAGTAATCGGTGATAGTACTTTCTTTGGACCTCATGATAATGAGGAGTATCCACATGATCCTACCATGCCTGCTTTAATAGAGATTGATACTCCTACTGATGATGAGGACATGGATGATTTCTTCAATGCTGATTTGACTAACTTGGAAACTGTCATCAATGAAAGTCCAATCACCACTACAAGGATTCATAAGATTCATCCCAAGGAACAAATACTTAGAAATTTGAATACTCCAGTTCAAACAAGAAGCAAGGTTAAGAACACTGAACCTTTTCCTGAACATGAGTTCTTTGCAAGATCTCTTCATAAAAGAAATAGTCATAAAGATCTGCAAAACTGCCTGTTTGCTTGTTTTCCGTCTCAAAAGAAGCCTAAAGAGTGGAAGAAGCTTTAAGCAAGAATCTTTGGGTTGAATCAATGCAAGAGGAGCTTCTCAGCTTTAAGCTTCAAGAGGTTTGGACATTGGTTGATCTTCCAAATGGGAAGAGGGCAATTGGGACTAAATGGGTGTTCAGAAACAAAAGGGATGAAAGAGGAATTGTGGTAAGAAACAAATCAAGGTTGGTTGCTCAGGGATACACACAAACTGAAGGTTTGGACTATGATGAAGTGTTTGCACCTTTTGCAAGAATAGAGGCTATTAGATTGTTTTTGGCTTATGCTTCATTCAAGAATTTTGTTGTGTATCAGATGGATGTTAAAAGTGCATTTTTGTATGGCACGACTGATGAGGAGGTCTATGTTTGTCAACCTCCTGGTTTTGAGGATCCTGATCATCCTGACAAGGTTTATAGGGTGAGAAAGGCTATGTATGGTTTGCATCAAGCTCCTAGGGCATGGTATGATTGTCTGTCCACTTATTTGATGGACAATGGTTTTAAAAGAGGGCTGATTGATAAAACTTTGTTCATTAGAAAGCACAAGGATGATATTCTATTGGTTCAGGTTTATGTAAATGACATCATCTTTGGCTCTACTAACAAGGAGCTATGCAAGGATTTTGAGAAACTTATGCATGATAAGTTTCAGATGAGTTCTATGGGAGAACTCACCTTCTTTTTGGGGCTACGGGTTCAACAAAGGACTGATGGTATTTTCATTAGTCAAGACAAGTATGTAGCAGATGTTTTGAAGAAGTTTGGGTTTCAAGATGTAAAGAGTGCAAGTACACCTATGGAGACTCGTAAACCAATGCAACCGGATGATGGAAGTCCCAAAGTTGATTTGAAGTTATACAGGTCCATGATTGGATCTTTGATGTATCTTCACGCATCTAGGCGGATATTATGTTCTCGATATGTGTGTGCAAGATTCCAAGTCACACCCAATACCTCACACATGAATGTTGTTAAGAGGATCTTTAGATATCTTAAAGGTCATCCTAAATTGGGCCTTTGGTACTCTAAGGATTCCCTTTGACTTGGTGGCCTACATGAGATAGTAACTATGTTGGAGCTAGTTTGGATAGGAAGTCTACTTTGGAGGATGTCGGTTTTGGGAAGTTAATTTCTTGGCAGCAAAAGCAAACTATTGTGGCTAATTCTACAACCGAAGTCGAATATGTTGTCACGCTAGTTGTTGTGGTCAAGTTCTTTGGATTCGTAATCAATTCTTTGGACTTTGGGTACCATTTATGCATACTAAGATTTACATTGATAATAACAAGACAATTTGTATTATTAAAAATCTGCTTTTACATTCTAGAACTAAACATATTGAGATAAGGCATCACTTTATTAGAGATTGTAATGAGAAAAGATTGATTCAAATGGTAAAAATCCATATTGATTTCAATGTGGCTGATCTTCTCACTAAAGCTTTTGATGTGGGAAGGTTTCAGTACCTTGTTGTTAGTATTGGTATGATAAATCTCTAAACTCTCAAATTGTTTTGTATTAGTTTGTATAAGTATTGGACTGTTATTATGTAAACTTAGTCTTGCTATTCTTGTTTCTAACCACTGATAGTTTTGTTCAAACCACTGCTAGTTGTTCAGTGTTTCCACTAACCGTTTTGCAGATAAAAGACAAGTCATTATAGAGATTCAAGAAGTACTGAAGTTAAATTGTTCATTCATTCATCAAAACAGTTTACAGCTTACAGCTTACAATGAAACTTCAAGTGCTAATTAAATACTATTTCTATACATGATTTTCTACTAATATTCCTACTACTATCCTTGCTTCTATCATTCAAATGCTGGATATGCTTTTGTGATATGCATGACCAGTATGACGAAGATGCTAAGGATCAAAATGGGAGGGATGGATTGATGAAAACGATGATGATGAAGATGAATACAGCAGATGAAGCACAAAGGACATTGTCACATCATACTTTCATCAAGCTGGTTTCACCAAAAAGCATCATTCCATCTTCCTTTTTCCCTTCCCCGTTACGATGTGTGAAGAAGCACCACTACTTGGTGCACAAAGACCAAGAACCACCTCTTTGTCCTTTGGGAGTGGTGGGTTTCTTGCTCGTGGTCTTGGTTGAGGGTTGGAGGATGAAGGCTTGGGGTTTGAAGTCCTCTTCTTAGAAGAGGCATCAGAGTCTTCAAAAGCATCACTTGGATCCACCACACTATCATCTTCGGATGATGGAAGAAATGGGGATTTTAATGGTCTTGGATCTTGAGGAGGAAGGTAGAACTGCCCTGGGTTATCATCTTCACTTGATGATGATGAAGATGAGGAGGATGTTAGATCAACTACCTCTGGTTTATTCCAACTAGGGTTCCACATGGTGATGGAGATGGTTTTGGAGCAATTAGGGTTTTAATTTTGATTGGTGTGTGCGTTATGTGATATTAGGGTTCTTTTTATAAGCAAGATATGGGTTATGCAAGTAAATGAGGGGCAGGTTAAATGTGGTTGTGGAGTTAATGAGATTCTTGGGCGTTGGACTAATAACAGTTCTAGAAGTTGACCATTTTGACTTACCTGTTCTAACCACGGATAGGTCTTTTGGAACCACTTCTGGCTCTTACTAACCACTGATAACCATAATCTTCTTCTCTGTGTTTGTTTTGTGTTTTTGTCTTGCAGGTGTGAAGGATTTGTGTACATAGGAGTTGTTGTGTTTTGTTGCTTGTGTTAAAAAAAAAAAAAAAAAAAAAAAAGATTGTGTAATCCTTCATATTTTGTGAGATCATTCTTAATTTGGCACAGATTTCCTTGCTCTATTTTGGACAGTTGGAAGGAGTAATACAATGTATCCACTGATGATATGTTTCAACCGCGGATAGCTGTTCTGGAACTGCGGATCGCATGGTGCTTAGTTTTGGATACTACAGGGGCTGTTTGGTAACATTGGCAAAAGTTTATTAATCTCCCCAAAATCACGGATAGATCATTTATATGATCTTCAAACCACTTCCAATTGGCGCTCGACCTTAACCCTAATCACTTTCTTGGCATAATTCACAAAACCCACATCATACCAATCATTAATCACAATGGCGGAAAAGTATTCCACTACACATAACCTTGTTGCTATTCTCGCCAAAGATGCTCGCTCTGAAGGGTTTCATCAAATGATTGATTTCCTGGTTCATAGTCCCATTCACTATGCTTTAACTGTTAAACTCACCATTCTTAAAGCCTACATACATCAATTCTGGAGGAATGCTACAATTGAAGAGGTTGATGGCATGGAGGTGTTTCGCACTGTTGTGGATGAGCATGCTATTTCTATTACTGAGGAGATCATTAGGGAGGTTTTGAAGTTTGATGATGCTGATGGGGTTGATAATCTTTCAGATGCTGAGATTGTTGCTGGTTTAGAGAGATTAGGTTATACACATAGGGGTGAAAAGGTACAATTCTTTAAGAGTTTGTTTTCGAAACAATGGAAGTTTTTAATTCACACCTTGTTGATGTGTATGAGTAATAAGACCACAGGCTTTAATGACTTTCCTTCCAAAATTGCCACTGCTATTATTTGTTTATCTGATGGAAGGAAGTTCAATTGGTCTAGAATGATATATGAGGGGCTAGTTCAAAACATTAGGAAAAAGGGTAAATACTATTTATATCCTAGGTTTGTTCAACTTATTGTGGAAAGCCAAATCCATGAACTTGTTGAGCATACTAGAGAGTATGAAGTACATCATATGCTTCATAAGGTTTTTGCACATATGGGGAATCAGCCACATAATGTAGATATTATTGATGTTCCTTTATTTCCTCACATGCTTACTTTGCCTACTAGTTCTGAGTTTGATGAAGGTCTTGAGTCTCAAGCTCTTGTCACTACAAACACTGATGGTACTTCTGAACCCACTGCTAGTACACCTCAAACTGTTGACAGTACCATAGTAACCACTTCTAGTCAAACCCAAACCACTGTTAAACCCATTGTATGGTATAGGAGACAAAAGGGCATTAAGCTTCTGTAGAAAACTAGAAGGGGGGTTGAATAGTTTACCAATTAAAAACTTTGTTTTGAAACTTATTGAAAGATTAATTGATATTGATCTTAAGTATGTTAATGAAATATGCAAGCAATATGTAATAAGTAAATAAGGAAAGAAATGATCAAACCACAACAAGTTGTTTATAGTGGTTCGCCTACAAGGACTCTTTTTCCTTGCCCTACTCCACCCCCGAGTCTCACACTCGAGAGTTTAACTTCACTAGTCAACAAGCTCCTTTCACCGTGGAGAAAACCTTTACACTTAAACACACTATTTCCGACACTAAGCTAGATGTCGAGTTCTTTCCAAGGGTACAACTACTCCCACACACAATGTATTTTGAGGACTAAAATACTAACCACTCACACTCACAAGATTATGATGGTTTGATACAACAATGAAGTATGGATCAATACTAGATCATACAACACTAAACAAACAAGACTTCCAACTTCTCGTTGAAGCTTGAATATGACTTGATCTTCTTTGCTACAAAAGAGATCACTAATATGATATGAAACCGAGTTAGAAAGGTTAGAGAAGATATGTATGAGAGTATGTTAGAAAGGGATGAGAAACTACTTGGCTTGGCATTGCTATTTATAGCCAATTGACGAGCGCCTGACGGACCGCTGGACCCTTAAAAGGGTTCCGCCTGTACCAATTTGGTACCGCTGACCGACGGTAAGATATCAAATCTTGCCAAAAGTCAACTCTATCTAAGTGAGATTGTGCAAGATATGAAGAGTACAAATCTTCACAAAATATCTAATGGAATCTTCCAATGATTTCCATGATGTAATACATGATGTCAAATGTTGTATTACTATTTATAGAAATATGCAATGCTTAAGTAGTGTTTGGTTTTAAGAACCCAACACATTCTACAAACTACTATCATACATAATGATTAGAGTCATATCAAGATGTTACTAATCATAAATGTAAATGCTTGAATGATGAATATATTTTTGAGAAAGCTTGTTTTAATATCTAATAAACTTGACAAGCTTTAAGCTTTTATAAATTAAATTTACTTTTGTCGTTAACAAAACTTAGGCAAAGATCAAAAATATAAATAACGTTTAATGACGATATTTGTATTAACAATCTCCCTTTTGTTGAGGACAAAATATAAATTTTATTTTTATAAAAGAAACAAGTTTGTACAAGAGTTATAAAATATTAGTTTTAGAGCTTGAAAAGGAAATGATAATGCAAGTGTATGAGATTTGACTTTTATGAAAGTCAAAGAATTCACTAGTTGATGCATGATGTTTGACTTTTCATAAAGTCAAAGTATGCAATTTGACTTTTTAAGAAAAGTCAAGTATTATCAATGAGAGTTCTGTTTGACTTTTAGAAAGTCAAATGTATGCAGATTTGACTTTTCGTAAAATTCAAATATAAATAATTTCAAAGTTCTATATTTTCTCCCCTTTTGTCTCAACAAAAGAAGAGGCTATCGGAATGTAATGAGCTCGAGCTATTATCTCCCCTTGTTCAAAGCTCCCCTAAATTGGGTGCTTTAATGGGAAGATACATGGATTGTGAAAATAAAGCTACAAAAAATTGTTAGTAATAATGATCATTCACAAGCATTTCCAAACACTATGTAATGACACCAACAATATAATAAACAACATTCATTAGTTAAAATTTTCATGAGTAAAGATCATGAAAAGAGAACACAATGATGTGTTTCTAGTACAAGAAAATAAAAATTATCCTAAAAACAAATAAAAGAAAGACTATTCTAAAACCATCCTAAAGTGATGGTGGATGGGAGAAGCGTTGAGACGCCAAGAATGTGGTTGAGGATGAACCTCATTTCTTCGTGGAAGTCATGGACCATAATCCGAGTCCGTTCCACGGTTTGACCCGCTTGCTCACAAGTTGAGCAACCATGCCTTGGAGGGTAGAAAGTTCGGGGAGGTTGTGGTGGTGGAATGGTGGATGTGTTGGTGGTGTTGGGGATGTTTGGAGTGGTCATGATGGATGCAAGCAAAGCACTTTGCATTTGCATTGTCTCACTTAAGTGAGAATCCACCATGCCTTTGAATTGGTGGAGGTTGTGGAGTTCGCTTGAATCTCCTCTCTAGTGGGATTGTCATCCCACATGCACTCCGGAATGTCCTCAATGAGGGACATTGATGATGGAAGTGGATGATCCCGTATAAAGGACCATGAATGTCCTTGTGAATTGGGTGGAAAAGGAGAGGTCTTGGCCCTAATGGGCGTTTGGGTTAATGGATGACCGAGGTGACTCATGAGCGATTCGCTCAATGGTGCCAAAGGATGGCAATGGTGGTGGATGACTTGGCCTAGAGGCAAGTCTTCCAAGTCCTCTAGGAAAGGATTTGGTGATGTTGGTGGAGTTGAAAATAACTCCATGGAGTGAGAGTGGAGACCTTGGTGAAGGTGGTGAGGTGTTTTGGATGTTTGGATGGGTGCGGTGGAGGTGAAGTAGGTGTTTTATTGGTGGTGGAGTGGTGATCACAATGTGTGATGAAGTGGGTGTAGCTAAGGTAAGATGTGTATCATCTCTAATGGGAGATGAGATGGTGAGTGGTGAGGATTCGGATGATGAGCTAAGATGAACAAAACAACATGGCCTTATGCTCATTCTAGCGGTTTTCTTGCAAGGTTTTGGTGATGATTTAGTCATTTTTCACTTGGGTTTTGATTTGCTAGATAGTAGTGAGAATGAAGAAGGTGTGAGGATGATCATGGTAAAGCCTTTCAATTTATAGAGGTAAGAAATTGTTGAGAAAAGGTTTGATTTGATGTTGAACCATTGAAGAGATGAGGTTCCTAATGATTTGGAAGTGGGTTGAATGCTAGTCATATCACCCAAGTCAATCCATACAAAGAAGATGGAGTGAAGAAGAAAAGATATGCAATAAATGTGTTCTAGTGAGTGAAATTTCCTAATATTGATTACCACGGATTGAAGGTACCAAAATTTGGTTCCTTCCTTTATGCCAAAGGGCTCCTTGGGTGGATTTTTCAAATTTTGAATTTTGGTGGAAATGAATTTCTTATAGACTTTGGTAAATGATACTAGTTCTAAGAACAAGATAAACTAGTTAAGATTGATTTATAAGTGATGGAAGATAATTTGGAATCACGAAAGAGTCGAATTCGTAAAATTACCGGAGGATCCACGGCACCAAAATCATACACGCACGGAACCCTAAAAAGGGCGTCGTCCGTCCGCCTGCATGTATGGCGGTACCAATTACATAAAGGACGGTACCAAAATAATGGTGCCGCCTCGATCCGTGGAGTCTTCAAATATGGACAGAGTTTTTTTTAGGTGTCTGGGAAATTTCAAACACAAATTTTTCTCAAAACCGTTATACTAAACATTTCTAGTTAGAAAAGTAAATAACACATATGTAAACATAGTGGAGCATAGATTTTGAGTAACGCTTATTGATTTTCACAATATAGTGAAAATGGGTAAAATTTGATAGCATACTTGTGCTATCCCCCGCATGAGATTGTTAGCATACACTATTGTTTCAAGTTATATTATCATCCTACATAATAAAAACAACTAAATAGTATCAAACATTAATGATAATGCATTGTTCCAAACACTCCTTAAAGTACCCTTATTTGTCCAATTTCTTGTAAATCTTGTTCATCATCCTACCAAGGCACTTGAACATTCCCTTAGTTTGCTTGAATTTGCCGATTCATTCTCAATCTCGGAAGAGATGCGTAATACTCTTGAGGTGGAAGATGAGAGCTTGGAAGACCATCCTGAGCTATTTGATGATGATGATGAAGGAGTTGGAGGTTTAGCTCTCTTGCCTTTAGTCTTAGCAACTCGAGCATCACTCAAAGGTACAAAGATGTGAGGATGAGTTCATAGTGAAGATGCATCCCTTTGGGGTTGGTGGAATTGGAGCGAAGTTTCTATAGAGACGGGTGAGAAGCATCCCGTATGGAAGAGCAACGGATCCTCGAGTTGGAATATCAATCATTCTCCTAGCTATGTAGTAGGCTGTTGAATGGTTGTCGGGTGGACAAGTTGTAAAGCATGTGGCAAAGACAAGCGTTTATGTGATCCCTATTCCTATGGTGCTAATGACGTTTGCTCTAAGTAACTCCTCCCATTTCTTAAATTCGTGCTTAAGTTCATTGAGCTCCATTCCATATGGATCTCGGTCTCACCTCTTTTCCTTTCGGGTTACTCGGGTTGTATCCGTTTTGGGTTAAAAGGTGTTCACGGATGACATCCTTATCGGCTAAACGGGTTAGATAAGGAGAAGTGCGATCGTTGATTGCATCAAGGCGCGAGTGACCACTTATCCGTAGACACAAGTTCCTCGGTTGGGAATTCCTAGTACTCTAGCAAATTCACTTAAAGTGATGGTGTAGTCATTTTGGTTGATTCTAAAGCTAAGACAAAACTCATCATCATCTTCATCACTAAAACCGTCACACTAGCATAGAATTCTAATACGAACCTAGGACAAATTGGTTCATCAATGTCAAGAAGACAATCGAATTGAATGGCGGCTAGTTCTTCACGAAGATTGGTATGCTCAAGGAAGGATGGGTGAATGGTTCTACCGTGGAAATACCTTGATTCTAGACCCTAAATATTTCTACTTGTTCCTTGGTGAGTCCTTTGGTTTTGTGGTGTTTGGGAATGTAGTTAAGAGTGTCTTTGTGATCATAGAATCTTGCGGCTACCATGGTTATTCCTAAGGACAAGAATTAACATGTTAAAAAAAATTTAACGCTTTTGATTCTAGTGTGCGCCTATATGAAAACAATTTGGAGTTGCGGTTATCTCGACTCATTTTATGCACAAAATGGTTTTAGTGGAGTGTTTGGCAAATACCATGAGATAACCCAAATGCTCATAATTCAATGTGGCTACATTTGAATATACTCGGAGTGCATATTAGTTATGCAATACCTTTAGTATTCAAGAGCATGCAAGTGATGAAAATTTAACGTTTCTATTTGTATTAGCAATGAAAAATGTTTTCCTACAAGTGAGAAGCTTTTCAAAACTTTTGACATGGGGTGTTTGGTTGTTTGAATAAGGCCTTATATTTATTATCTATCAATTAGTGGGAAACATGATTTGTTTATGCAATATGATAATGTAGTACCTAATTTCAATGACTAGTTATGCAATTTGCCAATTGAATTCATATTTGGTATAAAAGCATACATAAAACCCCATGTAATGATTTGTGATAGTTTTGTGCATAAATAAGAATCCTAGACTCATAATTAAGAGATGAAATGTAGTTAGGATACTTACAATGATGTTATCTTCAGTGATTAGTGAGTGGGAAGATGACAATAATGAGCTTGGTTTAAGTTTTACACGTTTTGGTAAAGTGGGTTGTGAGGAAGAAGATGTTATGTATAAAGTCGTTTGCTTCAGAGACACTACGGACCGACGGCATCAAATTTTGGTTCCGTCCGTGTTGTCGTTTGCGCCGTGGCTACAGAGCGTATACAAGACAAAATTGTTTTGGTTTGACTATTCTAATGTTTTAGGCTATGTTTATCCTACATGTTTGGTTCCATTAACCCTAAACCAAGTCTAAGAAGATTAAAAGGTTCTCGCTTAAGAGGTTTAGTAAAGATGTCGGCAATGTTGTCTTCAGAGGATACTTTCTCGATTGAAATGTTTCCTTTTGAACATTGTCGCAAGAAAGTGATGACGGATTTCAATGTGCTTTGTACGAGCATGTTGAACGGATTCTTGTCGAGATCGATGGCTCCTTTGTTGTCGCAAAGTATCACAATGTCGTTGAGATGAATTTCGTAGTTCACGAGAGCTTGCTTCATCCAAAGAGCTTGTTGACATGCTTTTCCTACCGAGACGATTCGGCTTCGAAGAGTGGAGATGGCTAAAGCCGTTTGCTTTTTGCAAACCATGAGGTGAGACAATGTCCAACAAAAGTGCAAATACCACTTGTACTTTTTCTATCGACATAATCACCGGCATGATCCGAGTCGGCATACACTATGGTTTCTATACCGTTCCTTTGGGATACCATAATCCTAAACACGTTGTTCCTTAATATATCTAAAATCCTTTTAATGCTTCTAAGTGTGATGCCTTTGGGTTTTCTTGAAAGCGAGCACATAGACAAACACTAAACATAATATCGGGTCTACTAGCCGTAAGATAGAGTAGGCTACCAATCATTCCTCTATATTTAGTGTTATCTACGGATTCACCTTCTTCGTCCTTGGTGAGTTTAGTGTCCGAGGACATGGGTGTTTTAGTTGGTTTGGAATCTTCAAGACCAAATTTCTTAAGCATGTCTTTTATATATTTAGATTGGTTAAAGAAAATACCATCATCTAGTTGTTTGATTTGAAGTCCTAAAAGAAGTTTAACTCACCCATCATACTCATTTCAAACTCGTCATGCATGATTTTAGAGAAATCATCACATAGCTCTTGACAAGTTGATCCGAATATAATGTCATCAACGATATTTGAACAATAATAATTTGCGATTCCTTTTCTTAGTAAAAGAGTATTATCTACTAATCCCATAGTATATTTGTTATCAATAAGAAAAGTCTTAAGACGGTCGTATCAAGCTTTAGGTGCTTGTTTAAGCGTCAGATAATGCTTTCTTGAGTTTGAAGACATAATGTGGTTTCTCAAATTCGGTAAAACCGGAGGTTGAGCAACATACACTTCTTCGTCAATAAACCCATTAAGGAAAGCACTTTTAACATCCATTTGAAATAATTTAAAATCATAAGCACATGCATAAGCAAGTAATATTCTAATAGATTCAAGTCTAGCTAGGTGCATAAGTTTCATCATAGTCAATTCCTTCTTGTTGATTATAACCTTGTGCAACAAGCCTAGCTTTGTTTCTAGATACTACACCATTTTCGTCCATTTTGTTTCGAAGACCCATTTTGTTCCAATTATAGTTTGATCTTTGGGTTTTGAAACTAGTTTCAAACATCATTTCTAACGAATTGGTTTAATTCTTCTTGCATGGCAATTACCCATGATTCATCTTTTATTGCTTCATTTATGGTTTTGGTTCAATGGTGGATACAAAACAAAAATGATTACTTTGATTTTGAGCTTGTGATCTTAAGGTTCTTTGATTAAGTTTTCCTATGACCTTTTCTAATGGATGACTTTTAGATTCTTTTATGTTGACAATTTCCTTATTTAATGGTTCATCTTCCTTGTTATTATTAATTGACTTTTAATTATTTGACTTTCAACTAAGTCATCATCTACCAAAGGTGATGTCTTAGAGGAGGTGGACTTTTTCAAATGTTATGTTCAACGATTCCTCGACTATCATTGTTTCTTTATTTAGGACAATGTAAGCTTTACTAGTTTGAGAGTAACCAAGAAATACACATTCATAAGACTTTGGGTCAAACTTGGTGAGATAATCCTTAGTATTAAGAATAAAACATTTACAACCAAAGACTTTAAAATATCCTAATGTTGGCTTTTACCTTTATAAAGTTCATATGGTGTTTTGTTTAGGAAAGGACGATTAGGACTCTATTTAAAATATATGTAGAAGTGTCAACGGCATACACCAAAACTTTTGAGGAACGTTTTGTTCATTAAGCATTGTTCTACTCATTTCTTGAATTGTTCTATTTTACGTTCTACTACTTCATTTGATTGAGGTGTTCGTGGAGCGGAAAAGTTATGTGTTATACCATTTGTATCACAAAAGTTTCCAAATTGAGTTTCGTTGTCAAATTCACGACCATGATCCGCTCGATCGACACAATTTTGACACCTAGAAGATTTTGAATTTTCTTGCTAAGTATTTCAAATTTATCAAAAGCTTCATTTTTGGTTTTCAAAACAACGTCCAAGTAAACCTTCGAGTAATCATCTACTATGACCAAAGTGTATAAGTTGCCTCCATAGCTTCTTATAGCGGATGGTCCAAACAAGTCCATATGTAATAATTCTAGACACTTAGATGTGGACACCATATTTTTAGATTTGTGACTACTATGTGTTTGTTTACCAATTTTGCAAGCGTCGCAAAAGTGTTGGTCATATTTTAGTTTTGGTAAATTCCTAACCAACTCTTTTGAAGATAGGTTTGTATAAGTCTCATATTAGCGCGACCTAGCGCCTATGCCAAAGAGATGAGCTATCGCTCAATGTTGTTAGGCAAAGTTTGTCATTATATGTTTTATCTATTTTCATGACGATATGTTATTTTTCCTAACTCCTTTAGATATGGTGATGCCATCTTTTAGTATTTTACTACCATTTTCATCGAATAGTACTTTATACTTTTTATCACATAGTTGGCTAATACTAAGTAGATTAAATCCTAACCTATCCACATGAGCAACATTTTCAATAGTTAGAGAGTTATGAGCAATCGTACCTTTGCCAATGATTTTGCTTTTGAGATTGCTACCGAAGTGACATTACATCCGCCATACTCTTGGTATGATGAGAAGAGACTTTGTTGCCCGTCATGTGTCGCGAGCATCCACTATCTTTTATCCATTCATCGTTCCAATCCAACTTTCAAGCATACCTCATTTGACTCATGTGCCATTAGAGCGATCTCTTCCTTGCTTGATTCTTCATCGCCTTCACTATCACCCAAGCACCACTTACAAAAGCTCGTTGAGTTTTGCTTTTAGGTGGCTTGGGACATTCTCCCATGAGATGACTTGCATCACCACATCTAAAACACTTTCTTTCACCTTTAATCTTCTTATCATCCCGATCTTTCGAATGGCTTTTCTTCTCGAGGTTGTCTTACAAACTTTCCTCTTCTTCTAAAGAACTTCTTGAAATCTCTAACGCCATGGAATACTCCTCATCTTCACTATCGGAACAAGATTCACCATAATCGCTGATTCCGCTTTTGCTTTAAGAGCAACGGATTTGATCTTCTCCTTTCTTCCTTTGATGATCTCCGAATCTTTCTCCATTACCATTTCGTGAACTTTGAGGTTGCCAATTAGCTCGCCTAGTGACATTATTGAGAGATCTTTGATTCTTCAATAGCGGTCACTTTAGCTCCATTGGGAAGAAGTGCTCTAAGAAATTTCCGACAAAGTTCTTACTACGAAAAGATTCGTCAAGTGCTTTAAGTGATGTAATGATAGTGTTAAAACGAGCAAAGCCACAATCAATGGTTTCATCTTCGGGGATAACAAATTGTTCATATTGTTGAACAAGAAGATCAATTTTTATCCTTGACTTGTGAATTACCTTGATGTGAAACAATTAAAGATTCCCAAATATCTTTGGCGGTTTCACACATAAAATTCTTTCATATTCTTTTCTAGGTAAAGCATTGTAAAGCATCATTTTAGCTTCATTATTTTTAGCAACTAATTTCTTTTGTTCATCAACGGAAATATCCTTTGTTGTAGAACTAAAATCTCCTTTAACAATAATAAACCAAAGATCTATATCTTTTGATTTTACATATGTTTCAAAACGGTTTTTCCAATAGATAAATCCATTGGTTTCAAAGAGTGGTGGTCTTTGCATAGATTGCCCTTCTTTAAAGTTTTTAATCCATAGATCGCTTCAAGTTTATAAAATACAAGTTATTTTAGAAATTCTTGAGCAACGAGGCTCGTACCAATTGTAGAAAACTAGAAGGGGGTTGAATAGTTTACCAATTAAAAACTTTGTTTTGAAACTTATTGAAAGATCAATTGATATTGATCTTAAGTATGTTAATGAAATATGCAAGCAATATGTAATAAGTAAATAAGGAAAGAAATGATCAAACCACAACAAGTTGTTTATAGTGGTTCGCCTACAAGGACTCTTTTTTCCTTGCCCTACTCCACCCCCGAGTCTCACACTCGAGAGTTTAACTTCACTAGTCAACAAGCTCCTTTCACCGGCGGAGAAAACCTTTACACTTCGCTTACACTATTTCCGACACTAAGCTAGATGTCGAGTTCTTTCCAAGGGTACAACTACTCCCACACACAATGTATTTTGAGGACTAAAATACTAACCACTCACACTCACAAGATTATGATGGTTTGATACAACAATGAAGTATGGATCAATACTAGATCATACAACACTAAACAAACAAGACTTCCAACTTCTCGTTGAAGCTTGAATATGACTTGATCTTCTTTGCTACAAAAGAGATCACTAATATGATATGAAACCGAGTTAGAAAGGTTTAGAGAAGATATGTATGAGAGTATGTTAGAAAGGGATGAGAAACTACTTGGCTTGGCATTGCTATTTATAGCCAATTGACAGAGCTGCCCGACGGACCGCGGACCCTTAAGTGGTTCCGCCTGTACCAATTTGGTACCGCCGATCGACAAATAAGATATCAAATCTTGCCTAAAGTCAACTCTATCTAAGTGAGATTGTGCAAGATATGAAGAGTACAAATCTTCACAAAATATCTAATGGAATCTTCCAATGATTTCCATGATGTAATACATGATGTCAAATGTTGTATTACTATTTATAGAAATATGCAATGCTTAAGTAGTGTTTGGTTTAAGAACCTAACACATTCTACAAACTACTATCATACATAATGATTAGAGTCATATCAAGATGTTACTAATCATAAATGTAAATGTCGAATGATGAATATATTGTTCGAGAAAGCTTGTTTTAATATCTAATAAACTTGACAAGCTTTAAGCTTTTATAAATTAAATTTACTTTGTCGTTAACAAAACTTAGGCAAAGATCAAAATATAAATAACGCTTAATGACGATAATTTTATTATGACTTCCTCAAAGCTAGTGTTAGTGGTGTTGTTCATGAGGTCACAAGAAGTAGAGGTGACATGATTGGAAGGGCTTCCACCATCGATTCATGCTTAGATGTCGTCGATAGTGGTAACATCAATAAGACCCAACCTTGGCAACTCCTAATGTGGAGAGTTCATTGGAACTCAACACAGTGGAGGAATCCTCAGCCATCCTGGGATGACACTGTGGTACATAGATGTTCGTGCAAGGTCCGATGCTATGTTTTCTTTATCCAAGGATTTACCTCTCGAGCAAGTTACACAACCAAGTGATGAGGATAGTTTGGAACATGAACATGAATTGACGGATCCTACGTGTACATGATGACTTTTCAAATGAACCACCTCTCGGACCGTTCACACAGTCGGCTGGGAGGATATTCTTGAACGGTTAAATGAATTGACTATTAAATGTACCAAAATGGAGAATACAATTTCAGGTCTACAGGAGTTAGCTATGTTTCAGGGTAAGGATATTCGAAGATTTAAGCACATAGTATTGGTTTTGGAGAAAGTGAAAAGACCTGGAGTTGCTGTGTTGAGATCTATGAGAAGAAAGAAAAAGGTGGTCTCCTCTCCAGCTCTGAATGTGGAAGATGTATCCAAACAGGGGGAGGAATGATGGCATGAATTCAGGGGAGGTTGTGGATGTATCTGTTGATGTATCTATGAATGAAGATGTTGATAGTGGAGATCAAGTGTTTTTGGTATCTGATAAAGATGGGAATGAGGTTGTTCTTGAAAAATTGAAGAATGTTGAAGTAGTGCAGAAAACAACAACTGATAGTATGGGTCGAAACCACGGTTAGTTCCCTTGTAACCACCGATGCGCTTCGGACTTGGCTATTGTACCCACTCACTTTCATACCCACCGCTATCATAACCACTTCCATCGTTGTCACAACTCTCTCAGATACCACCCAAGCCTAAAGAAGTAGAGAAAGAAGTCGCAAGTACATTGATTAATCCGAGCAAAACATCATCTATTTCTACACCCATCATTGCACCCGCTTTATCTGCTCAATCATCGCAACCAAACCTAAAGGAAAAAGTTTAGTTATTGGTGAACCATTGAAGAAGAAAGTGGTTAAATCTGATATTGGGAAAGGAAAAGGGGTTGCTGTACCAGAGCTAAAGATTAAAAGTAAAGCAGAAAAAGAAGCTTATGATGAAGAGTATGGAAGAAACTTGTTGGCTGAAGAACAAGCAGCTTTGGATAAAAGAAAGAAAGAAGAGGAGGAAGCTAGTGAGAGATGGTTAGCTATATGGTATGAATCACAAAACTATCTTCAAGCTTCTCAACAAATACTTGATGAGTTTACTACACAAGAATGGGCACTGTTGGATGATGAGGAAAAAGCTAGACGGATGAGTGAATGGGCAAGGAAGGTTAGTAAAACAAAGAAACAAGTTATAAGAAAGAAACCTCCTTCAATGGCTCAGATGAGGAATGTTTTGATGAAGATTATTAAGAATTCAAGCATTCATGTTTCTGATAATCTTAGTAAATGTTCATTTGATAGAATTTTGGAGATCTATGAAAGGTGTATGAGGATTAATAATGATCAGTTCTATCCAATGAATTCTAAGAAGGAAGAAGAGTGGATTAAAAGTAGACACAAGAGAAAGTCTGAGCTTCAGGAGCCACCTGATTCCAAAAAGTTGAAAGTTATTGAAGATGTTACTCCTGAAGATGTCAATCAAATTATCTCTTATGAATTTAAGCTTAAAGTTGGAAGTGAAGGAGTTTGGAAAATTCAAAGACTCAACAATGAAGTTTATGAGTATAATAAATTTTCACAAATGCTTCAGTATTTTGATAGAGATGATTTGATAAATCTTTGGATACTTTACAAGAATAAGTTTCGTGAAGTATCTCCAACTGATTATCATGAGAGGTTGGTTTATTATAATTTGAAGATTTTATTTGAGCCTACTCATGATGAACCTGAATGGCAAGGACTCTACAATGGTCATGTTACAAGATGGTTTTTATATCAAACTTGTGGAGTTCATGTTTTAACAGTTTCTGGAGAAGTTATTCACATGCTTGTGAAGGTGATTATCCTCGCTGAATAAGCATCCGTGGATTATTGGTCGATGTTGAAGCCTTGGTTGTATCAAGATGTTAGTACCCTATGATGGTCAAGCTTACAACTGTTGAAGAAGTATGAAGACATTCTTAAGGCTAGTAAGTGTTTGGCTACATCCTCCAATTCAGATGTTTTGAGCTTAAAGGAAACTTGAGAATTTTGTTGGAATGTATCAAGTTTGGGAGGATTGTTGGTTTTAGGTTCCTTGAATCATGAATTACTCTAAAATCGGAACCACGGACAAGTTTGATATAACCACGATGTAAGAGTGTAACCATCGATGAAGACAACCATGCTAGTAGTATTGTGTAACCACGGATAATATATTGTAATCATTGCTAGTCTTGTATAGTCGGTTTAGTTTATTGTATTAGATAAATATGGAAAGATATTTATCTTGTAGGTTACGATCAGATAATGTATAGGACTCTTAGCCTATAAAAGGAGGTCCTAGGTTAGGTTAGATATACGATGTTTTATATCTAAGGTCGATACACTTCAAGGTTGCAAAACCCTAACACTGTAAGAGTGTTCGATTATTAATAATATTGAGGTGTTGAATGTTGTTGTTCTTCTTCTTAAGATTAAGTGTTAAATTCCACGTAATACTTAATAAGCTTTTGTTACAAGTCGGCTTATATTAGATCGTTTGCTCAACTGGGATCAACAATCGGGCTTGCAAGCTCGACCGCACCTCTTTTGCTTCCTCTGCATGAGGCGCCAAGGTTTCATAATTTTGAGATACGAAATCTCCGGTGTTAGTTCCCACGACCCTTCTGAGAGCAAGGGTGCCTGCTTCTACCACTAGGCCCTTGTTTCGATCCGGTGCATCCGGTGCCCTCGTGAGGTCGGGCTTAGCACCGACAAGGGAGAGGTAAAGGGCGCAGATGGACCCACCTGCTTGGTGGTGGTGTGGTAGCCTGGGTTGTCCCCGAGCGTGTTCCACCGTAGGAAGACCGTGTCTAGGCTCGATCCTGGCTTTTAGCGACACTGGTTGTTCCGTAAGTTCGCTAGAGGCCGATCCATTGTCGCGGCTTCTTTCCCCGTAAGGTCGGCCACGATCGGCGATTTCGTGTTTCGCCATTCTAGTTCTTAGTTCTTAGTGATGGTCCCACGGATGGCGCCACTGTTGATACAAAAGTTGGGCGTTCCTTGTTTGGACCCTGCTCGCACAATTGAATCTTGATGCTCGAGACATGCGCATTAAGTAAATAGAAAACACCGTTAGCTTATCGTGGGATTGTCTCCCACGATTATCCTCCGATGCGAGTAAGTAATCGGTTTTAGGGTTAATGGAGAGTTTAGGTTTTGGATCGCACTTTAATGAGGATAGGGTTCCCTTTATATACATCTGAAGTCCTTATTGGTTTCGTGTTCCCCAACCTTCGTGATCAGACCTAAGTCGGTTGGTAAACGCTATCTCCAAAGATAGGAGATATCCGATATCTTATTCCAGAATAACTTTGGGTTTGGGCCTCGTGAGCCCAAACCCTTATCCGCTTAGCCCAATTCATGTTGGGCTCGCTAATAGCGGTCATTGGTCGGGTTCGTGACCCGAATGTAGACTATACGTCATCAACAACAAACAAGATGATTACAAGAACCAGTTAGTATATACAAGCTACTTAATGTATTAATAGTGATTAAATACAAAAATCTTACAACGCGCCCTCATGCGGTGTTCTAGTGACAGTTCTTCCTTGATACTCGAAGTGCCTCTGTGGTCAGTGCTTCCTAAACCACATCATCAATAAATTCATTTTTTCACATACAATGAGAAAATCACGTAGATGTATAGAATAGAAGTTCGGCTTGCCTTGGTAGAAGACACGACGATAATCTTTGATGAAACCAACGAGATGATCATCGTAATGAAATCCAGCTTTCCAGATAAGAGAACCGTACCCGAATACCACATCACCGTTCTTCTTTCACTTTCCTTTCTATAACCAATTATACGCCCTGAAAGCTCACATACATATCTAACCAGCTGATCAACTTACCCCATTACTGACATAAATGGAACTTGACCGCTAGCTGTTATAAGATGAATATAATTTAAAAATGTTACAGAACCTTTTCGGATATTGCTAAGTCTATGTTGTAATGTATATTTAGTACACGTGTGTTGTAATTGTATTAGTAGAGGTCATAATTTTGAACCGTTTACATTTTTCATTACAGTAAACGATTTAAGTTTTAAAAAATTGGTTTAAAACTTTAAAACTAACTAGAATTAACAAAGTGACAAAAAATTGGTTTAAAACTTTAAAACTAACTAGAATTAACAAAGTGACGATTATGAACTGAAAGTAGTGAGTATCCTTAACTTAGACCATTGCATATGAACACAAGACTGAGGCTAGTATAACAAACATTGATGTTTAGCTTTGAATATGCCCCCATACACTCTTAAGTTCCTACATTGTTTCATTTTTTTTTAAAGTAAATTGTCATTTTTCTACTATGATTCTTGAAACATTTATTAAGTTAATTATTATTACTAATAAAGAAGACTTTTTTTAAGAAAATTGTTGACTGGTCAACCCAATGTGGCGTGTCTTGATAACAGTACAACTACTAGTTTAAAGGTTTTACCAAACCCGTCTATATAGCAACCAGTGTTGTAAAAATCGGCTATGGCGGCCGTCATGGCGGATATCGGCGGTCCACCGCCACGATATTTTCCAAATCGGTCTAATATGGCTTTTGGTCAAAATCGGTCGAATCGGTCAAAATCGGCCATGGCAATGGTTTGATCAATCAATGATCAACATGGTCAACTTCATATATAGGGTTTTTTTTTTCAAATTCACGTGAATTAACTTCGATTTTATTGATTTTGTTCTAATTTAAGCTTAGTTTTTATAATTAATCTTGCTAATATTCATTTCTTTAATAAATTCCTTTATAATTTAGGTCACCGCTACTACAAGCATGTTATTAATGGCATTACTGGTCAACCGCCACTCAGACCACCGAAATGATTTTTACAACCTCGATAGCAACATGTAAGAGGATAAAATATGTTAGTGCTAGTGAGTGTTTGGCTGAGCTTATGAAAGTCGCTTAATACGTTAGTCAATTATCACACAGACATAGCATGAAATTAGGCACATCTTTTGGCCGTCCCAATCATTTCTCTTATTGTAATACAATATAAGCTTACAAAAAAATGCTGTGAAAAGTACTTAATAGCTTATTGAATAGCAAAAAAGAGCTTGCTTTTTGCCGAAGCCAAACACCCCCTTACATATCATCTCATTTTGTTACTGTATTTGTCTATCATGCTCGGTTGATTCTACGAATTTTTTTTAACGGCAATCTTTTCGCACCCTATACCACCTATCTCACAAAGACCTTGGGTGACTGATAACTTGATATATTTTAATGTCTAATAATAAAAACATGGTTGATAAGTTGATATAGTAGAATAGCTTAATTCTCTAACCAAAAGAAATTCAAACACATAGCCAAACTATAACTAAAACTCATCCATTTTCTAAATATGATACCAAAAAAAAAAAAAAACTGACCTGGAATATCAAATTGGCACAACAAGTGACAGTTGAGAAAAAAACCGATGAGTTTTGGCTTAAACTGTGATCTCAGTGATACTCACCAACCAAGTGTTAGAAATGATGAACTCTATTTTGGGCTAATAGTTTGGGACAAGTAGAAGCTGGGCTTAGTAAAAACGAAAATTTTCTGTTTTCTGGGCTGAAAAAAATGGGCCCTTCTATATTGTTTTGAAAGGCAAAGTATATGTTTAACTGTTCTAAAAGGCCTGCAGCGCCAGAAAACGTAGGGTTTGCCACACACGTCCGCTTTTTATGGATATGTTTTAGTAAACTCATATATATGAATTATGATATAAATATATAAATATTTTCATACTTTGTGTCGCTTACGTCACGCTTTATAAACGCAAAGTTCGCTTTACCCGAAAAGCGTGAGACTCGATGACGCATGCCGCCACACCACGCTATTTATAACCTTGGTTAAAACTCTCGGTAGCAATTACTTCTTACCTTCTAAAATAAATGTTTATCTTTACTTTTTATAATGCATGTTCATACATTCTTTAAATTTAAAATGCTTAAAATTTGAGTAATGTTTATTATTTATAACACTTCTTAAGGCTAAATGCTTAAATGGAAAGGTTTACAATTTTACTTTTCCTTTTGAAACAATTTTAAGTTACACGTTTGCTTTATTAATATCAATTTCTACTACTTTTATAATATCAACTTTTAATATTAGCTAATCTTTACGTGTTTATCAATTTATTTAAAAAAAAAAAAAAAAAAAAAAAAAAAGCTGTTATTATATCTTTACTACATATAAAAAATGATTAATTTTTATTAAAACATAAAATACCTAAAAATGAGCAATGTGTTATACAAAAAAAAAAACAAAAACAAAAACAAAACCCTCTTTTATTATTACTTTCTCACAAGAAATAGTTTGATTAATTTTTAAATCTATTGTCTTATAATTATCATTAAAAAGTTTATAAGTCACATTTAATAAATACTATATATATTTATCATTAGAACTACATATGAAATATTTTCTTAGATGACAATAAATGTTTTAACTAATTGTTATCATGTTTTATTTTCAGTTGAATTATCGTATGTTAAAATAAAATTCATTTACATTTTAATTATTTTACGTTATATACATAAACGTTACCCGTAACACTTAACTAATACATCCCTACTATAATTATTTGCCACTATAAAGTCTCGTCGTTATGCACGGATACTCGTTTAATTTTTAAAATACACAAAGTAATAAAAAATTTAAAATACACAAAGTAATAAAATTTTCTACTAATTGCACCATCCACCAGTCAAATATCACATCTACATAGAGGTGAGCGCGGTTCCGGAACCGCAAAGAACCGACCCGGAACCGAGAACCGAAAAATACATATATTAGGAACCGAGAACCGGACCGAAGAGAGTGTTTCGGTTCCGGTTCGGTTCTCGGTTCTGGTTCGGGTATTTCGGTTCTACCCGATTAGAACTGAATTTTTTTAAAAAGTATCAGAAAAAATTCAACATTTTTTTATGTTTGCACTCATTTACGACTAAAACGTAAATAATATTGAATAATTAAAGTATATACCCGATTCTAAATGCGATTGGAAGATTACTTGCAATACTTAAATTGATAACTTAGAAGACGAGTAATTCAGTATATAATTTAGAGTTTTATGCAAGTATTATAGTGATTTCGAACAGGAATACCTGGTCCGCATCAACCTAGTAGGTCACAAAGTAACTTCATTGCATGAAATTAGTCTATACTTTGTACTTTGCTTGAGAACTAAACAATATATTATTTACTTCAACCACGTCTATAGCTATAATCCTTTAGATTGAACATCATATTATCATATCAACTTCAAAAGTTGGGCATATTCAACTATACTGGTTTTTTTATATCTCATTAAAATCTCATTGTTTTACACATTTGAAAGCAGTTAAACATCAACTATTTTATAGCATTACTCATACATGATGTCATCTCAACATAACATAAACTTATAAGTGCCTTTATAGCCAATGTTACTTATTCAAAATGATACACCAGTAGGTCAATTATATTTATTCATGATGGGATTTACAAAGTATCATAACATATGCTTCCTATAGAGTCACACATTAATTTGACTTAATTTATCCGAAGCTAATAAGTTCCTCTTTATTATGAAATCTCGACTAATAAACATTCAAAATCATGTATCAAAGGAGTCTAAAATTGTCACCTAGCACATATCATATTCGTGGGCACAAAGGACAGACATATAGAACACATATCCATTTTTACTTTTAGAAATTTAATAGACTAAAATACACCGTTGGTCCCTAAACTCAGATCGGAGGATCGCGATGGGACGAACCACGATTTTTCATCGCCACGGTCCAAACAAGATCCATTAAATGCCGATTAGTCCTCGACCGTAGGTGGGACAACAAACCGAGGTATTATAGACCATTCACTTTTTGACCCAAGCTAGTTAAAATGTAACCCAACCTTCAGCCATATATGAATGAACGAGCAAGAGTGAACCCTAAAATACAATAAACACGCATTCTTCCCAAAGCAAAAATAAAAACAATAATGGCACAAAACGATAAGGGGAAGGGTTTGTTGAGTTCGTTGAGGAAAGCAGACTGCGCAAATGAAAAGGGTTTGGGTGTTAAGAAGGAGAAGGAAGAGGATGACATCTTGTTATCAAAGTATAACGATTTGGGAGAAAGGATTACAAAACTGGAAATTTTATTTAAATATCTTAAGGAAAGGAAGGAAAAGAAGGAAAACGATGATAGGGAGAGTTGTGGGTCTAGCTAAGTGTATGTTTAGATGATAGTAAACATTTCTAGTTCTTGAGAACATGTAATCGATGAATAAAGTTTTGTGATCTTATTTAAGTAATTGTGTTTGAAATCGTTTTGCATTTCTTAATAGGTTTGACTTACCCAAGTAAGTTACAATTTGTTGGTTTTCATAAGTTTGTTTGACTTTGTAAGTCAAAATTCAAGATGTTACAATACACCATTGTCAATACATTGTTGTTTAATGCTAAAGCGTTAGCATTTTCAACCCGTGTTTTGAAACCACCGTAATTTTTTCGAAGGGGGTGTTTGTTTCTGTGTAACAATTGTTGGCGATAAAAGGGCCGTTTGGTTTAGGTGATACAATCGGATGTTTTATTTGATACATTATGATTTAGTGCCAAAGTATTTACATTTTCACCACATCTTTTAAACCATTGCCTTTGCTTTTGCGGATACAAGGGGTGTTTGGTTCTACCGATTAAACTTTTGCCGATACAAGGTCATGTTTGGTTTTGATGATACAAGGGCACATTTGGTTTTTGCGATACAAGGTCTGTTTGGTTTGATGATACAAGGGTCTGTTTGGTTTTGCCGATATAAGGGATGTTTGGTTTTGTTGATACTAAAAGCACTAAAATACACCCAATATCACAATACAAGAACAAATTAAACAACACATAACCCAAATGATATTTTATCATTAATAAAGTCGTTAAACATCATAACCAACTACATCAAATCTAATTTACATACCGTTTATAGCAAAATTATCACCAAAAGACGGCCTTTATCTACCCCATGGAAACCAAAATTCGTGCATTATGTTCACCATTTTCTTAACAAACTGCTGGTTGAACCGAATACCTTCATCTGCTTGACCAACCAACTGTATGAGTTGGGCAAGTTGGTTTTGCGCCGATCGGATTTTTTTCAACGCATCCACGATCAAGCGCAATTCCACGAGGTCCCGAGTTTGATTCTCTTGAATGAGTTCCCTACACTTGATGATTCGTGTCTTCGATGTGAATGCCATCAAGAACTAGCTTCCTTAGAATCCCTTTGGGACCTCTTCTTCAAACCATATAGCCATATGATCATTCGTGATTGGCGAATCACCCACCTCCATGAGTTCGTATAAAATGGGGAAATCGCCATTGGAAAGTTGTGTGTGTGGAAAAAGTGGTAGATGAGTATCTCGTTTGGTGTGCACTAGTTAATATCGTCTCTCGGTAAGAGACGGTGAAGGGTTTAATAGTTTCTTTTTTTCACACTCGGTCCCTGAATTTGTGTTGGTTGTTGGTTGTCAATTTGTCACACTTAAAAATCCCGCCCAATATTCACTTTAGGATACACAATTGGTCCCTCAAGTTGCCAACTTCCATAAAACCATTAAAAGTTTGACTTTGTTAAGTCAAACTTCTAAAACATGTCAAATTATCAATTCACTCCAAAACAAATATTTAGTAATGGTTTTGCAATATTGACTTTACAAAGTCAAATACCATTGTATATATTATTGAACATTCCAATAGCCATCCTCATCATCAAACTTCAAATACCATTATGACTTTTGCACTTAATGTTCCAAAGGTTTTCAATCCTTCCGACATTACAACTCGCTCACAGAGTTAACTCAGAACACCCCAACCCGACAAGGTAGAAGTGTCACATTCGGTGTCATATCGAACGCATAATTAAAATCTTTACAAACGGAATCCTTAAAAATGAAGTATTAAATAAGATAAACAATTTACTAACAAGGAAATGCAATATCAAAATGAGATGAAATCTCAAAACAAAGCTTTGCAGGATAAGTCCAAATGATAAGTAACTAGGGTTGGTCCACTCGGATAATCCAACTCTCACCCATCAAAGCCCATCTTCAAATCTAAAACCCGCGCAGGAAAAGAAATGCGGTTGAGCTTAAAAGCCAGTGAGCAGATATAACAAAATGAAAGCTAAATAAAATCAAATGCGAAATGGAATAATGAAATTGATAACAAAGTCGCATGAGATGAGGACAATGAGTCAAAGAGGATCTGCAGAACACAATTATATGAGATATCCAAAGCACCTATAACAAGGAGAACGAAGCAAAGCAAAGCAAAGCATCATGACAAGCATACAAGCACATACAAACCGGGCATACAAGCATGAAACATAAGCAAGCATAGCGACGTCATATCCACTCAACATATACAAAGATACAATCAATTCTAAATCGAAGACATACAAGCCAAACAGATATCTACAGAGAGCGGAAGCAATTTTAATTAATAAGTGAGCATGGCAATTCACACAGGTCAAAACCCTTAATTGAAAACATAACCAAGATCATAACAAAAGCGAAGTACTAGCAACGGTCAAAACATGGAAGTCACACGTAAAAGCGTGAATTACAAGATGAACATTATAATTAAATGTATTAAAGACATAGCAGAGCAACTAAACGAATGAAACAATCCAGACGTCACAAATAGAACCATTTACCCAATCAAACCGTAGCATAAACAGAAATGCAAACATGGAAGGTCAACAACAAGCAGATAAGGATACTATCAGGTAATCATAGTCCACAAAATTTACTAAACGAAGTATACATGATAAACAGACAAAAACTATCGATTACACACTAGCATGGTCAACCGACAATTCAGAGGTCACATAACAGCGAGATCACATATCATCAGATGAAAACAGGTAAATCGAGATAACCGCGATATTAGTCATATCGTAGTAGGGAAAACAATAGTCACATAAGACATGAATAGCATAATCAAATCTAATAAACATATAATAACCCGACGTGAATGGAACGATAGTCCAAGTAACGGAATGAAAAGTGACGGATCAAAGCAATGGAATATGTATATCTTGGTAGTACGATGAGTCATATAAAGTACTGAGTAATGAACAATGTAATAGAATATGGTGCGTTGGGGAATACATAAGGTATAATATAGTTGTATCAAAAGTGTAAGGGTTGTCAATCTATCCCGAGCCAACAAAACAAACCATATCAATAGTGGCAATAGCGACCAAGTAACCAATAGTAACCATTGTATTCGAGAGGTGACCTCGAATACCAAACCAATATGAGGAGACCTCAAGAACGAGTGGAGTAGCTAGCTCCCAAAATGTGAGGGGTGTATTGCACACGCACCGCATCACCAAAACAAATCATATCATATCAAATTCAAATCAAATCAAATCTAGGATGCATCTATACCGCAAAACAAATAGTGGCCAAATCCAATACATATATCCAAGAGCGCATTAATCAATACAAATATGGGGACGGTGTGGAACATCACTCATCCACACCGAGTCATGCCATTGGTGCATCAATGACACGGACATGGAACCCCATGCCTAGTTAATGGCTCGGTATCAACCGGCGTGTCGGACCAAAGTACAAAGTGTAGCAATGTATATGTCTTCATAAGCAAATGTGCAATGTCAATAGTTCACAATTCAAAGGTTCATAACAATAGTTCAATATCAAGGTCCAATATCAATATTTCAATATCAAAGGTTCAATAGCATGATTCAATAGCACGGGTCAAAAGCAACAATTCAAGAGCAAAGGTTCAAGAGCAATGGGTTCAATCTATGGAAGTTCGAGAATGATGGTTCAATAACGGAGGGTCAAAGCAAAGATTCAATAGCAATGGTCAAATAGCAAAGAAATATCATAAGCGAACAAAGTCGAAGGATCAGAAAGTAATGAGAAATCCCTACTGAAAAGGGATAGAATATCTGTACCTTAACGCCAATGAAAAGAAAGCAAACGAATGAGTGAACACGAAGACATAACGTCACGTCTCCTCCAACGCATCTACATGGATTAATAACTACACATATTATTTATAATTTCCCAAATGTCGAAACGGTCTTTTAATATTCGGGTTACATACTTAACATATTTTAGTGTTTTATGTTATAAAATGATAACGTACTTTCTAGGCGCTATTCGAATAATATCATGACAAATGACGGGCGTGACCTTCGGAATATACATAAATGCACTCTACTCTTTATTATGTATACACTTTATTATTTATATGTCCTATTATATATATCATGCCTACTCTATCTTTTCTTGATTCACTTTACACGCCCCACATGCTCCATGCATGTCCTTTTCTTTGATTTCTTTAAAAAAACAACACATGCATGCATCTATATGGAATTTCATTCATCTTCAAAGTCTACATATCCATGCCATTTATATGTTTAAACTTCCATCTCATTCATCATTAAAAGAGATATATTTAGTCTAAGATTCTAATGTAGTGTATAGCATGTTAATACTACAAGATTCCTTAATGTTTGCATGAATTGAAGCGCATTTGATATGTAGTTCAAGATGTACTCAAGACGTTGACAAATCAAAACCAAAACCGAACACAAGTGTAACACCACTTGAACAATAAGACCGAGGAGACAAACCGAACCCAAATCAAGGCGTAACGAGCCTAGACGCAACCCAAAACTATGCCGAACAACAAACCAAAGCCTTAAATCTTGATTTATTTAGTATACGTATTTTTATGTATCTATAAATATGTGACCCCATGGGTTAACTAGACACATATGCACAAAAGCTGAGAATGACAGAACATGATCGATATATACATATATAGAACCCATATGCATGTGTTTACACCTGATATCACAACCAACCCTTTGACCTCGATTTGCACATGAAGTCACACATTAATCACGCATATAAACTCAAACACGACACCAATATTAACGAGGCATGATTTTAACGAGATAATGTAGAAGCAAAACATGTTTTAGGTTAGGGATTTTATATTCATATTCGTATTATGCAAATCATGTAACAAGTTAAAGTACAATAAGCATGCCGAGATGATTAGCGGGAGGTACCTTAGGGCGAATCAAGAAGATCGAAAAGAAAAATGATTAACACTCGGATCGACGACACACTAACACCCATGAATCTGCTACACACGCTTGAACCGAGGCTACAACACTAACCACAACGATCACCAACGATGCTACCTTTCGACTTAGATCCCGTAATCACAACAGCCTTCGAACCAAGAACCCAAGATCAAACAGCCTCCTTGGAACCTTGCTTTGCCTTTTGGATCGAATGGAAGAAGAAGAATATGAACCTGCCGTTACTTTTGAGTAGCTAGGGTTTTTTTGGTGAATTAATTTTTGTGAAACGTAGGGAAAAAAAAGGATGAGAGGGGATATATGGGATTCGGCTATGCCGAGCTTAAGGAGGGAAACAATGGGCCAAATCCAAACTTAGTTGGGCTTTCACATTTACTTGTAATACATTTGTAAATTTTATAATATTTTTGGCCCATACACAAACAAAAGGAACGTGTAAGGTTTATGACGTAAGGTGAAAATCGATCTCGTATATCGGTTTTGGTAATCATTTACAAGTTAGGTTAAAATTTTATACATAATTAGCATTGACATATTTTACGTATTTTACACATATTGATTTTAGGGGCAAAATAGTCTTTTTACGTGTTTTATATTTTTAGGGTTTTACATAACCCATTCAACATTTTCAAGTATTGACTAACTAAAGTAAACTGGAAATGCAGTTTTACTTGCTACAATCAAATAAAAATGCTAAATGAAAGTTTGACTTTCGAATGTCAAACTTTCATCACCTAGAATACGCACAAACAACAACATATGAACAATCTAATTTTAAGCAAACCATATAACAATTCATCGTACAAAATTCCTAAAACTATTTTGAAACATTAATTGTCCAAGGGTATTCAACCCAAACTTAAACTACAACCAAATAAAGAAATCTACCACTACGTGGGGAAGCTCGGGGAGTTTCAATGCCTTCTTAGCCAACTCCCATTGTTCTGGTATTTTCATTCCCATGATGACTCCTATCGCTTTGCCTTATATTGATTGTCTTAATCGACAGGAACACGCAAGTATACACTTTATTAAAGTTATTTCATGCTCTGATCTGGGAAAAGCTCGAAACATGTGACAACTCGTAATTTCAGGTCATTTAACAAATTTTAAAAGTTTCATTATTTATCATTTATCGTGAACTAGGTTCTGAGCATCAAATTCACGTGAACCGTAATGGTTTAGCTGTGAATTCATGATCATATCATCGAGGACATTTCATATAGACTAAGTTTAGTCTACATTTCATTAATATCATTGTCATCATATTGGTTCACGTGCATGGTTTTGCATTTTACATTAAACGTATAACTTTATTAAATAAACGTTATCGCGTAATTAATTATTTTAAACAATTGATCCGTTACTTCGAAAATTATTCCAATATATTTTTATACTCATATTAAGTTTATAAAATAATATTATGAGTTTACCCAATGTTTTAAATTTATTTTGTATATAAATTGTTATATTTATATAATTCTGACGGTTTTCTTAAATACTACACGATTATTATTATTTCACTCAAATTTTGCAAGAAATGTATTTTTATAGTTTTAGAGTAAATTACATAATTGGTCCTTGTGGTTTTTGAAAATTGCGAGAAAATGTCCTTGTGCTTTTTTTTTTTGACGCTTTAGTCATGTGGTTTACAAATCTTACGGATTTTGTCCTCGTCCAAAATGTCCGTTAAGTGTTTTGCGCTGTTAGTCCTTCGTTAGTGCAGTCCGTTAAGTGTTTTGCATCGTTAGTCCTTCGTTAATAAATTTTGCACCGTTAGTCCTTATTTTTTAAAATATAGTTTTCCCCATTAGTCCTCCGTTAATAATAGTTTTCACCCTTTTTGTCCGTTTTTATCCGTTTTGTTCGCTTTTTATCCGTTTCCCCGTTTTTCGTTTTAAATGCTTTTTATGTTTTTATCCCTTTCGCCCTGCTTTTATCTGATTTACGTCCGTTTTACGATTTTGTCCGCTTTTATCCGCTTTTTCTGCATTTTTATCCGTTTCGACCCTTTTTACATTTTTATTCGTTTTAATCGGTTTTTTAAGTTTTGTCCGTTTTATCCGTTTTGTCTACATTTTTATCCGTTTCGACCGCTTTTTTAATTTTATTCGTTCGCCGTCGGTTTTTTTAAGTTTTTGTCCGTTTTTCCGTTTAAAAAAAATATATCAAATTTAAAAAAATTGAATAAAAATTTTTGAACAAAATATTTTTTAAAAAGCGGATATTGAAAAAAAATTCAAAAATATTTTTTTCAAATATATCTTTTTAAATCTTAAAAATTTCGAAAAATATTGAAAAAACGGACATATTTTAAAATAATATATATATTTTGGAAAATATTTTTATATTCAAATTTTTTTTGAAATTTTTATTCAATTTTTTTAAGCGGACAAAAGCGTAAGAAAACCGATAAAACGCATTTAAAACGGACACAACGTAAGAACAACGGACTAAACGAAGAAAATGACAAAACATAAGAAAAGCGGACAAAAATTAAGAAAACGGACAAAAGCGGATGAAAACCGATAAAACGTAAGAAAAATGGACAAAAGTATAAAAACGAAAGAAAACGGACGAAAATGTAAAAAGCGGGGATACGGTGAAAACTATTATTAACGGAGGACTAATTGGGAAAACTATATTTTAAAAATAAGGACTAACGTGCAAAATTTATTAACGAAGGACTAATAAATGCAAAACACTTAACGGACTGCACTAACGAAGGACTAACAAGCAAAACACTTAACGGACATTTTGGACGAGGGACAAAATCCGTAAGATTTGTAAACCATGGACTTAAGCGCGTCAAAAAAAAAAAGCGAGGACATTTTCTCGCAATTTTCAACAAACCACAAGGACCAATTATGTAATTTACTCTAATTTTATGACCTAAATATATTTTATCTTGACCGTGAAAATTTATTTTTTAACTAACGCTACCCTATATACTCAAGTGACTACAAGTTACCACTTAAATTCATTTAACTTTACAAAAATCTTACACTTATACATTTAAAAAAAAAACAATAAAGAGAATGACTAACCCCTTGTCGACGAGGGGATGAGTCATGAAAGTATTTGCAAAATATCTCTAGAGTACTAAGTATTATACTATTAACATTACTCACTTACTTCATTTTACAAAGAAAGAAAAAAGATCTCATGCTTTCTTCCTCCAAAATTCGGCACCAAGACCAAGAGAAGGAAACTTCAAAATTTTAATAGACAAGTTATTTAACACTAGTATCACTTGTTGTATAGGTTTTGCAATAAAACCTCAAGTGATTAGGAAACCCATTGTCCTTAAACCTCATCATATCACTAGTAAGCATTCATACTCATATTTTTATTTCACATTCATTATTATGGTCATATCATTTTATTTGAGAAACATGCAAGTTATGTGATGTTTATACCACTTTTAAGGTTTTTAAGTGTTAAATATATATAAACCATCCTATAATTACTCCTTGTTATATATTAGTTTTGGTGATGTCTAGGAACCCATGACACCCTAAGAAGGTGTATGGTAGGATTAGAATAACCGGAGTTGTTTTGAATGGGTTAGAATAGGTTTGGCGAGAAAAACTCATTTCGACACATTTTAATAAGGGTCTGTCCTTAAAATTAAATTCGGAAAATCCGACAAGAGGGAAAATTTTTGGCCTATATATTTAGAAAATATACTTTAAAACGAAACCGTGGTCGCTGAGCGGATTAAATCGAGTTATAACGAAGGAGATATGAATTTTTCAAGTTAGCGACGAAAAATATAATTTCTGGAAATTTCAGCAAACAATGGTTACTTTTTACGAGTCAAAAATGAGGCTTAATCGTTATGAAATGTGTCGATTTTATCAAAAATATATAAGTTTACTTTGATACGAAGCTAAGAACAAAATTTGGAGAACAAATATCTTGGAGAACAAAATTTTGAGAACAAATATCTTGGATAACAAATTTGGAGAACAAATATTTTGGAGAATAAATTTGGAGAACAAATGTTTTGGAGAACAAATATTTTGGAGAACAAAAGTTGGACAACTAGTTTGGAGTACTTTCTCTTATAAAATGATGTCTTCTAGTAGAAGTAAGTTCGCCTAGCATATTTTCCAAAATGTCCAACCGTTCGTCGAGCGGAGTTGTCACAAATAAATTACGGTCACTTAAACTTTGCCGAAAACCATCCTTAAACAATATTTTGGATACAAGTATCATACTTTACCTATATTTTTCTCCGTGATCGAGACCTCTAGGATGAAAACTTAAATGCTAAAACTTTGAGATAATGATACAAGCTTCCCAAAACCGTTGAGTTCGTTTCCTAACGCCGACGTGCACCATTTTACGACTAGCTTTTCAAGGCCGTTTAGTCACTTTCATGAAATTTCAACGACATTATTTTACTGACGAAAAGTTATAATTTCATAATAAATCATTAAATGATTATCGAAGATATCATTTCAACGTAAATACTTGTAAAGTATTTTATAACATGACGAGATGTCATAAACATATATTTCGACAATAAATTCTATTTTCAAAAGCGCATAAGTGGTATAGATTACATGTGGATTTGCATGCACTACATTGTTTCATGAAATACATTAGAACATATCATTCATAATAGGTCATGGTCGAGGTTGCTCCTCATTTCAAGATTGCCATTATATCATCATTATCATTGCAGCAAAGTGAGTTTTCATAGCCCCGATTTATTCAAGTTTTTACTTATTTCAAACCTACGGGGAGAATACATTGTACGTCATTTTTTATTACGATATCAAGTATATCAAATTCATTACATTGCTAAAGTTACCTCATTTCCGCTAAATGTCCCCATTTCACGAACATGAACCGTTAATTTCATAGAAGCGAAGGTGAGTGGATAGATCTATCGAGGGTGACACCTCCATCCGGGTTGGCGGATTCCAACCGGACGGATGCATTCATTTCTTAATCATTATTTGAGTTGATTGGCAAACACTACATTGGGCGAACATCGGTCGAGCTTCGTGTCATGGACTTATAGCAATTGTATCATTTTGTGATGACATTGTCATACATAATATATACTTGTGGTAGTCGATTTAACATTTTCAACAACTCTATGAACTCACTCAACCATTGTGTTGACACTTTTAGCAATGTATTTTCAGGTAACTAAGGCATTCACTTCATGGCATGCATGTGGACATATCATAGAGTCGCGGTGACGACGCGTCTCACATGGGATTAGATACTTTAAAAACATCGTTTGACTTGTACCAAACTTATTTTCCGCACATAGTAACTTTCATTTGGGACCTATCTTTGTAACTCGAATGTTTTTATTAAATCAAGCGATGTATTTTCCAAACGACACTTTAGGTCGTTCAATATAACTCGTGATTGTAATGCTATGACGGTCAATCCCTGTGAATTCCATTCCACGCAAAGCAGGTAATTTAGGGTGTGACAAAACACCACCGTCTGAAGTCGCCCATGGTCGAATGTGTTTCTATCTACAACGGTGGAAAAATTGGGCAAGGTAGATCACTAGCGTGTTTGCGACTGAAAAATCAAATAGTGTTGAGACACAAACATGGCAATTTAGGAATGTTTTATTTGATACATATTCATTACATCATTACACTTACTCTCGTATCCGGCATTTTCAAATTCGGAGATGACCGAATCATTCCAATGGTGAATGCTACCATAACACTATTCCCAAAATCGACATCGGACGACTTAAGGTTAATCAGGAAACAAAGGGCACCTTCATCCTAGGATTAGCTTCATGTATCAACTACAAGAAGTTTCTGATTAAATTTCATTCTTGTTACACATCTCTATAACATTATAAGTTGTAAACCGAAATTGTTCTTACGTGCAATCACCAAAATCCAATGTAAGGGTCTCGAGATTTTGAAGTCTTGTCAAGTGAAGATATCGGATGTTGTGATTGTGGTCACAACATTATAACGACCTAATGACAAATGTAACTTCTTCAAATTCCCAAGTTTTGCAATATCCCATAGTCTCATCTCGTTAGTACTAGGACGATTCATTTTAAGAGACTCAAGCGAGGACAACCAAGAATAAAGTCCCAAACTGCACCGCTTAGAAAATTGACATGAATCAATTCTAGGCTCGAGATTTGGATAGCCATGAAAATATTCCAAAGTAGCCATAGCACAAACATGAAGTACCAAATGTTTCAACTCGGCTCGCGAGTAAAGTTGGGTTAGGAGCGAATCGGGTCACCATACCGTTTGTAATAATCGACTCCTCAACTCCATTGTCGACCAAAACAAGAGCCACTCATGAATGTGTTCATAATAAAAGTTGTCTATTCCAATAATTGATCTTGGCTCTACAAAGAAAGACAAACTTTCTTATTGGAACCATGTCGATTTAAGAATCTAGTAACAAGCCTACCATCAAACTCGTATGTTAAATAATAAAAGAAATCCTCATCAAGTATGACATCGGTGAGCAAAGTCCACTTAGACCTCCGGCTCGCTAAACTAGAGGATCTCACCGCTTCTAACAAAGGCAACCGATTCAAAATGTTAGTGATCACTTCATCCGGCATGTTGGTAAAACGATCGATCGACATGGTTTTGTTGGAAGTTGGGTTGGTCTTTTGAGTTCGAAATGAGGATTTATATTCTTGATTTCGATTTGCGGTTTATCTTTTACGGATAATGTGGTTTTATGTGATTGGCAAAGTTGTTTGTTTGGTGGGTGTATTTGTTCCGCGAATTAAATGCAACGTGATCGGGAAGAAACCGCTAATATCCATACTCGCAATTGGTCCCCGGTTCAAGCTTGGGTCAAAAAGTGAATGGTCTATAATACCCTCGGTTCGACCGTCCCATTCTGGTCGAGGATGAATCGGCATTTAATGAGTCTTGTTTGGACCCGTGGCGATGAAAAGTGCGTGGTTCGTCCCATCGCGATCCTCCGATCAAGTTTAGGGACCAACGGTGTATTTTAGTCAATTTAATATTATAGCATAGTTGAGATTATATATATATATAAAAAAAAAAAAAAAAAAAAAAAAAAATCATAGTTTGTTATCGGGCGGCTTCGGTTCGGAATCGATACCATGATTCCGGACCGAACCGAACCGAGAACCAAAATTTAAAATATCTAAAAACCGAAAACAGGACCGCAGTTCTAAAATGCGGTTCGGGTTGGGTCGGTTCCGGTTCAGTTCTCGATTCCGATTCGGTTCTCGGTCCATTTACTCACCCCTACAACTACATACTATAATATCTTCCCATTAACTAAAATATAATAAACATTTATTGTTAGACAAATTAAAATCACAATCACTTATTGTGAAATGGAAGTGAATACATGGCAGCCACTTTAAATGATTATATAGATTATAAAGTGCAACACAGCCTTAACAAAGTGCAACGATTCTATCAACATAATTCCACACACTAACAAACAATTTCAAGAACAGCATCCAAAATGGGCCTTAAACCTTCTACAATAGTAACATACTAGCTGACCAAAAAGAATCTTGAAAATTTGATCCCACAACTATTACGACCTCAAGGAAGATCCACCATGCAAATCTTGCCGTCCAAGGACACATAACATCAAACCAATTAAGTACAATCACTCGATAGAACACGAAGACGAATGAGAAGTCGGCCATAACCCTAACAAATGAAAAAAGAAAAGTTTGGCCGAGGTTGATTCTTCGTCCACTTTATTGTCATAATTATGAAAAAGCCAAAACAAACGAGTGTGCTCTAATGTATAAATATTTATTTTCTCGCCTTGCTCACGAAGAGAGAACAACTTAGGGTGTGTGTAGTTGGTGAAAAATGCTCTATTTTTTCAGAAATTTTTTCATTGGAAACTGAAAATTCGTTTAGTCACCTATATTTACTGAAGATATGAAATCGCATTTCTCAAAATTTAACTAGAATTTAAGGAAGAACTTTCTATTCTTTCCTATATTTTCCTTTTCAAATTTTTACATCCCCTTGCATTTTTCAGTTTTCTAAAAAATCCTCTAAACGCGTTCTCTGAATTATAGCACATTTATGTTTTAAAGAAATTGAAATAAAATATTAAAGATTTTTTTTCTACAACTAAATGCACCTTTAGTAATTAAAATATAGATTTTGGCCTTAATTTACAATACGTGTTTAGTCCAATGTAGGGCTGAGCATGGAATGTTGAAAATCGAACCGGACCGATAAAACCGATCGAACCGACCCGACAACCTTTCAGTTCGGTTTCGATTTTGGTTTTTTACGATTTTTGGTTTCGGGTCGGTTCGGTCCGACCCAAAACCGATAAAAACACGCACAAACACATGTAAACCAAACTGAACCGGCGGACCCGACACAAAACCGAACCGAACCGACTATATTTGGTTCGGTTTCGGTTTAAGTTTTTTATGATTTTCGATTTTCAGTTTTATCGGTTCGGGTCGATTTTGAGCGAGGCTCGACCTTAGTCCTACGGACATTGGTCGTGTTTGGGGAGGGGCTTATGGGGCTTGAAATTTCTAAAATAATGGTGCCTATAAAATAAGTCTTGTTTGTCGTGTGAACATGAAATCATAAGCCCTAAAAGAGCTTAAAATTTTAGCCAGTATAAGGGGCTAAAACTTTAATTAAGCATGAACCATAAATTACATATTTACCCACAAAATATCTAACTTATACCATAAAACTCATTTAATTATATCCTTTTAGTAATTTTACAATAATAAGTTCCCAACCTAAGCCATTTATCAAACAAGTTTACAAAAATACAATTTCAACTTGAACATAATAAAAGCCCAACCTAAGCTTCAGCCTGCCTTTCAACCTATCAAGGCCAAAACATACCCATTGTATTTAGAGCAAAACTATGAGTTAGAATAAGACAATAATATCTCACACTCACACAAACGGGTTTAGTTCATATCAAAACTCAAAAGTAACATCTATTAATATAATTTTTCAATATATGCTCTTATCTATAGTTTGTAGACATTAAGGATTTCACTCTCATTTTACATGTTTTAATTTATTTGATTTTTTTTGTTTTTATATTCCGGTTTTTGTTATGAACTTGCATCTCTTGGAATTTATCACTAAATTATAAAGGTAATAAATTAACATCACACCAAGTGGTGTATCAGAGGACTCTCAACCATAACGCCATAACACCAATAATACCGCTGGTCGCCAACACACATCGCCTTTAACATTTAACATTAACATCCTCAAAAACACCCACAACCATAACATCCCAATAACATCAATAACACTAATAATATTTCATATTTTCAATTTCAACTCCTAAACATATATATATATATATATATATATATATATATATATATATATATATATATATATATATATCTCAAAACAACCCTTATCACTACTTTTATATATAAAAAATAATAATAATAATAATAAAACAACCCTCATTCTCTCCCCATCCCTCCCTCTCTCTCCCATACGACCATCACCATCATCACGCACCACCACCCACGTACCACCATCATCACAGTAGCTTCCTCCATCACTCCACCTCTCGTGGTCGAGGGGCTAGTTTTAAGATTTTGAAATGTTTTTTTTTCTTGCCTTAAGCAAGCGTTGAGCCAACGCAAACTCCAACGCCGTTATTTCTCATCGTATCCAACGGACTAACGCCTCCAACGGCGTTATTTCGCCCCCAAACGACGTTGGGGCGTGATGGTTGGGAGTGCTCTGACAAAAGACACGCCATGAAACTTTAAAACGACTAGGTCCCATTTGCTTTAAAATGATTCAAGTGTTTATGAATCATGTAGGTCATGGTATCGCTTTTGGTTTATCTGTGTCATCACTTTGGTCCTACCCACTTTACTTTTTTCTTAATTTTTGGAAAAGAGTGAAAATATATTAACAAAGCATAATAAAATATAACCAAACCATGACGACTAAGGTTTTAAGATCGGATCCTATTTAAATCGTTTTTTCCTTTGCAAGATCGTGATTTTAAAATCAGATCGAGATCTTAAGATCCTACTATAACGTTATTTTTTAATAATCTTTGTAATATTATTCAAATCTAAAAATTACTATATATCATAAATTAAAAATTATATAAATGTTTTATGTAAAATTTGTCCTAAATTATGAGTATTGAATGTTTGGTAAGAATCACATGTTGTTTTCTTAATTCTATTAAAAGATAACCTCATAACTTTGTGGTTTTTTAGTTTGCGGTTCAAGAAAGTAAGATTGGATCGGATTAGATCTTAAGATCTTGTGGTTAAAATCGGAATCCTGTAAGATCTTAAGCTTTTTAAGATCCTATGTAGGATTCGGATCGTTTTTGCTTTGTAAAATCGTAAAATCCTAAAATGGGGATCGAAATCCTGACAACTATAATGACAACCATAAACATACTGATGGGCATAGTTGGCCAAATACAGAATAAACAAATACCACCACTAAACATCTATACAATCCATATACTAAACGGGACTGCTTAACAACTCCTAAAACATCAATGCCAACATAATACTAGAAGCAAATCCAACATACATAACAACAAGCATTCACAGTCTCATCTCCATAGCAATCCAAATAGCCATCAAGTATATAGGGCTCATGCAAACCACCTCATAGAGATTGCATATTTAAAAAACATTTCCAAGTAAAACCCGATGAGAAAAAGCTGAAACAATAGTGCAACTCTTTATAAAGTGAGCATAAAGTGGTGCAAACTAGCAAGCAATCTCAGTTAACTTGACATATTACCAGATTTGCAGGCTAATGGGAAAGAGGATGAACACGACATCACAAAAAACTAGGAAATAAAAGAGGATAAAGACATCAGCCTAAGCTCATAAAGAAATCTAGGGCCTGTTTGGCAGAGGCTTGTTGGAGGAGCTGTTAGCTTTTTGTTACAAAATAATCTCATATAAATCAAGTAGCTCCGTTTGGATGCATTAACTACAAGCTTTTATTTTAAATAAATAGCTCCAAAATGAAAAGCTGATTCATGAAGCTTTTTAAATGTTTTGAGTCATAAAACTTTAAATTCTTGATATACCCTCCAAACATTTATTTACAATTATAGATTTGTCCTTTTATGTCATTTTACATCTTATAATTATATTTAATAACTAATTTACCAAACACTTTTATTGAAAAAAAATACAATTTGTAGCTCATTTTAGCAGTTTTGCGGTTATGACTACCATACCACTTCATATTTCTGATTTAAAGATACTGACTTCAGACTAGTTTTGCCAAACATACCCTAATCTCAATTCTCAAGCATAGAAGGAAACGTCTTTCGGGACTTTCTAGTTGGAATAGAAAACTTTATAAACAGAGGAGATATCCTAATAATTTTGCCATCTATTTAAACCACCAAAAAATCCAAGACAATCGATCCAACAAACAGATAACTAATCCGGCTTAAAACAAACAAATAACTACCCACTTTACTTTAATTTGATTGTATTACGAAAACAATAGTTGAACATTTATTTTAGAACTTTTATATTGAATTGAAACAAATTCGGTGAGTATATAAAGTTCATCGTTGTGGCATCTCTATCAAAAACATGGTTATATAAGGCTCGTAAACGCGTGAGTCTTGGTCATTACGTCACGCCATGCCACCACACCGCCTTATGTCACGCTTTTTTGTAAACTCGATATATATAAAATATGATATAATATATAAATATTTGAGAAAATACAAAATAGTACAAAATCTTGCATCGAGTCCCATCGTGGTATTTTTAACCTAATTCTCTAAATGGTCACGTGCACGCATCTCCATAGCTCCATTAAAATTGTGCCACTTGTGGTTTACAAGGCCTACATTAACACATTCATTCTTGATCGGTGGCTACTCACCGGCGTACGTGCAATCGACGATTGATTTGATCGATACTTTATTGGAAGGTAACAAAATCTTACTTTTAGATATTCTTTGATTTTGTTACCTTTCCAATAAAATATCATCCAATCGGCGTCGACGCTAAACCGTCGGTTGAGTAGCCCGATGTAATCGTGAAGTTAATGTGCCTTTGTAAATGTATAAGTGGCGCAATTTAGTTGATTACAAGATGTGGTCATGGCGTATTATTTAAGAATTAAGTTGGAAAATGACCATGATGGGGACTTGATGCAAGATTTGTACTATTTTTGTACTTTTCTCTAAATATTTTGATATAAGCAACTTACCTAAATAATCCTTATATAGAGTGATTTTACGGGACTGAACCTTTTTAAGATTCTTTACCAAAATGACAAAAATATGTCACCATCAATGTTTTCATTTTCCATTCGCCTACCATCTCTCGCCCAAAAATATGTATTCGCTTAATTCCCAAATTCAATAAATATCATTTTATTACATTCATGTATTGTATTCCCAACAGGTAGGGTTGGATCGGCAGAACCCTCGCCTCTCAACCGAGAGGTCGGGGGTTCGATCCTCACTCCTACAAAAGGTCGGAGGTCCTTTCTACCTTGGTAGGCTGAGGCAGCCTCCTCTTGGGTAGGGGTAAGGTTGTTCTACATCTTAACCTCCCATACACCGAAGCGGTGTTGGATACCCATAACCCGTGAAAGACGGCATTGGACGTTACTTTACTTTTTTTTCATGTATTGTATTTCCCCGAGATATCAATTAGTACACAAAGAACATTGAATTACCTCTACTAGCATAAAGCAAAACAATTGCATAAACGATTGTTTATATTTTGTGTTATTCGCCCGAAGAAAAATGATTCACCACTTCCTTAACTTCATTATAATGTGTTCAGTGAGCATCTATAATGTGGGATGTCCATTTTTGTGTTGATGTCTACAAAATATAGGAGTGGTAACACAACAAATATTGTTTACCATAATTGTAATATAGATTTTTTTGTGAATGCTTGTATGGGCATCCATGCCTCCCCTCAGTTTTGTTTGGAGGAACAAATATTTCTTTATTTTAATATCATTTAATTTGGTCCAATGTATGTAAACCTGATGATTCACCACAATTGCATAAAAAATGATTCATTCGCTTGGAGACCTCGCTCAGGCCTTCATTCCCTCGCCCAGAATCAAGCATTTAAGAGTACATTTCATTCGCCTGGCATTAACCTTACCTCTTCCCCATACTTGCTCCCCTCGCCCAGCTTTCTCGCCCAAAGCTTGCTCCCCTCGCCCAGCTTCCTCACCTAGCTTCCTCGCCCAACACTCGCCTAGTTGCATCCCTCGCCCACCACTCGCCCAACCCTCGCCCAACTTCAATACACGCCACGACTCGCCCAACACTCTTTTTTGAATACGTGTATGGTTAGAAACTAATCTACGAAGTCATCCAACGGATGATATTAAAAAGTTCATTTTGAAAAATTTCATGTGCGAGGTTGAATTTTGTAAACTACTACTATAAAAAGTTCATTTAATAAGTTTTCTCTTTTTATATTTTGTGTCGCCTTATGTCACGTCTTATAAACATAAAAGTTTCGCTTTAGCCGCAAAGATTTGAGGCTTAATTATGACATCACGTCCCGCCTCGCATAATTTATAACCTTGATTGTAAACATATATTAAAGCAAAATGAAAAAAGAAATTCAAACTCATGTCATATGTTTTTACATTTGCTTTAGGATGTAAAGATACGATAAGTAAATAAACAAATAAAAAACATTTAAATGCACGATTACAAACGATCATTGTACTTGTTATCTGCAAACAAATGCTTTGCATGTTACGTAGTACAAAATAGTGTAAAGATTCGATACTATATGAAGGTACGAATTTCTGCTCGCACATTGAGGTACATCATTGTGACCACCATATATGCCAATAGTACATCAAATTCAGTGTGGTGGCAGCGGCCGGCTCAAGCTGCGGGTTGGCTGCCACATTACACACACCGCGAACCAACGAGGATGGTGCGGGTTCACCATTCAATGGGAAGAAGGCCGAATCGGGCTAAGCAAAAAGCTTCAAAGGATGAGATGGCCGAAAAGGTTATGGCGACAAAATCCGTGTCATGGAAGAAAAGGCTAAATATAGGCGTTGAAAGATATCAAACACCGCACAATCACATAAACGATCCAAATATACTTAGCGGTCGCTCAAAAACGTGAGATCGCTGATAAATACTGGATGGCTCTGTGATTTTTAGAAATGTGTTTTAGTATGTTTTTTTTAATTAAAGCGTTTTTAGGATGTAATTTTCTTAAGTATTTTGTAATTTCTTTTAAGTAATAATAATAATATTATGTGTTTTATTATATTGTTTGATATAATTTTAAATATAAAAGGTAAAAAAAAAAAAAAAAAAAAAACTATGTAAGAGAGATATATACGTGGTTGGCTAAAATCATGATGAGGGGTGGTGTGGGGATGAGATGAGTTGAAAGAATGTTATTGGTGGATAGTGAGGGATGGTGAAGGATGGGGAATGAGGGTTGCCACCACCCTCATATTTGACATGTCACATATATAGTGTCTAAAACCATACTTCACAATTTTTTTATTTTTTTTATAGAAAAAAAACATACTTCACAATCTTTTTTTTAACAAGCTACTTACATTCGTTTAGGCCACAAGTTATTTTTGGTTGAGGGGTTTTACTCTTCCAGATTGGCCTTTACGTGTTAATATTATAATGATCATGTGGTTTGTGGTTATGTCGTAGCAATAACGTGGACGATTTTGGTGGTGACCATGGTCGATTACAGTGACAATGACTTTGAAAGTGATGTTGCTTCAATCAACAAATTTGTCAATTAGGCATTGGTCTAGGTATGATAGTCTATTTTGGGGTGGACGACAAAGTTGGTATGGAAGTGATAATCCCTTTCAACAATAATGGTACTTGTGTTTTGGCCAGTTAGGCTTTTGTTCAGTCATCAGTTCAAAGGTCAAATGGTAAAAAAAGTCATTAAATTTAATGTCTGTTTTCAATCAAGGTACCTTTTTTTTCTTGCATAAATAGGTGTCCGACAATTTTTTCAGCCGATTTAGGTTTTTTACTAACTTTCATTAACCCACTTCGTTAGTAAATTACATGTTTAGTTATTGAATTCGTATAATCATTTCATGCAATATCCGCCACCATCACCAGCCGCCGCCACCACCACCACCAGCCTCTAGCACCATCATCCACCACCACCAGTAGCTACCACCATCGCCGCCGCCGCCACCATCACCCACCCATCTAAATTTTCTTTTTCTAAAATATTTGTTGAAAACTTTTTTTACCGAAAATATATTTTTGAAAATTTATTTAAAAAAAAATCAAATTCTTTTTTAGAATTTTTTTTCTAAAACTTTTTCGAAAAATATTTTAAAAAAATTAGAAAAAAAATTTAGAGAAAATGTATTTGAAAAAGAATTTTCAAAAAAAAAAGTTTCCAAAAAAATGTTCAAGAAGAATTTTTTTTTTTAACATTTTAAGAATTTTTTTTTTTGATAATTATTTTCAGATTTTTTTTCGCATGTGTCGATTTTTTTTACCGCTGTTGGTGGTGGTGGTGGCGGCGGTAGACAGTGGTGGTAGAGGTGGATGTTGCATAAAATGATTATATAAACTCAAGGATTAAACATGTAATTTACTAATGAAGTGGGTTAACGAAAGTTATTAAAAACTAAATCAGCTAAAAAAATTTGTTGGACGCTTTTTTATGCAAGAAACAAAATACTCCTGAAACAAAAACCTTAAGTTTAGTGTCTTTTTATATCATTCGCCGTAGTTCAAAATATTTTCGTCTTTAATAATTGTAAACAATCATCCTATTATGACATACGAGTATCATTCTATTATGTGAACGTTTCTTGCTCAGTTTAGTTGAGTATTGTTATACTCCATTCGTCTTAAAATATAAGTCTGTTTTGACTTTTTTAAAATCTTTTTATTTTAACTTGGACATTTTTTTGAAAGGCTATTTCAACTTGGACCTCATTTATTTATTAGTATATATATAATCTTATCTGAAATATATATAAAAAATTTAAAAAATAAAAAATAACATATATTTAAGGACTGATGAAGTATATTATTTCAAGTCGTGACATACTGACATTCTTTTGGAACGATTTATCATCAAAGATGATAGGCCACAAGTATTTTTCTTAAACATTACTAGCGGACCTCATTAGGCTGCCCCTAGTAAGGAGCCCCAATCTCCTTCATTTTCCCTGCCACGCCGCCTTTCTCTCCAATGACCTTCGGCGGTGATTGGGTCTTCCGATAAGGCGACAAGAAAATAAATGTTTTGATATTAAATGCACAACATGATTATAAAGAAAATCTCGAACGTGATCATGACCAAGTTGAGAACTATTGAGCCGATCGATTCGCCACATCAAGGACGATCGATCCCCTAATCGATCGAGGCAAGCCTCGATCGAACTACTGCAAGCAGCCTTAGTCTATGGAGATATGGAGTCAATGCATAATGTCTTTTTCATACAAATGGAATAAATCTCTCTATTCATAAGCCGTTCACTAAACTACAACAAACAAAAGTTGATCAAGGTATGTTTTAAACGTGTCACAACTTACAACCCAAACAATTTATAAATAGTTGTTAACGAGTAGAAACCGCGCGACGCAATGGGATTGGCTTAAGGACTTATTTTGTAGCGACACTTAAACTTGTAATGTTTTGCCAAGTTGTGAAACTTTGCATTTAATGTTCTGACTTACTTTGCAACGATACTTAAACCTCGTGGGATCTGTTTTGCCAAGTTGTGAAACTTTGCATTTAATGTTTGGACTTAGTTTGCGGCGACAACTAAACACGAGGGGCCATTCTTGCCAAGTTTGTAAACTTAGCAATAAATGCGGGGACACATGGCATGACCACATGCGTTCCCCGCTTTTTAGTTAATAGATATAATGTGAATCGGGCTATTCAGTTGGTCACTAAGGTTTATTTAAGGTGCCTTGGGGAGGGGATGTTTGATCAGGGGAGATTTTAAGTTCGAGTCTTATTTGGGACTTTTACCCCTTCAGACGATAAAGGATGAGCAAACGGGTCTCAGGGTCAGCATATTGCCTAACTGGATATCACTGCTAAACCTGAACCACTAGCAACTAACAAGCCGTTCAAAATGTATATGTTAATACAATTTTGGGCGCTCCCTTGACGAAGATTAGTGTAGGCTAACTCCTCAGGAAATAGATCTTGTATTAACTATAATCCTTGGTTGCAAGCTGCTAAGAAAACCAACACCGTTAGTCTCACCGCGGAACAGGGTTCCGCGGTCAACCTCCGGCGTGAGAGTAAGTGGTAGCTTTAGAGAGATAAAGTAAGTTCTAGAGAGAGAGTGTGTGTAAGTGTTACCGTTTGAATGGTGGCGAGGCACCTATTTATATGGTTGACCATTCTATCGTGTTCTCAAGGTCACGGGCCATGAGAGCGGCAGTTTGTAAAGTCGAGAGTGACGAGGTCAACTCCGAGCTTGTCGCATTGTCGTGATAGCGACGCTTTTGGGCTGGAGTTGTCCCGCCTTTTGGGACTTTGGTTGTAGTACACCAAGCCTGAGCGAGATTCCCTACCTTTTATGTTGGGCACGGTTGCATTCTCCTTCGGACGTATTTATTATCCGTGGAATGGTCTAGTGACCATTGTCGGTGTACGTATCTAGTCCGCGACCAATCCATATTGGTGCCGGGGATCTTTACGCAATCATGGTTAGTCCGCGCCCGACCCGTATTAGTGCCAGGGGGGGTCATACATGATCAAGTCCCCCCAGTCTAGTTATGCTTGTTGGTCTTAGTACAAGCGTTGCTAGACTTAGTTATTCCGTTCATCTGCGGTCAGGTGTGCCATAGGAAATCCTAGTCACTGCTGACTGTACTTTCCATTCATGCCAAGGATAAGCGTTACAGCTGTCCCTTGGGATTCACGAACCGCCTTAGACCGCGCGTTTATCTGACTGACGTGACGTTTTGGCTGCTCCCATCTCGCCCGTTGATGTAGGCAGATCTGGGCCATTGGTCACAAACCGGGGACATGGCGATGTTTCGGCCGTTCGATCGGCCTGTTGGTTTTATCCTTAAGAGGGTATAAATACCCATCTTTTTTACCTGTTAGGCTACTGTTGCCATTTCATCTTCGCGTGTAAAAAGAAAAAATCCCATCAAGTCCTTTGCATATACCCTTACTTGTTCAGGTTAGGCTTCTACTCCCCTCATTATAGTTCCATGGCTAAAAAACTTCTTTGTGATTTCACTTGTAAGTTATCCCAGAAAGATCTGAGCGAGTTTTGTTCTAAATATCATATCCCCCAATCTGTTCATCCTCTTCTTCCTGGACCTAATGATACCATGAAAAATGCCCCTAAGGGTAAGATAGGCGTATATACTAGGTTTTTCGAATTATGCAAATTTTAGGATACCCCTTTCTGCGTTCCTCTGTAGAGTGTTAGAGTATTTTCAGATCCATTTGTCGCAGTTATCAGTGTTAGCCGCCGCTAGGATTAGTCACTTTGAGATCCTTTGCCGCGTTCATGGTGGAACCCCCACTGTATCTTTGCTTAGGAAGTTTTATTATTCCGGAATGAAAGATGGTTGGATGACCCTAGAGAAGCGGAAGGGTCCTAAGTCATTGATTGTGTCAGTTTGTTATACCGCCCCTTTGGACTCTGTCAAAAATTGGAAAGAGTATTTCTTTTGGGTTGACGCGACCGTTTTCCCTTTGGCTATCTCATGGAATGAGAAAGTCTCTGTTGACCGTGATCCACCTCCGTCTAACGACGACGTTGATCTTGAGCTATTGCGTCATCTAGACACTCAACGTGCTCATTTTAAAAAGTTTTCGGAGCCTTTCCTTTGCGTGATTGGCCTTAGCCGTGCCCAGGATGATGCTACGACGCCGCCTACTTTATGGCCGGACATCGAGGTGGGTTTTCCTTTTAGCGTGTGTCGGCCTTGTTGTCTTCTTTCCTTTTCTCCTTACTAACGCCTATTTTTTGTTGCTTTGCAGAGATGTCTTTATTTGCCTTTATCAATCAGTCAGATCCTTTTGAGGTTACATCCGGTGAGAGGACTTTGCTGGAGGGGGAGAAGACGCTCCAAGAAGAAACCGCTGCCCGCATCATAGAGCCTTCTGATAATTTGATTACTCTGGTCTAGGAGACGACTATGGACAATGTGAAGGCGGCTAAAGCTGGTAAGACCATTGGAAAGAAAAGAGTTCGGCTCGATGTCCCCTCTAAGCAGCCGGAGAAGAAGAAAGTTACCGCGCGCGAGCAAGGCTCGATCTAACTCAGTAAGGACTCTACCGCTTATGCCGCTTCTTTTTATTAAATTTTATGGAGCAATAACCTTAACGTTTTTTGGCTATGCAGGAGGTGCTATCGCGGAGCCTACTCCTGTGATGGAGCTCCGTGATGAGTCTGATTCTGGACCCCGGCCGCAGGATGTAACCAATGTTTCTTCTGAGGCTACCCCAGAACCTCAAGCAGATCCAGATTCTACTTCTAAGACGTCCACCAATGCTCATCAAGAGAACGTGGATGTATATATGTCTGGTCCGTCCCAGCCGACGCCTGTGCAGCAGGAGAGTGCTTTCGCGGTTGAGTCTCCACCGCAGGACCAATCTGTTCATCGTCTTGCGGCCTCGGATGATGACTTTTACGAATCTCTATCCGTGGAGACAGCGGAAGCGAAAAATGTTTATGTTCCCAAATGGCTACCCACTAATGACTTTCGGATGAACGATGGTTGGGTCTGTCAAAGCATGCTGGATAATCTCGCTACTCCTGGCTACTTGTCGATGCTGCGCAACATGCCGCATGCAGATTTGCTTGATCAGTATAACATCGCCACTATGCAGCAAACTGGCGATAATGCTACACGCGTCGTTCGGGGTCAAAGGAACTTCCTTTCGTCGAAGAAGTTTTTCAACACCCCAGCAAAGGCACCTAATCGTTGTAGTGTAGTATTAGTGGTAAGCCATGGGTATTGATATCGTTCTCAGAGGAATAGGAATGCTAGTGAGAAGTTACTACGCTAAGGTTGAGGTCGAGGAAGATTATTTTTATCTTTTTATGTTTTTAGGAAATTGAAAGGTACGAATCTAGGGTATTGGATTGGGGGGTTGGTATTTCTACCGATTACTCTACTATTATCTAATTATCTAAACTAAGATGGTGGTAGTCTATGTCTAATTAATGTGTGCTCGTATGATAGTTTAAAGATGTGTTTACTTAGGTTTTACTACTCCTTAATTATCTCCTATTGATGGTTGAATTGTCACGCCCTTATTCTTAGTTGCGTTGTATGTCTAAAGTTGTAGGGTATGTGTTTCTCCCCAACTCTTTGAACTTACCAAAGGGTCTCGCCTACAAACCCACTGGGGATAATAAACTCTTACTCTAAGGCACTCTTTGGATGGTTTAGCCTACAACTACTCGGTAATTATATTCTAAGGTTCACAAAGATGAATCAAGCATTACACACAACGAATGACCTATCGCATTACTAGATCATTAATGAACTAAGATAAGAAACAACCAATCAATATTCAATAATTAAGTTTCATACTCCCTAGCAAATACACAAATAAATTAGCCGGACATGGAGAACATGCAAGCATACACACAAATAATCAAAGACATAATTGAATTGATGAAGTAAATACTTATCTTGATGTAAGATAGGGTTTGGAACCCTAAATATCTGTACAAGACACCTTGGTTCGGTTTTAGGTTTTTACTCCAAAAGACTCTCTTAAACTGAAAATTGGATTCTATATATAATATTACATATGCGACGCGCCACCTTATGTTTTGTGACGCCGTCGTGTCATTATTGTAGGGTTTCGCCTTGGCCACGTTAACCTTGCGACGCTCACCTTATAAAATCGCGACGTCCTCTTCGCCTTCGACCGCCGTGCGGGTCGCATCTAGGTCAGCTCCGAGTTGACGGTCTCACTTTTAAAGCCCGACGCCGTCCTTCAAAACTAGCAATTTTCTCTACCGAGTCACAAATTCCTCCGACGGCGTCGTAGATTACTTGATGGCCGCCGCCTCGCTTTCATGACTTTGAGTGTCTCGATTATGACTTTGGCCATTTTCTTCAGATATTCGCTTTTCGTCCAAATAAGTGTCATTCCAACATTTTGCCTTCAAGAGACCTAAAAGTGAAAAGGAACGATATTAAGCAATAACGGATACAAAAGTGATCAAATAAGGGCTAAAATGACCCCTCAAATGGTACCTTTTAAAACCTTATCAAATATCCTACACTTGTTATTTGCTTGTCCTCAAGCAAATGTGCTTTTAGCCAACTAATTTATAAGTTGGGGTCATGAAGCATTGATTCAAAACGGTCCACAACACATATAAGCCCCAGAAAATCATAACAAGCACGGAATACATACTAGCACCTCACATGGGTGTTTGGATACTCACATCTCTCTTGGTGTATATATGAAATATAACAAATAGGAAATGAAAGATAAACACTCATTAACGGTCCTAGTACATAGATTACCATAGGCTTGAGAATAGATCAAACCTCCATCGCTTTGGCGTAAGCACCTAGGAAAGACTATCAAAGAGGCCTTTAAAGGGTTGTAATGTTAGGCTTAAGGTAGGAAACAAGGGTTTGGTGGGATAGGTTATTTAGTGGTGGCAAATCAAAATCTCTATGTTAATCGTGCATACGAAGAATGGCGTTGCTAAGCCAAGACTCGACACTCTAAAACTCTAGGTAACGAAATAAACAAACATAAATTTAAAGGATAGATGTAGGATGGTAGCTGTGATGGTTTTTTTTTTTTTTTTTTTCATACACTTTTACTCTACCATCCTCTACGGTAACATCAAAATGATAGGGATTTATAGGCACATCCCTACACTTGAGTTTTTATTACTCTAACACTAATTTGACCCGAATTGAAAAGATCAAAACACTTGGGGTACATTATTACGCAAACAAAGGGAATTTGAATTTAACGCTCCTTCCCGTCATTTCATAAACTTTAACTTTTCCCATGAATCCCAATCGTCCCAAAATCAGATACAAAGGATATGACTTGACTTAGCAACTCATGCAAACAACCGGATAATTGAACTAAGGGTTTAGGGTGATAACAATAATGCACTAAAAGTGAGTGCATAAGTGGGTAGGCTAAGGCGATTTGGGTGTATATTTGGGGTGGGGTGTAAACAATGCTCTTTATTGATATTCGGAAAAACCGAAACATCACAAGAACCGCGAAAAGGATAGGCTCGAGGGTTAACTAGGGTATCGTGTACTAAAGATGAGTACAACGCAAATGGTGTGGGGAATTACTCAACCGATGTGGAAGAAGTAATTATATTACGGGTATCAAACAAGGGTTATCCTAATGCCTCTTATCATTTAGTTATTCCTAACTACACAAGTGTAGTCTCACTTCATGATCTCGAATGCATCACAAAACAAGTTCTAGAATCTAATATACTACCGGTTCACTCTAAGCATTGAAGATGAATGCTTTAATTCCTACTAATCTAAGGCGATCCTCACATTTTGGGTGGAATTTGGGTGGTAAAGGGTTTTGTGCTAGTCATGCAACTTTCTATCCGTGAGACGCTTTTGTTAAGACTAATGGCCCACTCCTATATGTCATGAAAATTTTTAAATTTGGTGCCAAAATTACCCTAACCGACATTTTCTCATGGTTTATTACACAATCACAATCGGAAAGCAAATAATCAAGGATAAGCATAGTTTCAAAGTTCTCGCTTTATTTTCCTCCCTACATTTAAACCGAACATTGTCCCCAATGTTCCCTAAAGTATCAAAGTTATGATAAAGAAGGTAATCAAAACAAAAGAAACTAATACTCCCCGATTAGCTTGGTAGATCCGTGTAAAGTGGTGGTTAATCCTTTCCAAGAAGAATTATTTCGTGAAAAGCTCCTTCCAATCTTGTGTAACTTCTTCTTGACAAACTAAACTCGCACACTTGAAGAAAACAAACGAAACCTTGGCGTAAAATCGGCGGTAATAATATATATAAGACTCGACTTAAACTAGGATATAATGCTTGTGGAATGGATGTTTACTGAATTTCTAAGAAAATTAAGACCGAAAAATTCCAAAATTTATAAGTAGCTCGAAAACGAGAAAAGTGATCCGATGTTTTACTCCTTCCCGACGCCTTCGTGTTATCACGACAAAAAGCGGTGCGATTTTTGAAAAAATTCGAAAATTTACATCTTTAGAATCGGAAAATTTTAAAAACATCCATTATGACTCGATACAAGCATTTGACTCGAACAAACAAACATATATATCTTTTAGTTAATTGTTATTCTCATGTTTACGTTTCTTTTGAAACGTGTGTAATCCTCCCACACTTATCCCTTATGTAAAATACCTTTATATGCAATTAAGACGAGGTTAAAACAAAATAAAGCATTTTTACAAATTTAAACATGAGGATAAACAATTAATAAAAGATATATGACACTAACAAGCAAACAATTAAGCATGGGTTGCCTCCCCACGGAGCTTTTCTTTATTTAAGAGTCTTGTAGCTAGACTCGTAGTCGTGCCCCTACGTGCCGATATAAGTAAGTCTATCCTCAACAATGTCGTAAGGATCAAACTTATCATTCAAGTTCCTAGTAGTATCGCTCGGTTAAATATGTCTTTCAAACTTCTCACCATCGGGATCATAGATTTGTATCCTAATGTGCCACTCTCCATTACCATCACTAGCGGTCTATCCCAATCCCATTTGTGTTTAGATTTCTCAACTTTCCACTTATTCATGACAAGGTTAACGGGCAAGCTTCCTAGGAACTCGGTCATCTTCCTAAATACTAAGGCGCCCTCGAAGCGGGTTCACTTCGCGTCCCTAGCCATCTCTTTTTCTTGGAAAGTTGCTTTACTAGTGAAGGCTTTATCTAGGAAAAAGGTCTTTGGGGCCTATGAGGTTCTTATCAATCCAAGGTCCATATCTAGAAGGCTCTCTATCCAACCTAATCTATTGTGGGATTTCCTCATCCTTGTAGTACGATGCTTTTGACATCAGAACCGATCTAGCACTCCCTCTTCTACCACTATCTTGGACATCTTACAATCGATGATGGCACTAGCGGTAGCTAAAATCCTTCTCCAACTAGTAATGGCATGTCGGGTCCTTATTCATGTCTAGCACATGAAAGTCGGCCAAAAGAGTCAACTCTCCTACGTGTACTACCATGTCCTTTATTATTCCTACCGGACGTGCCACACTACCGTCCGCTAGACCTAAGATGGTTTCCGTTGGTTCTATTTTACCTAAGTTAAGGCTTACATGGAGGACAACGAACAAGATTGATGCATGACCCTAAGTCGGCTAGGCGTCGAGTGGTTTGGAAGTTCCAAGCCTACACGGAAGAGTGAATAGCAGGGATCGCCTAACTTCTTAGGTAAATTGTTTCGCACAAAAGCGGACCCATGTTTTCCAAGCCTAAGTTCTAACTCATATTTTCTTTCAAAGCATTATAATAAGGTGCATGAGCTAAGACCTCAAGAATCGGTTTTTCTTGATGGAGTTCCTTGTACTCCTCCTCTAAACTAGGTTTGGATTCTTGGTCGACGGGTTTCTCAAGAGTAGGTTCTACCAATGGTGCCGGCCTTGGTACCTCTTGGATGGCTTGGAACCCTTTTGATAGCATTTACCGAGTGAATCGTTGGGTGTAGGGGCATGGATGTGCATTCTCCCATGGTGAACTAGAACATGAAGTCGACGAACCGAATTCACTTTTGGGTTCTTTATGGTATCACTGGGAGTGCTCCAACTTCTAACTTCCCATTCATCAAGGCTTTTAAGAGGCATCAAGCTTGTTTGTCATCTCGCTTTGTTTTTGCTTAAAATCGACTTCAAGCTTATTCAATCGAGTCTCTGGGATGACAAAAATCTAGATGTAATTACCTCAATATTAGCGGGTTCCCAGATAAGAGAATTGAACCTAGTGGGTGAACTAGATGAGCTTTGGGGTGGCTTGAGTTTTGGTTCCACTTAAGGTTAGGGTGATTTCTCCATGAGGGTTGTACGAAGTTTCCTAAGTTGTTTTGTTCGGGCTTGAAAGTGTACCACTTCTCTCCCGCCTCCGCCGGTATGCATGGAGGCGTAGTCCGCAAAAGCTTGTTCGGGAGTCTTGTGCAATCACGAGTGTCATGGGGACCACCGCATAACTCACAAGGTAGAGTGATTTTATTTACTTGACGTGAGGACTTAGGATTTTGTAGGAACTCATGAGGAATTTAACTTGATCTTGAGTTCGATCATCCTACGGTCGGAAGGTCATGAGTCGATGGAAGGCAAGGAGATTGCCTTGACGGTTTTAGGTAGCTCACGGGGTCATCCCAACTTTCGTTGTCGTAGAGGCAAGGTCCTCTATTATACCCCATGATTCTTCGCGGTGAGATCACTAAGTTTTCCACCGCCGCTTGGTCAATGGATCGCTTAGTAGGGAAGTTGACATGATCATTAAAGATTTGGACTTGGAGCCAAAGATCAATGCCGTGATGAGGGACTTTATGAAGTAAGTCCTTGAATCGGGTCCATGCTTCGTAGAGATTCACCTTGACGTTGTTGGAACATCAAGATGTCATTCCTAAGCTTAGTGGTTCTTCCGGTGGGAAAAATTGAGCAATGAAGCGAGAGGTAAGATCATCCCAACTCGAGATGGAGCCATGGAATTCGGCTGAAGCCATATACTAGCTTGGTCCCGTAGAGAGAATTGGAAGAGACGCAGTAGCGTGGTCTCCCGAGTAGTAGCATCAAGGTCGATGGAATCGACAATTTTGAGGAAATCCCTCGGATGTCGATTTGGATCTTAGAACGAAGTCCATGGAATGCACATCCGTTTTGCACCAACCGGAAGGTGCCGGATCGCAGGTCGTAGTTTGGGCTTGGTCGGGAAGCTCAATGGTGTTCCTATAGCCTAGGTGGCTTGGTCTTGAGTATTCACCAAGAGTACAGGCTCTTGGCGGGTCATTTGGTGGCGGGTTGATGGTGGTGGTTGGTCATCACCTTCCATGATGAAAAGTGATGGGTGTACGAACAAAGGTCACGAAGGGGGATAGACCAAGAGGAAGCTAAAAATGAGAAAAATTTACTTGATAGGAATCACAAAGAAACCTAAACGGTGGACTACTAACTAGCTATTTTATTCCTCGCGTGGCGCCAAAAACTTGATAATGTTACACGCTGCTCGGGTCAAAGGAACTTCCTTTTCGTCGAAAGTTTTTCAACACCCTAGGCAAAGTGCACCTAATCGTTGTAGTGTAGTATTAGGGTAGCCACGGTATTGATATCGCTCTCAGGGAATAGGAATGCTAGTGAGAAGTTACTACGCTAAGGTCGAGGTTGAGGAAGATTATTTTTATCTTTTTATGTTTTTAGGAAATTGAAAGTCACGAATCTCGGGTATTGGATTGGGGGGTTGGTATTTCTACCGATTACTCTACTATTATCTAATTATCTAAACTAAGGTGGTGGTAGTCTATGTCTAATTAATGTGTGCTCGTATGATGGTTTAAAGATGTGTTTACTTAGGTTTTACTACTCCTTAATTATCTCCTATTGATGGTTGAATTGTCACGTCCTTATTCTTAGTTGTGTTGTGTGTCTAAAGTTGTAGGGTATCGTTTCTCCCAACTCTTTGAACTTACCAAAGGGTCTCGCTCTACAAAACCCACTAGGATAATAAACTCTTACTCTAAGGCACTCTTTGGATGGTTTAGCCTACAACTACTCGTAATTATATTCTAAGGTTCACAAAGATGAATCAAGCATTCAAGACACAAACGAATGACCTATCGCATTACTAGATCATTAATCAACTAAGATAAGAAACAACCAATCAATATTCAATAATTAAGTTTCATACTCCTAGCAAACACACAAATAAATTAGCGGGACATGGAGAACATGCAAGCATACACACAAATAATCAAAGACATAATTGAATTGATGAAGTAAATACTTATCTTGATGTAAGATAGGGTTTGGAACCCTAAAATCTTGACAAGACACCCTTGGTTCGGTTTTAGGTTTTTACTCCAAAAGACTCTCTTAAAAATGAAAAATTCGATTCTATATATAATATTACATATGCGACGATATCACCTTATGTTTTGTGACACCGTCGTGTCGCCGTCATTAGGGTTTCGTCTTGGCCACGTTAACCTTGCGACGGCGTCACCTTATGTCCGTGACGCCGCCTCTTCGCCTTTCCCGACGCTGCGTTTGGGTCGCATCTAGGCCGCCTCGAGTTGCGACGGTTCTACTCTTTTAAAGCCCGATGTCAGTCCTTCAAAACTAGCAATTTTCTCTTACGGTAGTCATAAATTCCTCCGACGGCGTCGCGATTACAGCTGACGCCTGCCGCTCGCTTTCAAGCAGACTTTGAGTGTCTCGATTCGAATTTGGCCATTTTCTTCAGATATTCGCGCCTTTTCGTCCAAATAAGTGTCATTCAAAGATTTTGCCTTCAAGAGACCTAAAAGTGAAAAGGAACGATATTAAGCAATAACGGATACAAAAGTGATCAAATAAGGGCTAAAACGACCCTCAAAATGGTACCTTTTAAAACCTTATCACCTGCATGTCATCTGAGGTGCGTCTGCGGTTGGAATTTAAGTTAAATCAGACGAACAAGGTGAACAAGAGGCTTGAGAGGAGAGATGCAAGGATTGATACCCTTAAGCAAAAAGTTCAGGAGTTGGAGTTTGAGGCTGCGGAGGCGAAGGGTCTCCATGAGTGTGTTGGTCAGCTTGAGTCTGAGTCCGCGGAGATGAAGAGGTTGCGGGAGCGCGTGACACAGCTGGAGGGCATGATTGCTCCTAAGGACGAACAGTTGGCTAATTTGATTGTTGAGAATGCTGAGTTGCAGGGTAAGGTGTCCGGGCTTACCTCTATTTGTGATGAGCTTAAAGAACAGGTGAAGGGTGCAGGTTTCTTGGAAGAAAAATTGAAATAATGTGAAGAGAGGGTCCGCGGTGAGTATGATGGTCAACTCGCTCAGTTAGATCAGAGGTTGGCGGAACTGAACCGCGACTTTGATGAGGACTTGTTTCCGAGCACTCTTCTTGCTATTGAAGGTAAGCGGTGGGTGATTAGGCATGGTTTCCGCAGAGCGTGGATGGCCTTTAAACAGTTTGAGGAGTTGCAAACACGGCTGGGGGATTGCATAAGCAAGGCTATTGCGGAAGGTTTAAGGCAGGGTTTGGAGGCAGGAGTTGTGCATGGTTCCAAGGGTGTTAAGCTAGAACAGATTAAAGCCTACAATCTGCGAGAAAAGGAGGTCTACCGTGAGTTGGTGATACGCCTTAGCGATGTTCCTTTCCCGCTCCTAGATTCCTTAGAAGCTTGCAAGGATTCTTCTTTAGAGGAGGTTTTGCTTCCTAATTCTCTGCTGCAGACTATTACTAGGTGTCCCCGTGCCATTGCCGCCTACAAGGAGAAGAAGAAACAGCTGAAGGGTACGAAGTTGGATCTCTGGAATCCGGACTTGACTGTCTCTGATGTTGTTCACCAAGTAACTTCTACCTGGGAGCCTTCTATGGTGATTGTTCCATCCGATCCAACCCCTTCCTCCGCGGTTACGGGTCCTACCGGGGAGGATGAAAAAGAGGAAGAGGAACAGGTTACCCATGATGATATGTTTGACACGAGCGTTCTCGATCGCGCCGGGAATGTCTGAGGTATCCTTTCCTTGGGCGGCATTTAGACTATGCCGTCCTTCCTATGTATGTGAAGCTTGTTAACTTTTGTTGATGGTTGGGGCCGTGGTTACGGCGGTGCCTTTGTTTTGTAATTCGGGGGTATGCCCCCGCGTATTTGTAAAGAACTTTGCATATTTAATGGAAATATTTTTGACTTCGTTGTGTACATATTCTTATGCTTGTTTTGCCAGGGTTAGTTGTTCCGAGCTTTGAGTTTTACCCTTGGCCGTACTTTGGGAGTCCAGGGGTATCAAACAATGGCAATGGGCTTGCAATACCACTTATATGCCTGAGTCAATTTTGAGGTTGCTCGTCCTTTATGTGCGACACTGTTTGTCGCGGATATGAGAAATATGCGAAAGATGCAAAAGTAAAAAATGTGATTGAATCTTTGTTTTGGAAAATTTGTAGAGCGGGCCAGGCATCTACGTTTCATTGTTAACTAGAAAATATTACAATAGAAATGAAAACATGAAAATTTAAAGAAGTTCCCCTGTTGTCCGGACCTGATCCGCGATCAACTTACAAGAGACGAGGAAAACCTACTTACACTTATATGTAACATTTTTTCAAGTTACGAATGTTCCATGTTCTTGGGAGTATCTCCCCATCCGTGCCTCTGAGCTTGAACGCTCCATTGCCTAGCGCCTCCGTCACTTCATATGGCCCTTCCCATTTTGGGCCAAGCTTTCCAGTGTCCTCCGCTCTACTAGCTTCGTTGCTGCGGTAGACAAACTCTCCGGGTCTAAAGGCCGTGCTTCTTACTTTGGCATTGTAGTACCCTTCCATCCTTGCTTTGTTGCGCGCTTCTTCAATGGCCGCGGCTTCTCTCCTTTCTTCCAGGATGTCCAAATTTAGGCGAAGCTTCTGGTTGTTAGAGATTTGATTTATGGTTGTACATCAGAGACTTGGCATTCCGATCTCGACTAGGATAACTGCCTCGGTGCCATATGTAAGAGAAAATGGGGTTTCCCCGTTGCTTGTTTTGATCATGGTTCTGTGTGCCCAGAGCATATGCGGCACTTCTTCCACCCAGTCTTTGCTTCCTTTCTCCAGCCTCGCTTTGATGCCTTCTCCCAGACTTTTGTTCGCGCTTTCTACCAGCCCATTTGCCTGCGGATGTTTGACCGACGCAAACTGTTGTTTGATGTTGAGCTTCTGGAACCAATCCTTAAATGGGTTGTCACGGAATTGTTTTCTGTTGTCTGCCACTATCTCTCTTGACAAGCCGAATCGACAGACTATGTTGTCCCAAACGAACTTCTTCACTTGTCTTCTTGTGATGGAGGCTAAGGGTTTAGCTTCGATCCATTTGGTGAAGTAGTCTATCGCCACAATCATAAACTTCACCTTGTCGGGTCCTTCTGGGAAAGGTCCGCAGATGTCTATACCCCACTTGTAAAAAGGCCAAGGAGAAGTGATTGGAGTCAGGTTTTGTTGCGGATTCTTTGGTACCGGGCGGTGGACTTGGCAATCTTCGCACTTCTGTATTAGCTCACGAGCGTCCTTGTGCATCGTCGGCCAGTAATATTCGGACCGGACTGCTTTGGCTACTACCGCTCTTGGGCCTGAGTGCATGCTGCACGACCCTTCGTGGATCTCTCGCAGCACGTAGTTGGCTTGGGTAGGGCCTACACATCGGAGCCAAGGTTCTAGGAAGGATTTCCGGAATAAGATTCCGTCTCTCAACGTGTACTGCCTTGCCTTGATCCGTAGTTTTCTAGCCTTGTTGTCGTCCGCCGGTAGTATTTCATCCCTCAGATATTCGATCAGGGGTGTCATCCACGTATCCCCGTCTTCCTCCACGATTGCCAATACCTCCTTTTCTTCGATCGATGTCTCTTTTAAGACTTCCGCAAGGACTGTTTTGTCGGCGGGCGGAAGCTGGTGGATGCAATCTTGCTTAGCGCGTCTGCTTGCTTGTTTTGGCTCAGGGAATCATGCGATGGAGAACGTCGGAACCCTTCAATCAATGCTTTGGCTTTTGCCAAGTAGCGCGCCATGCTTTCCTCCTTCGCCTCGTATGCTCCGTTTATCTGATTCGCCACGAGGCGGGAATCAACATTTGCTGATAAATTCTTTACCAGCATTTGTTCGACAATCCTCAGTCCTGCGATCAGTGCCTCGTACTCGGCTTCGTTGTTGGACGCCCCAAATTCAAAACGCATGGCGTAAGTGAACTCTTGTCCGTATGGGTTTGTTAGGATTAAGCCTGCTCCGGACCCTTCCATGCATGAAGATCCGTCCGTGAATAGTTTCCACGGCTCTGAGTACTATTGCTTGTCTTTTCCCTTGTCAGGTGTTCCTTCCTCTGGAATCTCAGCGATGAAGTCCTCTAGCACTTTCCCTTTTATGGCTGTCCGGGGTCGAAAGGTAATGTCATGTTCATCCAGCTCTATTGCCCATCCGCCATTCTTCCACTCTTTTGTCTTGGTCAAGACTTGCTTGATGGTTGGTCCGTGATGACCGCCATGGATGTGTTTGGAAATATCGCCGTAACTGCGGGATCGTATACTAGCGCCGGAAAAGCTTCTCCATTGGAGTGTAATTCATCTTGGACCTTTTAGGCGCGGCTAGCAATACAATGGTTGTTTCGCGACTCCTCTGTCTTTAACAAAACCGCACTCGCGAACTTCTTGGGGCGCGCCAAGTACATGATTAACTCCTCCTTTGGTCGTGGAGCGATGACCATTGGCGAGTTGGCGATGTCTCGCTTCATTTCTTTGAACGCTTGTTCCGCCTCCGTTGTCGAGAAAGTCGCTTTTAATGCATTTTTCGATGTCTTAAAGAGCGGGAGGACTTTCTCACCGACTTGGACATGAAGCGGAGAGGCTAACTTCCCATTCAAAGATTGCACTTCCTTTTTGGTTGTCGAGATTTGAGGGTGGCTACGGCCATGATTTGTCTGGGAAAGCTCTGATGCCCTCCTTGCTCACCACATGACCCAGAAACATCCCCTGCTCCGCCTCAAACGTGCATTTTTTGGGGTTAAGTTTCATGTTGATATTCCTTAGGGTCGTGAAGGTTTCCTTTATGTCTCTAAGTACTTCCTCTTCTGAGTGGCTCTTGATGACTAGATCGTCCACGTACACTTCCAAATTTCTTCCAATCTGCTTCTCAAACGCTCCGTCCACGAGCCTTTGGTATGTGGCACCAGCATTCTTCAGACCGAAAGGCATTTTGGTGTAGCAGAAGATGCCCTGGTTTGTGTGGAATGCTGTTTTCTCCTCATCCCCGGCTGCCATCTGTATCTGGTGATACCTGGTATGTGCTAAAACACATACCTTTTCTTTATCAAAACTGACCCAAAATAACCAAGAAAGAGCCGTTTATTGCTAATATTTGTGGTTTTCTTGAGTTTGTGCTTGTCGCAGTGCGGATATGTAAAACACACAAAAAAGCCGTCTGCAGAAAACCGAGCAGAGAGAGAAGTGTGCAAAAGCCGATCTGGGGATGCTATTTCGGAGATTTTGATGCTCAAAGGATCAAATTACGAAGCTCGGGACGTAAATTGGGAGTTTTTCACATTACACCTTCACTTTCACAAAATTTACCTTTAACCCCTCAACTTTCCACATTTACCCTTTATACCCTTATACACCCTACTTAATCATTTACCCAAATTTACCCTACACTTTCACTAAATGTCATATTGGGTCCTTGGTCTTTGTCACTTTGCACAATTGGTCCTTCAATGTTTAATCCATTACATTATACAAAATCCATTGTCAAATCCAATACACTTTGCCTGGCCCAAATCCCATTTATCTCGGCCCAATCCCAAACTAAACAACCCGGCCACAACTAAACTACCCAAGACCCGGTTTTTAAACCCAAGTCAACTTAACCCACCCGGTCAAACCCATTTAAACAACAATAAAATAAACAAACGCGCTCTACAGTAGCGTCTTCCTCCCAAACACCCTTTCACCCGTTTTTAACCAAATCACCTCACCCAAACACCTAAACATCGTACTAGCATCTTTGGAAAGCTTCTAGACCCAAGTGTGTCAGCATTAGAGTGCCAGCGTGGCTATTTCAAGACCTCTGATTGGACGCAACACCTCATCAAGGATAATGGAGCTCTCTAATTGGTTGAAGTGACCTGGAATTGAATGTGTGGCTGCAAATAGCCTTCTAGGCTCTTCTGAAAGGAATCCAAGCAAAGACCTCTCCTCAGCTATAAAAACGACCCTTGGCTCACATTGATAATTGTCCAATCTCTTAGGCATTAGAGAGGTTTTGACCATCTTTATTTCCTGTCATTTAATTGCTTTCAATAGTGTAAACCTTACTTTTAATCATTGTAATCTGTTTTCATTAATATAGTGGCTTTCATCCTTTTAATCTTTTGTCATTTAATTTCAAAGTTATTAGTTGCTATGGTTATTTCATCGATTTGATAAGCTCGAATAAGCTTATTACGACTTATTTAAGTTCCTTGTTGGTTAAAATCGCTTAATTCTCGGTTTAATAAAATGTCAACAAAGTCAAAGATTTAAGGTCAATCTATTTCTGTTAATGTATGGTTTTAGTTTGTCGAAATGATGAGTTTGATGTTTATATAAGTTTTTAAATCGGTCTTGGTAAGAATCTCATCAAGGTTTAAAGCTTTAAATGCATTTTGATTCATAAAGGGTGTTTGGATTGCTTATTTAATCTGTTTAAGGTTCTAAATATGGATTAGATCAGTTGGTTTGTGTTTTATATAGTTATATGCATCTATATCATCTTTGTTTTAATGCAATTTGAGCCCTAAGTCAACATTACCTTGCAACCGATCTTGTGCTCTTTCATGTTAAAATCGATGGTTGAAATTTGTTAATATAGGTTTAGTAGTGGATAAGCTTGCTTGCTTAAGTTTCATTTCATCTATTTTCATCTTAATCATTCAATAATTTGCATTCTAATTTCACAAAAGTCAAAACTAGTCATTGTTTTAAAAAGTCAATCTGTCTAAAAATGGTTTTGCAGATCTTGCGGTGATTGCACTAGGTTCATTAGAGTTAGTTAAGGTTTCATTCTTGGTCTATTTGCAGTAGGCTAGGTGGTCTTCAAGACCCTTTATTTGTTTTGTCCTAAAGCTTTTACGATAAGTAGTTACATGATCTCAAACTTGGTACCGATTACATTTTTACATCAATGCCCTAATGTCCACTGCCGTTTTGTGTGATCCATAACTTCCTCATATTAAGTCCATATTAGCTGTAATTTTGGTTACTTGATCTCTGGTTGGTGGTGTTTAGAACCCTACCTTTGGTTTTCAGTGTAACTTATTGAATAAGCCAGTGCAAGTGCTTAAACTTAGGGGCATTTTCACTGTTTTGGTATTGTAGCAGTTAGCTTAATCAGTTGTTCTCTGCTCATTAGGTGTTAAAATTAGCTATATTTAGTTGCCTCAGAGTAGTTTTAGTATAATGTAGCTTATGTTATCAGTTGGTGAAGTGTAGTGCTTATTTGCTTATTTCATGTGCTTATTCCCCCCCATTTACACTGCAGCCTTTGTTTCTTCCACACAAGCACCACATTTTATATTTTTTATAACTTTAGAGAAATATTTTAGGATTTCCCTGAGATTTTCATGATTTTTGGCTACTGTTCACTATTTTTCTCAATTTAAATTAGTTTTTAGGCATTTTAAAATAGCTTTTATTGCATTTAATTCGAGAAAAAGTTCCAAAAATAATTTTTCAATTTTAATAGTTTTAGATAAATATAAAAGCATAAAAACATTTTTCCTATTTTCTCCTTTTATTTGGTATTTTCATAATTTAAATTAGATTTAAATAGATTTAAATTCATAGAAAATAGGAAATTAATCGAGAAAATTACAAAATAGTTTTGAAAAGTCTTTATTGATATTTTAGATTTTAGAAATTAATTCCATATTTTCCTCTCTTTCATAATTTTAGATAATTAGTTCATTTTAATTAATTAATAATTAGTTTTTATTAGAATTAATTCAAGAAAATTCTTAAAAAATAATTTTAATTCTTAAATAGTTTTATAATATCATTTTTAGCATAAAAGTAGTTTTAGATTATTTTAGGATCTAGATTAGGCGTTATTGCTTTTTATTCGCGTTTCGTTTGATTTGCTTTTATGCTTTTAGCGAGAATTGCGTGGTTGCCTTAGTTCTTAGGATTTCCGTAGATTAGATGTTCCTTTTACTTTCCTTATCCCATAGTTTAGATAATATCATCTTATGCCCTTTTCTTATTCGAATCCGATTATTGAGACGTGAGTTGGAAATTCCATTCAACCTCGTTCTAACGATCTCGGTGCTCAAACCTAACACGTTTGAGTTACCCGTATACTACACATCTTCTTATTATTGATTCTAATCATAATCAATTTTTGGCGCCGCTGCCGGGGAGGGCTTGTAGCGAGTTTTCGTATTCCGTCTCGAATCGTGTGTTGATATTTGTACATATCCCTTTTATAAAAAACCCAAAAATATTCTTCTTTACCCTCTGAACCGTCAATTCTTTATCTCTTTACCCTCTCATTCGTATAATTCTTCTCGATGTCTTCGTCTTACCATTTTGGTTGTCAATGGTGTGGGGGACCTCATAATGGTGGGAATTGTCCCGGTTGTAGCATTGTGAATACGGGAAACGAGTTTGTCTACGACCAATATCCCTACAATGATACGACTGATTTCCTTAACCAATCTCCATACCATGAGATGGAGTCATACTCGTGTGAGTACTGTGGAGGTCCTCACCAAGGTTTTCAATGCCAAACCCAATATAACAATACGACCTTTGGTTATGAGCCTTATCCATATACTTCACTGAAACCCGCCACAACAAACATATTGTTGTGTAGTATTGTGGAGGTCCGATTTTAATTCGATTGTCAAATCGAGAACCCGCTTGTTTACGAGCAAGTTCCTTGTGATAATTATGACTATTCTTATGATCCACCTCCACAATACCAAGAGATTCAACCACAACCTCCAAATTCCTCAAGATAGTTTCCAAAGATGTATTAATACACTCGAAGAATTTATGGATCCTCATCGAAACGTATGGTGAATTACTTGTCAAGATCGAGCGGCCTCGCAACGAAGATCTATGATAGAATTACTCAAGAAGAAGAACGAGCATTTCAGTTGAAAAATGCCTTCAAGAAATTGAATTGAGGAGCAAGCACTTGCAAGGCGTGCCGATGGCTCGCGACTTGTATCGACGATGATGATGAGGATTCCATCCAAATGAAAGAATACTATGCAAGTTTGTCGGATGAATCCCTCCCGTTTCTGAGCCTTTCATTTCCGACCCTTCCCTTCACTCACACCGGATGAGAGAAGTGATATCGTCTTGGAAGAGGTCGATGATTCTATTTATTCAAACATTGTTGATCCGTTGACTCTCTCATAATGGGGGCGAGCCTCTTAGCACTATTCGAAAGCGGAATCGTCTTGTGTTGAGAGCCTTGACCCGATCACAAGTGAGTCCGAGGATATATCGATAGTGATTGTGATTCGCTTTTATGTGATTCTCTTGACATCTCCGAGGTTACTTCCGGATTTTCTCAACCACTCTTTGAATTCAAGGACGACTACACCTTTTGGAAGTTAATCCTCTTTTGACCAAGATTTTGAGTCCGATTCGAGACCACAACGGAAGTGGTGGATATTGCTAGCTCTCGAGCACACCACTTGTCCCACCTCTGTGTTCCGACCCTTCTCCCCGTCATGTGATGTTGAAGAAAGTATTGAATCCGACATCGAGGTTATTATGGAGATTGATTTTGAAATGGTTGAAGACGATATTCTTGATAAACCGCCACGTGATTCTGATATAGAAGAAATCGACTTACCTATTGATGACCCAATACCACCGGGTGTTGAGGATATGGCTGTTCTTGATGGTCTTCTTGACTCTCCTTCTTCTGATGAGTCCACCATCACTTATCCCGTTGAGCCCGCATGTGAAGACAAGATCTTTAAACCCGGGATATTCATAGATGAGCTTTGTGCTAAAACCGTTGTTAGAGAAAAGGATCCTCACTTGGATGCCTTCATTATTACACTTTCACCTCCTTTCCATGAGCTCCCATCTTTCTTGGAGTTTTCTCATGTTGATCCGTCATTCTTTCGTCCACCTCCAAAACCACCGGATGATGGATCATTCTTTCATGATATACCATTTGTGCTTGAGCCCGACACTTTCTTCACCACCCAACCCGCGGTGGGCCTCATTCCTTGGGAATGAAGACACCGTTTGGACCACGGTATCTCTACCACTTTCTTCCCCAAGGACAAATGAATTCTGGGACGAGTCGGGGCTAGCGACTCGGTGATCAAAAACATGGCGCTTCGTGGAGGCACCCCATGCTTATCCATCTATCTTCTTTCTATTTTCTAATAAGTGACGCCAAGAGGTGCCTCTTCGATTTCTCGTGTTTGGTTGTTTGTGATGTTGTGTTTAGGATGTTCCCGATGTGAAGACTCTCGTGCTCGAAGTTTGTCATTTCTCCACCGAGTCTCATGATCGATCTTGATGGAAACCGATATCCTAATCTTATCGACTAACGTTTATCTTTGAGCATACTTAATAAACGGCTTTTAGATTTTCGTGATACCACTTGCTTTAAACATTGAGGACAATGTTTTGTTCTAGTCTGGGGTAGGGTAATCTTCGATTTGATTTGACCGCACTTGCTTATTTCGTTGTGTTTCTCTCAGAACCCCGTTTTCCTTAGAAATTGAAAAATTGTGCAAAATGAGAAAATTTAAAAATTTTGTAAGCTTTTGTTAAGTCTTTTGATTGAAAAGTTGGCTAGTCTCTTAGATAAGAAGCTATAAAATGCAATTCTAGCTCACAAGGCCAAGATTTTGCAAGTTTCCACTGAGTGACTTTAAATATGCATGACTTGATTCAATAAGACGAAGCATTTGCTAAGTTAATATATGTTTTGACACCTTGTTGACTTTCATTTGGTGAGAGTAGGAATAGAATTCGACTGACTTGGGGCGTGTTGAGCCTTCAACTTGTTCCCTTAACCATAGATAATCTAAAATTATCGGTAAGCATCTACGGATCTCATTATTTGGGATTTTAAATTTGCGAGATCGAGAAATGATAGAGTTACTCATGAGTTTAGATGCTAGCGTGGAGTAGTTGGTTCTCTTTAGAGCCCATCGAGAAGGTACTTATGGCTTTTTGTTCCCACAAAATTGTTTCACCCCATATCTCTGTTTAAATAATTAGAGATGTCGAGTTTTTGGCGATAGTTAGTTCTTTATCTTCTTAAAAGAATCTTTGTTTTAAAATTGGGTACACATCAAGGATCCGAAATAAGTAATAAGTGATATGTGAAAAGTAATAAGTAAAGTTGTGAGTCGGTGTCGAGATCGGACTTGGATCTTTAGCCGGATTGAATGAGGTCTTAGCCTAGCCGGTGGGATTCTCATCTCATAAGCCTATAGTCTTGGAATTACCCGTGAAGCTCCGTAGTTCACGTACTCATATAAGTAAAGGTATAAGTGTAAAAAAAAAAAAAAAAAAAAAAAAAAAAAAAAAAAATGGTATGATGAAAAAATGAAAAAAAGTCAAAAGTTAGTGAATAAAATTCCTTGATGTGGACCTCATTTTTATGACAATGGTTCTTGAGAGAAGGCGGATAACTAATTATCGACTTAGCTTTGTATCTTTATCGGAATAATTGTTATCGAAGCGAGGAACTCAAGAAATTCATTTCTCACAAAAATAAAAATCTAGAGGAAATAGGAAAATGGGAGCGAAAAGTAAGTACACAAGTAACTTCCATGGGTAGTGTTAGCATCTAGAGTCATTTGTAACAATGATTTCGGTTTTACGCTTAGTTTGGGACTTGTGAAAAATCGGGACGATGTATTCTATCCGTATGGTCACTTCATCACCGTGTTGTGTTTTCTACTCCGTGATCCTAACGTGTCGCTCGAAAATGTTGGAGTTATCGATCGACATGAAAGTTCAACAAACCGTCATTCATAATCGGATACGCTTAATCGTAATATCTATACATGTGAATTAAAAGGTAAACGGGGCGTTTTTAGGATTAAGGGTTCTTAATCTCTTTTGAGGAATCTTTGCTACTTCTTCATAGGTTTAGTAGAAAGAGATTGAAATCCTTGGTTTTAGAAGCGTGAGTTGATTGCATTGCGTGAGGACACGGCAATAGTCTCGTCTAGGGTATTTTGGTATGTGCTAAAACACATACCTTTTCTTTATCAAAACTGACCCAAAATAACCAAGAAAGAGCCGTTTATTGCTAATATTTGTGGTTTTCTTGAGTTTGTGCTTGTGCAGGTACGGATATGTAAAAACACACAAAAAGAAGCCAAATCTGCAGAAAACCGAGCACGAGAGAGAGAAGTGTGCAAAAGCCGATGCCGGGGATGCTATTTCAGAGATTTTGATGCTCAAAGGATCAAATTACGAAGCTCGGGACGTAAATTGGGAGTTTTTCACATTACACCTTCACTTTCACAAAATTTACCTTTAACCCCTCAACTTTCCACATTTACCCTTTATACCCTTATACACCCTACTTAATCATTTACCCAAATTTACCCTACACTTTCACTAAATGTCATATTGGGTCCTTGGTCTTTGTCACTTTACACAATTGGTCCTTCAATGTTTAATCCATTACATTATACAAAATCCATTGTCAAATCCAATACACTTTGCCTGGCCCAAATCCCATTTATCTCGGCCCAATCCCAAACTAAACAACCCGGCCACAACTAAACTACCCAAGACCCGGTTTTTAAACCCAAGTCAACTTAACCCACCCGGTCAAACCCATTTAAACAACAATAAAATAAACAAACGCGCTCTACAGTAGCGTCTTCCTCCCAAACACCCTTTCACCTGTTTTTTAACCAAATCACCTCACCCAAACACCTAAACATCGTACTAGCATCTTTGAAAGCTTCTAGACCCAGTGTGTCAAGATTAGAGTGCCGGTGGCTATTTCAAGACCTCGATTGGACGCAACACCTCATCAAGGATAATGGAGCTCTCTAATTGGTTGAAGTGACACGGAATTGAATGTGTGGTATGAAATAGCCTTTCTAGGCTCTTTCCGAAGGAATCAAGCAAAGACCTCCTCGCCTATAAAAACGACCCTTGGCTCACATTGATAATTGTCCAATCTCTTAGGCATTAGAGGTTTTGACCATCTTTATTTCTGTCATTTAATTGCTTTCAATAGTGTAAACCTTACTTTTAATCATTGTAATCTGTTTTCATTAATATAGTGGCTTTCATCCTTTTAATCTTTTGTCATTTAATTTCAAAGTTATTAGTTGCTATGGTTATTTCACTGATTTGATAAGCTCAAATAAGCTTATTGCAGCTTATTTAAGTTCCTTGTTGGTTAAAAATCTGCTTAATTCTCAGTTTTAATAAAATGTCAACAAAAGTCAAAGATTTAAGGTCAATCTATTTCCTGTTAATGTATGGTTTTAGTTTGTCGAAATGATGAGTTTGATGTTTATATAAGTTTTTAAATCAGTCTTGGTAAGAATCTCATCAAGGTTTAAAGCTTTAAATGCATTTTGATTCATAAAGGGTGTTTGGATTGCTTATTTAATCTGTGTTTAAGGTTCTAAATATGGATTAGATCAGTTGGTTTGTGTTTTATATAGTTATATGCATCTATATCTGTCTTTGTTTTAATGCAATTTGAGCCCTAAGTCAACATTACCTTGCAACTGATCTTGTGCTCTTTCATGTTAAAATCAGTGGTTGAAATTTGTTAATATAGGTTTAGTAGTGGATAAGCTTGCTTGCTTAAGTTTCATTTCATCTATTTTCATCTTAATCATTCAATAATTTGCATTCTAATTTCACAAAAGTCAAAACTAGTCATTGTTTTAAAAAAGTCAAATCTGTCTAAAAAATGGTTTTTGCAGATCTTGCAGTGATTGCACTAGGTTCATTAGAGTTAGTTAAGGTTTCATTCTTGGTCTATTTGCAGTAGGCTAGGTGGTCTTCAAGACCCTTTATTTGTTTTGTCCTAAAGCTTTTCTGATAAGTAGTTACATGATCTCAAACTTGGTACCTGATTCTGTTTTTACATCAGCAGTCCTAATGTCCACTTGGCCAGTTTTTGTGTGATCCATAACTTCCTCATATTAAGTCCATATTAGCTGTAATTTTGGTTACTTGATCTCTGGTTGGTGGTGTTTAGAACCCTACCTTTGGTTTCGGTGTAACTTATTGAATAAGCCGGGCAAGTGCTTAAACTTAGGGGCATTTTCCTTTGCTTTGGTATTGTGTAGATTAGCTTAATCAGTTGTTCTCTTCATTAGGTGTTAAAATTAGCTATATTTAGTTGCCTCGAGTAGTTTTAGTATAATGTAGCTTATGTTATCAGTTGGTGAAGTGTAGTGCTTATTTGCTTATTTCATGTGCTTATTCCCCCATTTACACCTGCACCTTTGTTTCTTCCACACAAGCACCACATTTTATATTTTTTATAACTTTAGAATAATATTTTAGGATTTCCCTGAGATTTTCATGATTTTTGGCTACTGTTCACTATTTTTCTCAATTTAAATTAGTTTTTAGGCATTTTTAAAATAGCTTTTATTGCATTTAATTCAGAAAAAGTTCCAAAAAATAATTTTTCAATTTTAATAGTTTTAGATAAATATAAAAAGCATAAAAAACATTTTTCCCTATTTTTCTCCTTTTATTTGGTATTTTTCATAATTTAAATTAGATTTAAATAGATTTAAATTCATAGAAAATAGGAAATTAATCAGAAAATTACAAAAATAGTTTTGAAAAGTCTTTATTGATATTTTAGATTTTTAGAAAGTAATTCCATATTTTTCCCTCTCTCTTTCATAATTTTTAGATAATTAGTTCATTTTAATTAATTAATAATTAGTTTTTTATTAGAATTAATTCAAGAAAATTCTTAAAAAATAATTTTAATTCTTAAATAGTTTTCTAATATCATTTTTAGCATAAAAGTAGTTTTAGATTATTTTTAGGATCTAGATTAGACGTTATTGCTTTTTATTCGCGTTTCGTTTGATTTCCGTTTTTGCGTTTTAGCGTAGAATTGCGTAGTTTGCCTTAGTTCTTAGGATTTCCCGTAGATTAGATGTTCCTTTTACTTTCCTTATCCCATAGTTTAGATAATATCATCTTATGCCCGTTTTCTTTATGAATCCCGATTATTGAGACGTGAGTTGGAAATTCCATTCAACCCTCGTTCGGAACGATCTCGGTGCTCAAACCTAACACGTTTGAGTTACCCGTATACTACACATCTTCTTATTATTGATTCTAATCATAATCAATACCCTTTGTATGCGTCAAGGAAGCATTTAAACGGGTTTTCGCAGAGGGATTCGACCTTCCAGTCGATCTCTGGCAGGGGGTAGCAATCTTTTGGACAGGCTTTGTTCAGATCTTTGAAGTCTACACACATTCTCCAGCTTCCATCGCTCTTTTTGACGAGGACGGGGTTAGACAACCAGTCGTGGTAGTGCACTTCTTTCATGATTCCTACTGCAACTAACTTGGTAACATATTCATTGATGGCTTTGTTCCTTTCTGGGGCCTGCCCTCTCTTCTTTTGTCGTACGGGGTCATAACCATCCTTGACATTCAGCCTGTGTTCCGCGATTGTCCGTGGGACTCCGGTCATGTTGGAGGACTCCGGTCATGTCGGACGACTCCGTCACAGGTGGGAAATTTCAACATCCCATGCGCCGTGGATGGCACTATTCGCAACAGCCTAATCCCCGGATGTCCGATTATCCTGTTGTAGGGAGAGGGAGATCGTACCACCATGAAGTTCATCCAAGCACTATCTGACTTCTTCTCGTCTCCCAAGGTTACTTCTAAGAGAATCTACCCTAACGGCCACGAGAGCTCTCCATTGAAACCCAGTAGCGGTGATGAAGCGGGGATTAGTCTTTTGAGGACATCCGGGCTTAGCTTGTTGAAGCAATGCTCGTATAGAACTTTCGAAGCGCTTCCGTTGTCCACGTACATCCTGTGAATTGTGCACCCTTCTACATCCGCCTTGATCACCAGCGGGTGGTCATCCCAGTCATCTCCGGATATAGGTGGAAAAGATATTTCCATGTTTAGGACCGCGTCCGGACCAAGCTTGGGTTTGACCGACCGCTGCCAAGTGTGGACCATGTATATGGCGTGAGCTTTGTCTTTGGTCACGGTATCCTTTTTTCTACCTTTGGACCCGCCATTCTTTTGGGCTCCATTCTTGATTTCTTTGACCAGGTGTCGAGTTTGTCTGCACTGTTGCCTCTCTATCTATTTTTCAATCGATAGCATTCGTCCGTGTGGTGCCCTTTTTCTCGGTGGAAGTCACAGTATTTGTATTTATTCCTAGACTCGATCGGGCTGGACATCATGGTGGGTTGTGAATTTGACCGTATCCATGGCTAGGATTTCCTTCGGTGTCTTTGTGAGGGGGGTAAACCTGTCTCCCCTCTTCCTTTCCGGTCTCGGGCGAGTCTTGAATTCCCCCTTCCTTTCGAAGATAAGGATGTTTTTATGTCCTCCATCCTGGCCCTTCCACTGGGCATGCTTCTTCTTTAACTGGTTGGCCGCGGCCACCTCACCTCAGAGGAATGCTTTCATAACCTTCCACATTTCATCCTGCGACTGGGGAATGTTGTCATTGAGCCTTCTGATCAGTTACGGGTTCGTTATCCCGTGCATGAAGCCTGACACTCTCATTCACTCTGGGGCTCCCTTCACATACATGCTCTCTGTCTTGAAGCGTTCCACAAATGCTTTCGTGGATTCCCCTTCCCGCTGCTTTATGTGGTGCAACTCAACAGGATCTTTCGTATACTTCTTCTGCTGAAGGAAGTACGAGAGAAAACTCGATCTCAACTCCTCAAAGCTGGCAATGCTCTCCGGACGCAGCTCATCAAACCAGTCGCGGGCGTGCCCTATAAGCATGGAGTTGAACATGTGGCACCATGTGGGCATGGCCCATCTTTCCACTTTGGCCGCGGTCTGGAAGATTTTCAAATGATCCTATGGATCTCCTGTCCCGTCGTACGTTCTAATGTGAGCTGGCATTCTTGTTCTTTTCGGGAATTCAAAATCCCGTATACGGCGGGTGAAGGGATCTGTGTCAGCCACGTCATATGGGGAGTAGAGGTCATCGTATTTCTTCTCTTTGCTTTTTGGGGTGGACTTCCAGTGTCCTCCCGTGCTTTCCTCACTTTTCGGAGGAGACACTTCCCTAGTTCTGCTGCGACATGAGTGATATGTTTCTCCTCTGCCAGACTTCGAGTGGGAAGCACTGCCGCGAGACACACTCCGGCTTCGCTGGTGTCTATCGACCGAATCCTTTTCAGTCGCGTCCTGTTTCGTTGTCGCTTCTTTTACATTACTGCGGAAGTTACCTTGATTGGAGCACGGAGAACTGATCGATTTTGGTCACCCAGTCTCGTGGTCATGTGCGGACATTCTCTCTCGATCCTGAGAATACATCCGTCGCGCCTCTTAGCTTCAACCGGCTCTTTTTCTAGAATACCCATCGTCTCATTGCCGAGTCTCGAGAAGACACTCGCGACTTGGAATATTCGAGCAGTCCGACCGGCACTAGGGCGCCTCGCGCCTCCTTTTAGGTGCCCGTTTTCTTCGATTCGAGTGAGTATTCCGGCGTGTTCTCGAGATCTCTCATTTCTAGTCTCATCATCGAAATCCAGACGGGTTTGACTGGTCCGCTTTTTCCCGATGGACCTTTTACGCCATGAAGGGCAAGATCGATGGTAATGCCTTCGCAGAACTCCCTTATTGAGCGTGCCTGTCGCGGCATTAGGCGGTATTGTACGTGTCTTGCACTTTTCTTTCCCCGTGTTTCGACCGTGGATCGGCTCGGGAGGCGGGAAGGTTCTGCCAAGTTGCTCATTAGAGTTTTTTTTTCAAAATTTTGGAAACGCAGTTATGTCACTGGTCCCACGGATGGCGCCAACTTGTTAATACAATTCTGGGCGCTCCCCTGACGAAGATTAGTGTAGAATAACTCCTCGGGAAATAGATCTTGTATTAAGTATAATCCTTGTTTGCAAGCTGCTAAGAAAACCAACGCCGTTAGTCTCACCGCGGAACGGGGTTCCGCGGTCAACCACCGGCGTGAGAGTAAGTGGTAGCTTTAGAGAGATAAAGTAAGTTCTAAAGAGAGAGAGCGTGTAAGTGTTACCGTTTGAATGGTGACGAGGAACCTATTTATATGGTTGACCATTCTGTCGTGTTCTCAAGGTCACGGGCCATGAGAGCTACAGTTTGTAAGTCGAGAGTGACGTAGGTCAACTCCAGAGCTTGTCGCGTTGCTATGATAGCGACGCTTTTGGGCAGGAGTTGTCCTGCTTTCCCTTTTTGGGGACTGCAGGTTGTAGTACACCAAGCCTGAGCGAGATTCCCTACCTTTTATGTTGGGCGCGGTTGCATTCTCCTTCGGACGTAATTTATTATCCGCGGAATGGTCTAGTGACCATTGCCGGTGTACGTATCTAGTCCGCGACCGACCCATATTGGTGCCGGGGATCTTTACGCAATCATGGTTAGTCCGCGCCCGACCCGTATTAGTGCCGGGGGGGTCATACGTGATCAATATAAAAGTAAAAATAGTTGTTAAGTTGGTAAAAGTTTATGACTATCATTACCAAGTTTGAATCATGCTTAACGCAAACAATAATGAAGTCACTACACGAAGCTTTCCAAAAGAAATACCTATGCCAGGTTTAAGTCTTTGTAGCAATTCAATCCTAATAAACTAGCTAGTAAAAAAATCTAAAAACATGCTAACCAAAAGAACAATTCGACTTTGTGCACCAAGAGAGTTCCAAAGTGTCATACTTCATGCTTAAATCTTTACCCCATGTTTTTTGTTTCTTTTTGTTTATACTTTTTCAAAGTTTGAAAAAGTGAGGCTTTTGATCAATCATTGCACTGCATAAACTCTCATGAACACCTTTCTACCCTTTTTTCTTCACTCACTCTTCTTGTTCTCATATTCATAACCAATCTATTTCCATAATTAAACCTTAGTGTGCATTGCTAAAAAAAACACACACCTTTTGTGCAAACTAAGCTTCAATGACTACAACTCAAACTCCAACCAAACAAATATCATCTTTTTTAAGTTCTCCAAGGTTCTTTAATGGTTTTTTCATGGCGAAAACACCTTCTGAACCTCAATCATCACCAACTTCAGTTCTTGACACCAAGCGATTTTTTCTAATTTTAAAACAACCCATTTCGGTTTAGCCAAAATCCGGTAAAACCTCAAAAATATTGGATGAAAACAAAACCCTTTTGAGAAATTTGAATTTGAGATGGAAAAAATGGTATTAAACTTGCTTTAGAGCAAGAAAACCCGATCGATAGCATTCAGTAAACCGAATGCTATAAGTAGAAAGGTTCTTTCGGGTCAAACTTAAAATTCAAATCCCATCCCGACCCGTTTTCAAACGGGTCGGATGAAAATTGTGATTTTGGGATCAAGACACGGAAAAGCGGAGTCTCGGGTTGATTGACTTAACAGGATCCAGGCCGGATCCGGATCGTCGAGGGTCTTTGGATGGTATGTCTTTGAGTGAGATGGAGCTATCAGAGGAGTATACTAGGGTGATCTCATATGGGTCTAACCCGAAAACAACCCATATTTATGATAATTGTGTTGTGGAGAGTTGTTGTGGTGTTGTTCATTCAGGTCCTGAACCGAGCCCCAAATCGCCCTGGCAGAGTTTTCTAAGATGGTTGTGACATTTTTATGTACAGGTTTGTGTAAATTTTTTATGTTTAATTTGCATAAACTGAAGTGAAAAGATCAAACTTTCTTTTGACTTTAAAAAAAAGTTATTATTTGTGTATAGTGAAACTGTGGAAAATGTTTAAAGCTATGATCATTTAGAGGTCAAATAAGTAGTTTGATGGTATATGTAAATATGTAATGCAAGCATGTTTTGTAGCGACTGATCCCGGATTAACACTTTTATAGTACAATACCTAATATCCGTTAAATTTGACATAGATTATGGTTAATGATCATGAGATCAGCTATTGATTTATGTTATTATTGTTGATTACAGGGGTGAGAAAGCTTTTTGCAGTGAAGAATGCAAATGTCAAGAAATGATATTGGATGGGTTGATGAACTCAGAGCAATTGCGTTAATGATTATTTAATTCAATCTTCTAATTGTTAGGATCGGACACGACACATACAAACACAATAAACTGCCACAATATAAGAACACAAGGATATAAGGTGGTTCGGTATCGACCCTCGCCCATTGTCGGTAACTAGGAGTATTTTATTTACTGCGTGTGTTGTTATCTTTTAAAATACAAAGCTATCTCTTAAATAGAGATTGGAATGATAATCGGTCAAAACACTGTTGTCAATTACGGCTATCAATTACGGCTATCAATTACGGCGCCCATCAATCACCGTAAATTATGGCCGTCCATCAATCTAAAGGAACATGGTCGGTCAATTACTACCGTCCATGTTTTTCTAGCACTACCTTTTGACCGACCTAATAAATGGCTTCACACTCAAAATCTCCCACTGAAGCCACGAAACAATTTTCACCGTGCTTCAACTGTATCTCGTATTTACGTAAAACTTTAGCTCATTCCTAGTTACCTCGCCTTTCTTCAATTAACACGAAGGCGGTTGAAGCTATATGCAAAGCTTCAACTTCTCTAAAATAACAACCTTAGTCAACATATCACCGGATTTTCGTTCCTTTTATCTTCTTTAACTTCGTAGTGTCGTCATTAATTTTTTCTCGATGAAGTGATATCTCGGTGATGTGCTTTGTCTTCGAATGGAAGGCGAGATTCTTTGCAAGATGTATTGCACTTTGATTATCACAAAACGATTACGGTCGACTTTGTTCTTTGCCAAGTTCTTCGAGAAAGTTCTTCAACCATATAAGCTCTTTGCTTGCTTCAACAAGCTGCCATATACTCGCTTACATGGTTGAAAGGGCAACACTTTTACGGAGTTTAGACATCCAACTCACTGCGGTGCCTCCCTGTCAAAGACATACCACAATGGTGCTTTTGTATGAATCTTTACAACCACCAAGATCTCGTGATCGCATAACCCCTCGTAATGATATCTTTCCCTTTAAAATGCAATGCCATCTTTGAAGTTCCCTTCAAGTATCTCAACAACCATTTAACTGCTTCCCAATGTTCTCTCCCCAGATTGGACATAAAACGACTAACAACCCCGACATCATGAGCTATATCTGGTCTCGTACATACCATTGCATACATGAGGCTACCAACTGCAGATGCATAAGGAACTTTAGCCATTTTCTTTTTGTCTTCCTCTAATTTTGGTGACTGATCTTTAGAAAGCTTAAAGTGACTTCCCAAAGGTGTGCTTCTGATCTTGGCATCTTTAAGGTTGAACTTCTCTAATACTTTCCCAATGTATTTCTCTTGAGATAGTGTCAAAGAACCATCTTTGTTTATGAAAATACTCATCCCGAGTATTTGGTTTGCAGCTCCTAAGTCTTTCATTTCGAACTCTTCAGACATCTGTCTCTTCAACTTCTTGATCTCGACGTATGTCCGAATCTAAGAATCAACATATCATCTACATAGAGTAGTAGAATGATATAAGAACCCTTAAACTTCTTGATGTAACAACAATGGTCGCTTTTCACATCTCCGTAACCAACTCTACCCATAAAGTTATCAAACTTCAAGTACCATTGTCCGGGCGCTTGTTTTAGACCATACAAACTCTTCTTGAATACACCAAGTTTTCTTTGCCTTTAACCCGAAAACCCTCCGGTCGTGTCATGTAAATGTCTTCATCTAGGTCACCGTAGAAAGTCGTCTTGACATCTAGTTGCTCTAGATGCAAGCCTTCTGCTGCTACAATACTGAGAACAAGTCTGATGGTAGTCATCTTCACCACTGGAGAGAAAATTTCATTGAAATCAATTCCCTCTTTCTGTTGATACCCCTTGACTACTAATCTGGCTTTGTACCGTTTAGTACCATCATGTTCATCTTTGACCCTGAAAACCCATTTGTTCTGAAGAGCCTTCTTCCCAGATGGAAGCTTCGTTAGAAACCAAGTCTTGTTCTTCTTAAGCGACTTCATTTCATCTTTCATTGCTAGCTCACACTGCAATGAGTCTTTCAACCCCATAGTTTCAGAGTAACACTCGGGTTCACCATTTTCTGTCAAGAGAATGTAGTTGACAGATGGTGAGTATCTTGCTGGTGTTCTAGTGATTCTACAAGATCTTCTTGGTTGAACTTGAGGTGTAACTAGGGATTCTGGAGTTGGAGGACTGGTTTCTTCATCTTCAGAATCACTACTGGAATTACCCGCTGAGCTCCCACTGTCGGTTGAATCATCCCCAGATTCAGGGATTGCGACTGAAGCTTCTTTCTTCTTTTCACCACCTTCAAATTCAACATACTTCTTTTGAACTTCTGGACTTTTGTTGTTTATGTCTTTGTACAACTCAGCTTCGTTAAAGGTGACATTCTTGCTTCGGATTAACTTTCTATTTTCACTATCCCAAAGCCTGTATCCCATTTCGTCTGACCCATAACCAATGAATGTGCACTTCTTGGACTTTGAGTCAAGTTTATCCCTGTCACCATCATTTAACAAACTATAAGCACTACAACGAAAGACTATCAGGTGTTTGAGACTTACTTCCTTCCCTTGCCACATTTCTTCTGGCAATTTAAAATCCAAGGGAGTACATGGTGAACGGTTGATCAAGTAGGCTGCAGTGTTAACTGCATCGACCCAGAATGTCTTAGGCAAACCTGCATTCAATCTCATGCTTCTAGCCCTTTCATTCGTAGTTCTATTCATTCTCTCGCTACACCATTACGCTGAGGGGTTCAGGGACCGTCTTGATCATCTTTATCCTCGCTGGCATAATAGTCAACAAACTCCTTGCTTATGTATTCACCACCATTATCCGACTTGTGCACTTTACCTTCAAATCGGTTTCATTTTCAACAAGAGATTTCCATATCTTAAAAGCATCAAATACATCGATTTGTTTTAAGAAAATAAACCCATACCTTAGTTGAACCATCGATAAAGGTTACATAGTAGTTTTGCCTCAAGAGATGAAACCGGTGTTGGTCCAAATACATCCGAGTGAACAAGCTCCAACTTCGAGCTTTCGGTGTCTTCCTGCCTTCACAAAAGTAACACGCTTTTGTTTCCGAGAACACATGATTCACAAAATTCAGTTTCAACTTTCTTCAAGTCTGGAAACTTCCCTTTCTGAGCCAACATCTTCAATCCCTTATCGCTCATGTGTCCGAGTCGTTGGTGCCATAAATTAGATGGACTCGGATTGGTGGTTACAGCATGAACACCATCATTAGGTGTCTCTACCATGTATAGAGTGCCTTTCTTCTTTCCTTTGGCAATCACCAAGTTGCCTTTGATCACTTTCCAATATCCACCCCCAAAGTGAACATTAAGCCCTTCATCATCCAACTTACCAACTGAAATCAACTTCCTCCTCAAGTTTGGGATGACCCTGACATCTTTCAAAGTCAAGGTGGTTCCCATGGAGGTCTTCAAATCTACGTCTCCAATACATGTAATATTAAGCACTTGATCATCGGCCAAACGAACTTTGCCATGATTACCTTTTTCAGAGGTTCTTGACCATATCGGGCATGAGGCGGCATGGAAAGAAGCACACGAATCCATAATCCAGATTCCTCCGAATTCTCAACACAACAAATGAGAAAATCTCCGATTCTTCCGAGATACATTGTTTACTTCTTTCTTTTCGACTTGTGGTTTTGGGCATTGGTTTTTAAAGTGACCTTTTCTTTGCGCCCAAGATTCAATATCCTTTCGGTTCTTGGATTGCCCCTTTTTAGACCTTGGCCTCGCCTCGATTTTGTCTTCTATCGTTCCTTCTTCCTCTACTTCTACGTATGTAACAAAGAACTTGAGCGGAAGATTCTCCATTACTTTCTTCTAATGTCTTCATTTAAAATCAAGTCACGAATGCTATCAACGTTAGCTTAGTAGTACCGGATGCACTACTAACTACCGTGATTGTGCGACCATTTGTCGGGCAAAGACGATAAAAGGAGAAGAGCTTGTACTTCATCTTCAAACTTTATTTCAACAGAGATTAAACGAGATAATCGAGTTGAACTTCGTTTATGTAATGGCAATGTACATACCTTCCTTCATCTTGGTGTTAACCAATTGTCGGACGAGAAACACTTTGTTTGAAGCGGATGGTTTCTCATACATGTTGACAAAGCTTTGAATACACCGTGCACGTAGTTGTTTCATCGACAATGTCAGACGCAACACTTTTGCCAAAGAAAGCCTAACCACACCCAAAGCATGTCTCATCCAAAGAACTTCCAATCTTCATCGTACATGTCATCCGGTTGTCGCCCAACATAGGTAAATGCAATTCTTTCTCGATACAACAAATCTTCAATTTGCATTTCCAAAAGCCATAATCACTGCCATCAAATTTGTCAATCTTGATCTTACCATCATCTGCCATTTTAACAATCAAATTACCAAATTGCTACAAACCAAACAGGTTCGTACTGCTAAATGATAATTATACGAGCGGAAGCAATAAAATACAAACATGAGACTTATCTGTTTCAAGTGTTAAATGGCGAAGAACTTGTGCAAAGATCTTGACTAAAATATGAGGGACTTCTTTTGTCAAGCTAGAAAACTTGTGGTCACCTTAAAAGAAAATAACACCACCTTAAAAAATAATACTACGTACCACTTATCTTAAAAGACATGGTCTTTTCTTCCTTCAAAAAACACGGTCCTTTGTTTTCTCTTTTAAAAAAGTTAGACCACTAACTTTTAAAAAAGCATCACTTGAAAAGTCACCAATCTTCCAAAAAAAAACAAAACACCGTCTTTTATTTCTACCCAAAAAATGTCGACCACTTTTCTTCCTTTTAATACCACGCCTTTTCTTTATTCCCTAATAATCACGCTTCCTTTTTTTTCTTCTTTTAAAAAGTAAACCACTTGGACCACTTTTCCTATCTTCCCAAAAAATTGGTAGCTGTTCTTCAAAAAAAAAAGATATGTTATCTTTTCTTTATGAAAAAAATGATCGTGGGTACAGGCTGTGGAGGTGGTGCTGTGGAGGCGGCGCTAGCGGAGGTGGCTGGCCGGTGTTGAACACGCTGGTGGTGGTGGCTGGTGGTGAGCGAGCTACGGTTGCTCCTGATGGAACTGATGGTGATGGCGACCAACCCTGGTCTCGATATCTTCCAACAGTAAGCTCCTTCACCTTCACCTTCTCTGTTCGTATGTGTCAATCAAGAGCCAAAGCTCTGGTACCAGTTGTTAGGATCGGACACGACACATACAAACACAATAAACTGCCACAATATAAGAACACAAGGATATAAGGTGGTTCGGTATCTCACCTACGTCCACCGTCGGTAACTAGGAGTATTTTATTTCTGCTGTGTGTTGTTATCTTTTACAAATACAGAGCTATCTCTTAAATAGAGATTGGAATGATAACTGGTTAAAAACACGCTGTCAATTACGGCTATCAATTACGGGCGCCCATCAATCACCGTAAATTATGGCCGTCCATCAATCTAGAGGAACATGGTCGGTTAATTACGGCTGTCCATGTTTTTCTAGCACTACCTTTTTGACCAGCCTAATAAATGGCTTCACACTCAACACTAATCTCACTATGCTATGAGTTGATCACGTTAAGTTTCTTATTTTTTTAGTGTGCTTGAAGGTGTATGTTAGCTTTTTTGGTATCAATAAAATTGTATAAGTTAGTTGTTCATGAAATTTTATATAACGAAATAACAAATCCTATTGTCAATTGTGTGTTTCATTGTCCTTTTTGTATCTGTACACTTCTAACAAGTTACAAATCACTAAAAAGGCGCTGCTGAATTCGAGAAAAATAAAACTCGTTAAAGAAAAGAAAAGATGAATATGTGATGCAGCAATGGTCTCTTTTAAACAATGTGTTGAAATTTTTGAAGAAACAGAAAAGTAACATTAGAAACACTCACCTCAGCAAAAGTCGAAGGATCCCATATTGCTTAATAGTGGACCTAGAAACTAAATTAATTCATAAATTAGCCAGCAACTAGATCCCAAAAGATCAAGCTTGCCTATACACAAGAATCAGAGATCGACTTCAGATTATGAACCCAAAAGAGTAGCCTAAAGTCATCTGTTGAACACATAGAAAAAGAGAGGAGATAAAGCACCTGAAAAAAATATACATATTTAAAGTGAGCAAGCAAGCCAAATGTAATTACAAGTGGATTGATCATGATAGAATCGGTTCTAGCAATAATCGATTTTATCAGATCTGCCAACGTTTATGTTTCATTACACCAAGCACAAAACATAACCCAATAGAAGAATTTCCGAAATCTAATATTAAATGACTACTGGTGAAGGTAAAAATGGTAAAGTAGACTCCCTAATCGTCAGCATTCTCTTATTAACGATATTAAACGACTACTGGTGAAGGTAAAAATGGTAAGGTGGACTCCCTAATCGTCAACATTCTCTTATTAACGATATTATTATCACTAAGCCTCAAAGGATTGCTTATTGTGAATAATTAACCCGCACTACACTTGCTGAAAAGCTGTTGTTCACGAAAACCACCTCTTATTTTTGTGTGTGGCCGACTTTTGTTAATTAGAAAATTTCATCAACTAGAACAAATTACCAGTCTCACCACCCGACTTTGCTTATCAATAAGTTATACTCAAGTATTTGTTAGGGGCACGATGATGACTTCGGAAGAAGTATCCTCCTCCCTTGACTAAGAGCATCTCCAATGCATGGGTCAAGAATGACTAAAAAATAGGTTGGAATTTTTTAAAAGACAAAAGGGTGTACTTCATGATTTGGATGTGTGTTTGGATATTCGTCATGGCAGTTTGGTTATTACATGGTTTTACGGGGAAATGTGCTTTTAACCATGGTCGGGATGAAAACCATTATCATAGTTCACTTAAAACGTCAAAGGAGGCTAGATGTGAGCTTTTAACTAGAAGATGTGACAACGGGGTTAATTCACTATTATTTATTTGAGGTTGAAGTGAAATATCCCGGGCAAGTGTACTTAGTATCTGAAGGTATCGGGGATGGTTGGATGAAGATTCTTCATGATCCTTGTTCGAGCTTATTATCATAAACGAAGACTTAAAAATCTAGTTATTGTTGGGTGACTTTTTCCTTTTTTTACCACTTGGGGGAATTGGGCTCGTACTACCACAAAATAACTATCATGATTTTTTTGTTCTAAAAAAAGAAAGTTAAAAACTGAAACAGGAGGAGGGATATATAATGGTGGGCCCAATGTTTACAAAGGAGAATGAAATTCAACCCAGTTTTATAAATAAGCTCAAAGATTTTGTATCTTCAACAACGATGGATAAACCACGGTTCAAACGCATTTCATGTCCGTAGATAGTTTATAATTTTTATAATTATATATAGCTAGTGAAAGGTTTCTGTTTCTATACGTCATTGTAAAATCTCATTGATAAACAAGCGTAAAAAAGACACTCAAATAAGTATGTAACTCTCCACAACAAGCGTATATATGATAAACCACATGAGAAATGAAGAGACATGCATGATCATACGTACCTTGACTCCTTTCCAAAGTTTTTCCAATTTGCTATCTTGCAATATAATAACCACTACGTTGCCCATATCAATGTTGTCAAGACTTTTGCAAGGGAACCTATTCAATTCCAAGTATTTCAAATGTTTGAAAGAGAAGCAAGCTGACATGTCATCATTTGAGGAAGACGACCATTGCAGGTCAGTATGAATCAACATAATGAATCTCAGATTACTCATCTCTTTAAATGCCTCTAATTGAGCAGTTGCCCTCCGGTCACCGATGAACACCAACTCTCTAGCAAATCTTGGATGCTTCTAATCGAATATGTTCACGGTAAACAACGGAGGAGAGAGTTATAGTTAGTTTTAGTGAACCACAGTACTATGTATTAAGTAACTAGTCATAAACTCAAGATGCTTTAAAGAACAATCTCCCATTACATCTAACTATGTCCCTATAACCCGTCAACTGCACGCGTTTCCGGGCTCATCCTCATTTTTCTTGGCGGACCACCTCTTGTCCCATCTTCCTTATCACATCATGCAACAATAACACCCCCCGCTCGTCTTGGTCGTATTTAACCAAACATTTATGAACGAGATTTTGAATTTGAATTTCAACATCTGGGAAGAAGTCTTCATCTTGTAATACTTTGATGATTAGATCTTTACTCATTCCTTGAAAGAAACATGTGATATCCAGAAATAAATTTTGGGCTCTTTTAGGAAGTGAATCATAGCTTATTCGCAGCTTCTTTTGAGTATCTTCATGAGGAACTCTTTTTAACGTCTCCAACATGCTTGGCCAGAGTTTCTTATCATAACCAATGAAATGGCGATCCAGACCTCAAGAACCAAGGGAATACCTCCAGCACACTGCACTATTTCATCTATAAATTTCTTGATAGGGTCGCCTTTTCCAATGAGTCTAGTAAAGATTTCAGAAGACTCTCTAGTGTCCAACAATATTATGTTGTACGCAGTGTGTGGTAGGTTACTAAGAGACTCCCTATTTCTTGTGGTCACAATTATTCTACTTCCACAATGGAAGGAGGCTGAAGGAATACTTAAGAGACTCCCTATTTCTTGTGGTCACAATTATTCTACTTCAACTATTACACCCAGCCAACCACCCCACTGTGTATATTATTATATGAATATCAAGAAGATAAGTCCCCAAATATGTGCTTACCAATACAAATACAAAGAAACAATAAGCGATCTCTAGGTAGACACAGGTGATCTCACGCAAAGTTAACTCGACACTCGGACTTAACAAGATCAAACAAGATTGATCTTGATACAAAAAACAACCAAATACTGGATCGATATCAAGATTGATATCACAAGAGAAAAACAAACAACGTGTGAAAGTTTGAGAGAAAGAGACTAAGCAGAATGAAGATAATCAAACCCTAAGCAGGATAAAACATTATATACTCGCCATGTTTCACTTTAGCCCTGAACTTCTCTTTTCTTTACTTTCGGCTAAACTCTATTTAGACTTTGAAACTTGACACTCTTGGTCCTTGCATTATTTAACAATTAATTTACGAAAGTTTGTTGGCTTCGAACACACAATGGTTCGACATTAAAGAATATGAGAAGAATTTCTTTTGTTCAAAATGTAACAAAGGCGATAGGATGGCAACATAGCATTGGTTCTTCAAACAAAGACACAATACACAAAAGAACCATGAACATTCAAATACATAAATCTATTAGTACTCATCATGAATATTCATCAACACTTGTGGGCATTCCGTTTGAACGCCCACATACCAAACAAATTAACACGAGATTTTGTTAAAATAACACATAACTTACATTTGGAATTAAGATACCATGGGAAAAAGTCATAACATCTTGGATGCGGAAGGAGCATCGCTTCCATCATAACAATGTCATCATCATTTCTAAAACTAATCCAGAATCTGCCGCATCATCCTCTTATACCGAATGACTCACTCTCTACTCATAACAATGTCATCATCATCATCATCATCATCGTCTCGATGTTAGGAATAGAGGTTCCCAACACCTTTTAAAACTAATCCAGAATGCATCATCATCCTATACCAAACGCAACCCCCAACTCGTAGAAGGACGAAGCTGAAGTACCACAGTGTCACCTGCTTCCACCACAACTATTTTATCATTAAGTGGATAAAACACGACCTTCAGGTTACTAAACACATGATCCATAGTCTCTATACAATGACTTTTTTCTTTCGTTTTATTATCTATTGTTGAAAATGGCCACTAGTTTGTGGTTGCACATAAGATGAGACCTCATATTTTGCTATGATCAAATTGGTTAGGTGCCACGAAAGATAAAACATTATTTCCAATGTTTCGATAAGTACACCACTGAGGTAACTCCTTCCCAGAGACCGATGAATAATCCTTTAGTATTCATGAGTGATTCACATAGAAATTCAAGCATATTATTTAATAATACATGAAAAGGCCTCTTCATTACAAAATATATATGCGCATCAAATGGAGAGGTTGCTTACCTTGAACATTTGGAATGAAAAGTATAGGCCTTTTGCATTGAATCAAATGGCATCACATCTATTGACTAACAGTCGGGTGCATATGTATTTTTCAATTGCGATGGAAGAGGTGGAAGCGACTGTAATTGAGAACACCTAAATATTTGAAGTTCCTCCAGTTGCGAAAGGTTGCTGAAGCTCTCCGGTAGACTAGAAAATGTGTTATATGAAAGGTCGAGATACGATAATGACACCAAATTCCCGATTCCACTAGACACTTGCGAAATATTGCAATTTTGCATCTGTAATTCTTGTAGGTTCCTCAGTCTCGTAACTTGTGTGAAACCTTCAGATCCGAGTTTGAAGCACTCATTCAATGAAAGTTCCTTGAGATTTTGTAACTCAGAACAGTTTGAAGGAAGATTCACTAGGTTTTACAACCATTAAGCTTTTAACTCTTTAATGCTTGGAGGAAGATGCGGAATCGACTTTAAATTGGTGCAATATGATAAGTCTATTTCGATTGATTGATGGAGTTGGTATTCATTAAATACAAGTGTTCTAGTGAAATTAGACTACTAACTTCATGTGAGATCTCCAGTAGGTTGGAACAACGGAAGAGGTTAAGTTTTTGAAGAGTTGTTAACTTCCATATCATTTCCCATGGGAGCCTCGTCAACCGTTTGCAAACAAATAGATCTAATTCAACAAATTTTTGGAGGCAACCAATAGAGCTATCTAACTCTTCCAAATTTTCACAACCACTTAACCGAAGTTCTTCAAGATTCTCTAACCAATGAAATTCCGGTCTTTATTAATGAGTGTGAGTAACTCGCGTCTAGGATCTTGACTTTTTAAAATTCTAAAACACAAATATAATAAACTATGATTAATAAGAGATGGGTTGATGGGACCCTCCGCCATGTATACTCATCATTTTATTATTTTGAAATGATATCTTCGGTCGCATTCTTTCGATTGTGCATTATATATAGTTTAATTACTCATAGTCACAAAATAACCTTGAACTTAGGTACAATATTTTTTATTGTATACTACTTAATGTAAAATATATAATATAATAAATTGAGTTTTTTTATATAACCACTTGTTTTTTTTATATAATTTCCGAAATTTAATCACGTGTAAATCGTATCGTATATTTATTATGCTTCGTTGTCATAAAAGCTTTACAAAAAGATAAAGTGACATTTTATTTGGGCTCGCACACATAATATAGCGGACTAACAAACTATTCGAACCCCTTAACTCGTCTATGTTAAAGTTTATATATATACACACATGTAATTATCATGTCAAAGTTATCACTTTTCGAATAAGAAAATACATTGTCACCCTTCACTTTATAGCAACACAATGTTGAATGGTACAAATGTGTTTATTGTTGAACTATGTCATGCAATTAAGTAATAATTTGCAAACATAAAATATGAAAATAGATCTTAAGCGATGAAACATAAATCTCGTAAAAAGTGGTATATATTTTTTAAAAGCGAAAAAGGAGGAGGATATATAATGGTGGGCCACTTTTTAAAGGAAAATGAAATTCAACCAGGTTTATAAATAGGCTCAAAGATTTTGTATCTTCAACGATGGATAAACCAGGGTTCCAACGCATTCATGTCAAGTAGATAGTTTATAATTTTATAATTATATATAGCTAGTGAAAGGTTACATTTCTATCGTCTTTGTAAAATCTCATTGATAAACAAGCGTAAAAAGACACTCGAATAAGTATGTAACTCTCATGACAAGCGTATATATGATAAACCATGAGAAATGAAAAGACATGCATGATCATATCGTCCTTGATTCATTAAAGTTTTCCAATTTGCTATCTTGCAATATAATAACCACCGCGTTGCCCGTATCAATGTTGTCAAGACTATTGCAGGGAACCTATTCAATTCAAGTATTTCAAATGTTTGAAGAAGCGGTGACATGTCATCATTTGAGGAGAGGCGACCATTGCGGTCGTTATGAATCAACATAATGAATCTCATATTACTCATCTCTTTAAATGCCTCTAATTGAGCAGTTGCCCTACCGGTGATGAACACCAACTCTAGCATAATCTTGGATGCTTCTAGCGAATATGTTCTGGTAAACAACGGAGGAGAGAGTTATAGTTAGTTTTAGTGAACTATAAGTACTACGTGTTAAGTAACTAGTCATAAACTTGAAGATGCTTTCTAGAACAATCTCCCATTACGAACTATGTCCCTATAACCCGTCAATGCGGTGCGTTTTCAGGGCTCATCCTCGTTTCTTGGCGGACCACCTCTTGTCCATCTTCCTTATCACATCATTAACAACAACACCCCAGCTCGTCTTGGTCGTATTTAACCAAATATTTATGAGCGAGATTTTGAATTTGAATTTCAACATCCGGGAAGAAGTATTCATCTTGTAATACTTTGATGATTAGATCTTTACTCATTCTGAAAGAAACATGTGATACCGGAAATAAATTGGGCTCTTTTAGGAAGTGAATCATAGCTTATTCATGACTTCTTTTGAGTATCTTCATGAGGAATTCTTTTAACGTCTCAACATGCTTGGTCGAGGTTTCTTATCATAAACAATGAAATGGCGACTCGGACCTCAAGAACCAAGGAATGCCTCCGACTGCACTTATTTCATCTACAAATTTCTTGATAGGGTCGCCTTTTCGATGAGTCTAGTAAAGATTTGAGAAGACTACAGTGTCCGACAATATTATGTTGTCTGCGGTGTGTGGTAGGTTACTAAGAGACTCCTATTTCTTGTGGTGCTGATTATTCTACTTCCATTGATGGAAGGAGGTGAAGGAATACTTAATGCTTGCAATTGATCAAATGTATAAACATCATCAAGTACCAAGACAAGCTTTTACCACTTATCAACTTCTTTATCTTTGCGGCTCCATCATTATGACAAGCTACAAACTTATCATTTCAGTTAGACAAGAAATGGCGTCATACGCAAATCACCTTCGAATTTGGACCCTGTATCGTAACCATTGATATCACGGATAAAACAACTGGCATCGAAATCTGCGACAATTACATCATACACGGCTTTGACAATAGTCGTTTAATCGACCAGCTAATTCAAGAAGCGCAACCATGGAAGAAGGTGGGTCACTTAACATAATCTTTGAAATTATATCTTGTGCTCTTGATTCTATTCCAACAAGGTGCTCTGCATCACATAGTTGTTGTGGATTTTGCATTTTGTGACATCTTTCATAATTTTCCGTATCAGCGTCTCTTACGTCACATTTGCCAAATTCAAAGAAAGATTCATTCTGAGCCTCATGTGTGTGTAATTAAGATGCTTAACACATCCTTTGCATGAAATTGATTTGTTTAACCAGGATTACTTAACAATGACATTGTACAAGTATATTATTACTTGCATGTTACTTTATATTAGTACTTGTGTATGTATGTTTTTTGTATCATCTTAATGCTTGAATTTATCAAAGTAAATTTATACTATTAATAAAGTGATATGATTATTTTGGGGTTAAATTTCCATAGTATTTGTTATCCTGTTTATAGTTTCGGATCTAGTTAACACATAATTTATCTATTTAATATAAAAAACATATACAGTATAAACATATCTAATTTCAGGAAAATTAAGAGTTAAGCCAACTAATAGGTGATAAAAATTGTTAACAAAAATCTAGTGTAATGTTTGAAGTTTACCAATCTTTCAAGTTTAGACGGACAAATGACCGACTTCTCTTAAGGCTTGTCTCGATTCTGAACTTTGTTGGGATCGACCTTGGTCTCATGATCTTTAATGCATCAAGGAAAGGACCTTGTTGATTTTTTACATCGGTTGCTTCGACATTGAAAAATACAGGAAGTACTTTCTGTGTTTGTACATATGGTAGGATTCCATTATGAGGGCAAACTCTTCAAGGCACCTTACTGAAGACGCGTATTTATCAGAAAATACAACAAGATAGATCTCGGAATCCTCGATAGCTTTCAATAGCTCAGAACTCTCGTCTTTACCTAAAGGGAGCATGGTGTGGTCAGATATGGAAAACCCGTTGCCTATTAGGGCTCCCTTAAGGTGGCTTGCGAAGCGTTTGCCAATATCTTCGGACGCGTAATTTACAAACACGTCATACTTGGGCATTTTATATCATGGTTCATCATAACAATCCAGATCCCTTTTTTTATTGGATAAATATGAAGAGGATGGATCCATTTTTCGTTTGAAAAGTGAAATTTGTGATCGAGGTTACTACAAAATAAAAGCCATTTACTTACTAAAACTTTTGCTTACTAATAAGGCAAAAAAATCACTAAAACCATCCTTACCACCTTAAAGATGTATATATTTACTTCCAGGTTCACAAAGCTCATTCTATTTCCAAAGAAAAATGAATTGTTACGATGAACCACGATATAAAAGGCCCAACTATGATGTGTTTGTAAATTGCGCGTCTGAAGATATTGGCAAACGCTTCGCAAGCCACCTTAAGCGAGCCCTAATAGGCAACGGGTTTTCCATATCTGACAACACCATGCTCCCTTTAGGTCAAGACGCGAGTTCTGAGCTGTTGAAAGCTATCGAGGATTCGAGATCTATCTTGTTGTATTTTACGATAAATCTGGCGTCTTGAAGCTACCTTGAAGAGTGCCCTGTAATGGAATCCTACCTAAGCTTAAACACAAAAGTTCTTCTGTATTTTTCAATGTCGAACCAAGCGATGTAAAAATCAACAAGGTCCTTTCCTTGATGCTTTTAAAGATCATGAGACCAAGGTCGATCTAACAAAGTTCGAAGCTGAGACAAGCCTTAAGAGAAGTTGGTCATTTGTGCGGTCTAACCTTGAAAGATTGGTAAACTTCAAACATTACACTAGATTTTTGTCAACAATTATTATCACCTATTAGTTGGCTTAACTCTTAATTCTCCTGAAATTAGTTATTTTATATATATATTTTTGTATTAAATAGATAAATTATGTGTTAACTAGATCCAAAGCTATAAACAGGATAACAAATACTATGGAAATTTAACCCCAAAATAATCATATCACTTTATTAATAGTATGAATTTAATTTGATAAATTCAAACATTAAGATGATACAAAAAACATACATACACAAGTACTAATATAAAGTAACATGCAAGTAATAATATACTTGTACAATCTCATTGTTAAGTAATCACAGTTAAACAAATCAATTTCATACAAAGGATGTGTTAAGCATCTTAATTACACACATGAGGTCGGTAATGAATCTTTCTTTGAATTTGGCGGTCAGACGAAGAGACGTCACGGAAAATTATGAAAGATGTCACAAAATGCAAAATCATAACAACTATGTGATCGAGCACCTTGTTGGAATAGAATCAAGAGCACAGATATAATTTCAAACATTGAGGTTAGTGACCCAACTTCTTCCATGGTTGCAGTTCTTGGAGTTAGTGGGTCAAGTAAAACGACTATTGTCAAAGCTGTGTATGACAGAATTGCTGCAGATTTCGATGCCAGTTGTTTTATCCAGGATATCAATGGTTACGTATACAAGGGTCCAAATTGGAAAGTTGATTTGCAGAAGGACGTCATTTCTTGTCTAACTGGAAATGATAAGTTTGTAGCTTGTCATAATGATGGAGCTGCAAAGATAAAGAAGTTGATAAGTGGTAAAAAGCTTGTCTTGGTACTTGATGATGTTTATACATTTGATCAATTGCAAGCATTAAGTATTCCTTCAGCCTCCTTCCATTGTGGAAGTAGAATAATTGTGACCACAAGAAATAGGGAGTCTCTAGTAACCTACCACTGCTGCTGCGTACAACATAATATTGTTGGACCTTTGAGAGTCTTCGAAATCTTTACTAGACTCATTGGAAAATGCGACCTATCAAGAAATTTGTAGGCGAAATAGTGCGGTGTCTTTGGGCATTCCGCGGTTCTTGAGGTCTGGATCGCCATTTCATTGGTTATGATAAGAAACTCTGGCCAAGCATGTTGGAGACGTTAAAAAGAGTTCCTCATGAAGATACTCAAAAGAAGCTGCGAATAAGCTATGATTCACTTCCTAAAAGAGCCCAGAATTTATTTCTGGATATCACATGTTTCTTTCAGGGAATGAGTAAAGATCTAATCATCAAAGTATTACAAGATGAAGACTTCTTCCCAGATGTTGAAATTCAAATTCAAAATCTCGTTCATAAATGTTTGGTTAATCGACCAAGGCGAAGCGGGGTGTTGTTGTTGCATGATGTGATAAGGAAGATGGGGACAAGGTGGTCCGCCAAGAAAATGAGGATGAGCACGAAAAGCGTGCAGTATGACGGTTATAAGGACATAGTTCGTGTAATGGGAGATTGTTCGGTAAAGCATCTTCAAGTTTATGACTAGTTACTTAATACATAGTACTCGTAGTTCACTAAAACTAACTATAACTCTCCTCCGTTGTTTACGAGGAACATATTCGATTAAAGCATCCAAGATTATGCTAGAGAGTTGGTGTTCATCACCGAGAGGCAGCTGTTCAATTAGAGGCATTTAAAGAGATGAGTAATATGAGATTCATTATGTTGATTCATCTTGACCGTGAATGGTCGTCTTCCTCAAATGATGACATGTCGACTTGCTTTCTTCAAACATTTGAAATACTTGGAATTGAATAGGTTCCTTGCAATAGTCTTGACAACATTGATATGGGCAGCGTGGTGGTTATTATATTGCAAGATAGCAAATTGGAAAAACTTTGGGAAGGAATCAAAGTGCGTATGATCATGCATGTCTTTTCATTTCTCATGTGGTTTATCATATATACGCTTGTTGTGAGAGTTACATACTTATTTGAGTGTCTTTTTATGCTTGTTTATCAATGAGATTTTCGATGGCGATATAAGCAGAACCCTTTCACTAGCTATATATAATTATAAAATTAAAACTATCTACGGACGTGAAATGCGTTGGAACCTGGTTTATCCATCGTTGAAGATACAAAATCTTTGAGCCTATTTATAAAGCGGGTTGAATTTCATTCTCCTTTGTAAGCAATGGGCCCACCATTATATATCCTCCTCCTTTTCGCTTTTTAAAATATATACCACTTTTTCGAGATTTATGTTTCATCGTTTAAGATCTATTTTCATATTTTATGTTTGCAAGATTATTACTTAATTGCATGACATAGTTCAACAATAAACACATTTGTACCATTTGAACATTGTGTTGCTATAAAGTGAAGGGTGACAATGTATTTTCTTATTCGAAAAGTGATAACTTTGACATGATAATTACATGTGTGTATATATATAAACTTTAACATAGACGAGTTAAGGGGTTCGAATAGTTTGTTAGTCCGCTATATTATGTGTGCGAGCCCAAATAAAATGTCACTTTATCTTTTTGTAAAGCTTTTATGACAACGGCATAATAAATATCGATCGATTTACCGTGATTAAATTTCGGAAATTATATAAAAAAAACAAGTGGTTATATAAAAAAACTCAATTTATTATATTATATATTTTACATTAAGTAGTATACAATAAAAAATATTGTACCTAAGTTCTGAAGGTTATTTTGTGACGAAGTGAGTAATTAAACTATATATAATGCACAATTGAGCAATGTGACCGAGTGTATCATTTCAAAATAATAAAATGATGAATATACATGGCGGAGGGTCCCATCAACCCATCTCTTATTAATCATAGTTTATTATATTTGTGTTTTAAATTTTAAAAAGTGAAGATCACGGACGTGAGTTACTCACACTCATTAATAAAGACCGAATTTCATTGGGTTAGAGAATCTTGAAGAACTTGGTTAAGTGGTTGTGAAAATTTGGAAGAGTTGGATAGCTCTATTGGTTGCCTCAAAAATTTGTTGAATTAATCTATTTGTTTGCAAGCGGTTGTGAGGCTCCCGGAAATGATATGGAAGTTAACAACTCTTCAAAAACTTAACCTCTTCCGTTGTTCCAACCTACTGGAGATCTCACATGAAGTTAGTAGTCTAATTTCACTAGAACACTTGTATTTAAGGAATACCAAACTCCATCAACTGACCGAAATAGACTTATCATATTGCACCAATTTAAAGTCGATTCCAGATCTTCCTCCAAGCATTAAAGAGTTAAAAGCGAATGGTTGTAAAAACCTAGTGAATCTTCCTTCAAACTGTTCTGAGTTACAAAATCTCAAGGAACTTTCATTGAATGAGTGCTTCAAACTCGGATCTGAAGGTTTCACACAAGTTCGAGGCGAGGAACCTACAAAATTACGGATGCAAAATTGCAATATTTCGCAAGTGTCTAGTGGAATCGAGATTTGGTGTCATTATCGTATCTCGACCTTTCATATAACACATTTTCTAGTCTCTGGGAGAGCTTGACCTTTACATGGCTGGAGGAACTTCAAATATTTAGGTGTTCTCAATTCGAGTCGCTTCCACCTCTTCCATCGCAATTGAAAATACATATGCACCCGACTGTTAGTCAATAGATGTGATGCCATTTGATTCAATGCAAAAGGCCTATACTTTTCATTCCAAAATGTTCAAGGTAAGCAACCTCTCCATTTGATGCGCATATATATTTTGTAATGAAGAGGCCTTTTTCATGTATTATTAAATAATATGCTTGAATTCTCTACAGGAATCACTCATGAATACTAAAGGATTATTCATCGGTCTCTCAGGGAAGGAGTTACCTCAGTGGTGTACTTATCGAAACATTGGAAATAATGTTTTATCTTTCGTGGCACCTAACCAATTTGATCATAGCAAAATATGAGGTCTCATCTTATGTGCAACCACAAACTAGTGGCCATTTTCAACAATAGATAATAAAACGAAAGAAAAAAGTCATTGTATAGAGACTATGGATCATGTGTTTAGTAACCTGAAGGTCGTGTTTTATCCACAATGATAAAATAGTTGTGGTGGAAGCGGTGACAACGTGGTACTTGACCGTCCTTCTACGAGTTGGGGTTGCGTTTGGTATATGAGGATGATGTGGCGATTCGGATTAGTTTTAAAGGTGTTAGGAACCTCTATTCCTAACATCGAGACGATGATGATGATGATGATGATGACATTGTTATGAGTAGTGAGTTGCATTCGGTATAAGAGGATGATGTGGCAGATTCGGGATTAGTTTTAAAGAAATGATGATGACATTGTTATGATGGAAGGCGTATGCTCCTTCCGCATCCAAGATGTTATGACTTTTTCCCCATGGTATCTTAATTCCAAATGTAAGTTATGTAAGTTATTTTAACAAAAATATCGTGTTAATTTGCTTGGTATGTGGGGCGTTCAAACGGAATGCCCACAAGGTGTTTGATGAATATTCATGACAGTACTAATAGATTTATATATTTGAATGTTCATGGTTCTTTTGTGTATTGTGTCTTTGTTTTGAAGAACCAATGCTATGTTGCCATCCTATCAGCTTTGTTACATTTCGGAACAAAAGAAATTCTTCTCATATTCTTTAATGTCGAACCATTGGGTGTTTGAAGCCAACAAACTTTCAGAAATTAATTGTTAAATAATGTGAAGGACCAAGAGTGTCAAGTTTCAAAGTCTAAATAGAGTTTGTGCTGAAAGTAAAGAAAAGAGAAGTTCAGGGGCTAAAGTGAAACATGGCAGAGTATATAATGTTGTATCCTGTTTAGGGTTTGATTATCTTTCATTCTGTTTAGTCTCTTTCTCTCTCGAACTTTCACGGTGTTTGTCTTTCTCTTGTGATATCAATCTTGATATCGATCGGAGTATTGGTTGTTTCTTTGTATCAAGATCAATCTTGTTTGATCTTGTTAAGTCTGAGTGTTGAGTGAACTTTGTGGTGAGATCACTGGTGTCTACCTAGTAGAGATCAGTTATTGTTTCTTTGTATTTGTATTGGTAAGTACATATTTGGGGACTTATCTTCTTGATATTCATATAATAAAATACACCGTGGGGTGGTTGGCTGGGTGTAATAGTTGATTGTTGTGTGCTCTTGATCATTTTTACATGGTATAAGAGCGCACGGTTCTGATCTGGTGGTTTTGAGATTCTAGGGTTTCTAGGGTTTCGAAGTTATTTTTGGGGATTCTTGCAATTGGTGGTTGAATTGGTTAATTGAGGTTGTTTCCATAACGGCAGTGGTTGGTTTGTTCTGTTTGGGATTGGATCTGGTGATTTTGTGGGTTTTTTGGTTAGGGTTTCTTGAAACCCTAATTTGTATTTTGGGGTTTTCATCCTGGTGGTTTCTTGTTGTTTCTTGGGCTGTTTTTGATACAATCTTACTAGACTCATTGAATCTAGTGGTTTTGTATCTCTTTCCGTGATATATCTGTAAGTACTTCTTTCTTAAGATAACACAAAATTGGTTTAGAAGGTGCAAGCGGACGATTAACTTCTTGATCGCCAACCTAGATTGAGTACGAATACACTCTTTGTCCCAGTCTTAATTTGGTTTGTGGTTATTCTTGGGTGTGAGTTGTAGATTTTATAGTTTGTTATTTACATTCTTTAGTTTCTTGTTGTGTCTAAGTTGAAGGAGGATAGGATTTGGGCAGTCTTGGAAGTTGGTTGAGTTGTTTAGTTCTGGTTATTTGTTCTTGTTGTTTGCTGTTATTGCTTGTTGTGATTGTTTCTGTTTTTTCTTGCTGGTTGTTCTTGTTGTTTGTTTAATGTTGTGGATATTACTAGTCTTAAGATTACTGTTGGACATCCCAATGTTACTCTTGCTACTATAAGTCATGTTGGAAATCTAAAATTAACTAATAATGTGACTATTTATGATGTCTTAGTAGTTCCTGGTTACTGTGTGAGTTTGTTGTCTGTTAATAAACTGATTAGAGATAGCAAAATGTTTGTTGGTTTTGATGAAGATACTTGTTATATTCAGGATTTGGAAAGGGAGAATGTTCCGGGGACCGGTAGTCGGTCGATGGATTGTATTTGTTTGATATGCGACCTAATAATACTTTGGGTGAGTGCAATATGGTTATGTCTTATAATGTGTCTAAACTTATGCGGCATAATAGATTGGGTCACCCTCTTGATCGATCTTGTCATTCTTGAAAGGATCTTGGTATTTCCAAGAATTCTCTATTTCTATTTGTGAAATCATCACGGGGCTAAGCAGACAAGGGAACCTTTTCCTTTGTCGATCATAAGTCTAAGAATCTTGGTGAACTTGTTCATCTTGACTTATGGGGTCCTTACGAGTAACAAGTAGAGAAGGATATAAGTATTTTCTCACTATTGTTGATGATTATTCTAGAGGTGTGTGGACTTATATGATTAAAACTAAAGATAAGGTGTTTGATGTATTACGCTCTTTTATTCACTTAATATCTAATCAATTTGATATTAAAATTAAAAGCTATTAGATCGATAATGGTCTTGAATTTGTAAATAAGAAAATGAGTGGAATGTTTTCGATCTTGGTATAATACATCAAACATCTTGTACTTTCATACACCTCGACAAAATGGGATTCTTTGAAAGGAAACATAGACACCTACTCGATGTAGCTAGAGTCTTATGTTTCAAGGGGATTCTTTAAGGTTTTGGTCGATTGTGTTCTAGCTGCTGTGTATCTTATAAGCAGTTTGCCATCTTGATTCTAAATGGTAAATGTCCTATGAGTTATTGTACAAAACTAAACCTAATCTTTCCCATTTGAGGTCTTTTGGATGTACGTGTTTTGCTACCATTTAAATAACCATGATAAGTTGTCTTATAGGTGCGAAAAATGTGTTCTAATTGGTTTTCTTCTATTAAAGCATATAAACTTTTAAGTTTGGATACTAGAAATGTGTTTTTGCGGAGATGTGAGGTTTTATGAAAATGTTTTCCTTTGAAAATGAAAACACGTGAGTCAAGTGATACAAAGCGTGTAAATGAGGTTGAACACTTGAAGTTTTTGATAGTCCAAAGTCTCGAAGACCCAATGATGAAGGGAAGATACACCACCAGTTGAGGATGGTAGTATGCCATCTTCACATGATGCTAGTGATAATGAAATAGATACTACTCATATGCATCATGAAGATGGGCAATGACCTACTTTGGTGACCAACACAGTGCGAGGGCAATTCTAGTCTTGAAAATACTGGTTTAGTTTTTAATCAGTCTGAAAATGTTAATGAAGATGTGCAGAGACACCTGTATTAAGAAGGTCTAGTAGAGAGTCTAAAACTCCTATTAGGTTCAATGATTATGTGATGCACTCTAAAGTCAGATATGGTATTGAGAAATATGTGAGTTATGCTAGTTTGAGTAGGACTAATATGTGCTTTGCTTCTACATTGAATAAGTCTGTTGAACCTAAAATTATGAAGAAGCTGTTAAAAATCCTAATTGATGCGAAGCTATGAACAATGAAATTGAAGCTCTTAATAGAAACAATACACGGGTGAATGTGAGTTACTGTTGGTAGACATGCTATTGGATATAAATGGATATGGAAAATCAAGTATAAATCTACAGGAGAAATAGATAGATATAAAGCGGATTAGTTGCTAAAGGTTTTAATCAAAGAGAAGGTTTTGATTATGATGAAACCTTTAGTCTGTTAATAATGCTAAGCGTTAGATGTCGATAAGCATTCTTTGTTTGCAAAATTGGCCTTTATATCAGTTAGATGTTAATAATGCTTTTTATATGGTGATCTTGATGAAGATGTCTATATGCAATTACCTAAAGGCTTCAATGGTGGTGATGATACTAAAGTATGTAAGCTTAATAAATCTTTATATGGACTTAAACAAGCTCTAGGCAATGGAATGCTAAACTTACTAATGCTTTAGTTGAACATGGTTTTGAACAAAGTAAAATGGATTATTCTTTGTATGTTAAACAAAAGGTTTTGTGTTTGTTGCTCTGCTTGTGTATGTTGATGATATTGTTATCTTGGTAATGATGAAGAAGAAATCAATAACTTTAAAAAGTTTTGAGTTCTAAATTTATGATCAAAGATTTGGGAGAGTTAAAATATTTTCTTGGAATTGAAGTATTGAAAAATGATTATGGTGTTTGTATGACCCAAAGAAAATATTGTTTGGAATTATTATATGAGTATAGTGCGCTAGCGATTAAGCCTCTTGATACACCCTTACTGAAAATTACATTTTGAGTTGTGTTGAAACTAGTAAAGATAAAGTGTTGAGCAATATAAATAACTATCAAAAATTGGTTGGTAAATTGATTTACTTAACTAATACGGACACGATATTAGTTATGTTGTTCCTTGTTTAAGTCAACACATGCATAAACCTTTACAATCTCATCTTAAAAATTGCTCTAAGGGTTTTAAAATATACGAAAAAGTCTCTGGTTTAGGTGCGGTTTAATAAAAGTCGATCTCAAGCTAAAAGCTTATGCGATTCGATTGGGCTAAATGTCCTCTAACTAGGAAATCATAGCGGTTTTTGTGTATTCTTGGGTAATTCTCTTATTTCTTGGAAAAGTAAAAACAAGCTACTTTGTCTAGAAGTTACGCAAAAGGCGAGTATAGAAGCATGGCTTCAACTACATGTGAAGTGATTGGGTTGAGTAACATGTTACAGTTTTGGTCTTAAAGAGTTGTTACCTATTAACATATTTTGTGATAATAGTCTTTGCAATTGATTGCGACTAATCTGTGTTTCATGAAAAACTAAACATTTTGAGTTGGATGTGCATTTGGTCGAGAGAAGGTTTACTGTGAGTGATTAAAGCTGGTAAGATTCATACGGATATGCAAGTAGCGGATATTTTTACTAAATGTCTTGGCAAAGACAACATTCTTTGTTTTGCAAAAGTCTTGGTATGTTTGATCATTTGCGGTATTAACAATTGTGAAAAGAATAGCAGTCTTGAAAAAGATGGAAGCAGTTTACATGATGCAGACTTATCAACTTGTGGAGGGGTGTTAAATAATGTGAAGGACCAAGAGTGTCAAGTTTCAAAGTCTAAATAGAATTTGTGCTAAAAGTAAAGAAAAGAGAAGTTCAGGGGCTAAAGTGAAACATGGCAGAGTATATAATGTTTTATCCTGTTTAGGGTTTGATTATCTTTCATTCATTTAGTCTCTTTCTCTCAAACTTTCACACGGTGTTTGTCTTTCTCTTGTGATATCAATCTTGATATCGATCACGGTATTAGTTGTTTCTTTGTATCAAGATCAATCTTGTTTGATCTTGTTAAGTCTGATGTTGAGTGAACTTTGTGGTGAGATCTTTGGTGTCTACCTAGTAGAGATCGGTTATTGTTTCTTTGTATTTGTATTGGTAAGCACCTATTTGGGGACTTATCTTCTTGATATTCATATAATAAAATACACCGTGGGGTGGCTGGCTGGGTGTAATAGTTGATTGTTGTGTGCTCTTGATCATTTTTACATTAATACTATGAATGGTGGATATGTTGTAACATCTTCTGTGTGGTGGAACCGGGTGACAGTGTCGAACTTCAAGTTAGAATTTCTGGATTGCGTTTGATATATGACGGTGATGTGGTAGAGTCAACATTACTCATTCAAAGATGAATTCATATACGAATTTTAGTTTTATATCATTATTGAAGAATTCTCGTTTCACTTATTATGATTTCACCTTTATTATGGTTTCATTTAAGTTTTGGATTTAGCTTTATTTGCTGCTTTTCTATCATATGACAGTAAGGTTCTTCAATTCAGTACCCCAAAAGGTAGTCTATCATATCAAGAAGTGTTTATCAGTTGTCTTGGAATGCCTTCCAGGTGATTGAAGAAAGTTTAATGATAGTAATGTTTGTCTATCATGAAAATAAAATGATATTCTCAGATAATCTACAAAAAAGTACAAGCACTTCCTTGCATTTTTCTTGAAATGGATATAAAACTATGCAACCATTTTGTCATCGTTAAAAAAACATTGCTTCTCGTGTACAATGACAGCTTTTGAACAACAAGCGACCTACGCAGCTTGTAGTTGTAGCATATCTGCAAACTAGACTGATAATCTGATTTTTCGGCAGAAAAAGCTCTGTTATATATTAAAGTGAATTCGAAAATCTGAACTTGTGTTGTTAGATATATGCAAGCGAGCTCCTATCGTGATCAGGCTGGGGCCGGCCCCGTGTAGGAGTAGGCGGTCTTTGATTATTTAGCTCCTACATACGTCAAAGTGCTAATTATGATTACCTGCATCCAGTGGCGTTCTTAGACATATTCTGGAGATGTTTCTGGTTCAAGCGGTGGGGGCAACGGGTGAATAAGTTTTGGAACAACTACTAATCCTCTTCCAATTACTAGTATAGCTCCGGCATTGTTGGCAGTTCCTGTACACAATTAGCCCAATTTAAAAAGCCATCTGGCCACAAACAACCGAAGCAGTCTAAAGAAGCAAAGAATAGCTAATACTTACCACAATAGTTTGTTGCTGAGAAAAGGGTAATCAACTGCCCTTGAGCAAATCTCTCAAATCCATCCATTACGCATTCGTGTGCTCTTATAATCAGTTGAAGTTTGTTTCTTTTACAGAAGTCTGTAACCCTGTCAGGCTGCATGTAATTACAATTCATTATGGAGTAACAAAGGTACGAATCAGAATAGGCGAGTAGGATAGTCAAAATGGGTTTTTTTTATTACATGTTAAAATGGGTCGGGTTGACCCACCAACGTTGTCATTTCTTACTTTATGAGAAAACATAACCATAATTTGTTTGATTTTGATATACTTATTGGGCTTTTACTAGTATTGTGAATGACCAAAACTTATATTAGCCAAAACTTACCATAGCCGTAGTTCTTGCTTATATACGTTTTGGGTTTTGTTGCAAGGGTTGCTTCATTCCTTGAAGATAGACTTCATGAAGTGTTTACATTTTATATTGAATGAAGCTTACATGAATACATATTTTCATTGGGAAAGTAAAATTAAGAATAAGTCACCTAATACGAAAAGATGCATACATACCCCGAAAGTAACAAGACCAGGTCCCCTTGCATTTGGTCTCAAACCTTCCACGCTATCGTTTTATGTGGGGTCAGACCTACAAGTAAAAATGTACCAAGAAAGTGATGTAATCCATATTAAGTAAATATATTCACGGAAGAGTGAGAGCACGTGTGAGAACATACACAAACTTGAAAATGATCATAACTTTCGATTAAAATAAAATTCAAAACTTATATAAGCAAGAACTTACCATAGCAAGTCCATCAAGACAATTGATCCAGCGTCCATGTTTATTGGTCTCTCTATTTTCTCTATTTGTTCAACTGAATGAATCGATCTTCCTATGCCACCATGCATACATATTATCTTCTGCTCAATAAGTGCAGCGAGCGGAAGATGGTTTAACAACTGATTGAACCGCTGGCATGCCCAAATTCCATCATTCTCTCCCTACACATCATTAAAAAAACCATAATCAGATGCTAAAATATAAAAATTCATTGCCAGTACTCCAATGTTTCCATACATACCATTCTCTATGCATTCAAGACGAAAACCAAAGAGTGCATTTACGTCAGCAGCCTCGTGATTCCCACGTATTAAGTGAATACTTTCTGGATAGTTAATCTGAAAATAGTAAAAACTAAATAAATAAATAAAAAATAGAATCAGTCTTGAAATAGATAAGTGGGAATATAAGGTAAAAAGCTTGCCTTAAGAGCTAGGAGCAAAGTGATCGTCTCCAAGCTATGTTGTCCTCTATCAACATAATCTCCAAGGAATAAGTAGTCAATATATCTGAAAATAGATAAGAATGGTTATAAAGGGTACAATAAACGGTAAAGAATATGTAAATAAACCAAAAGACGAGCTAAGAAAAGTCAAAACCTCAATTTCCAAGATTTTTGCTCTTTTTTTTGGATTCCCTAATTTCTTTTAGTACAATATTGCTTAAAATCAGGGATTTCTGTATGCTACACACTTTTATGATAAAGGAATAATGACTTTTAGAAATTAATTATATTAATTGGCTTACGTTATGTCTCCGGCACTAGAAGGGAATCCATATTCATCAAATAAGCGCATGAGATCAGTGAACTGTCCATGTAGATCACCAAACACTTTTATTGGAGCTTTTAATTGAAGGACTGTATTCTCACTAATAAATATCTGCTCAGCAGCATAACAAAGCTCTCCCACTTCATAGGCGTCGAGAAAAAACCTCCTGTCGGCAGACGGTATCCAGTTCCGAGGCTTCAGCAAAGTAGCAAGCACCTGAAAAAAAGACTCATTATAATATTTACGGTGCATACTACTATCCTATTTTGACCAGTTAATTTATGCTTGGGTTAATTTATGTTGTGTTTCATTTGCTATCAATGTGACAATATTGTTTGACTTTTTTAAATAGACGAAAAAGTATTTGTGGTTCAAACCAACCCAATCCGATCCGTCGTGTTTCAGCCTGTACCAAGAACTGCTGTATTTCAACCCAATCCCATTTTATCCGTGACCGATCCACTTGACCCTATCATCTTGCCACCTTTAATATCAGGAAAAGAGCTGCACAACAAGCACAACTTCCTAAATGTTACCTTTTTATGCAAGCCTTGAGGTGACTTTTGCCTCATGTATCGTTTTGCAGGACATGATGACATGTCATTTGAAAAAGGCATCATACGTCTACTCTCATTTTCAAAATGATCCAATGATAACTGCCTTACCAACCCACCAAGGTTTCCTACGGCTTCTCTAGCAATCACGACCTGCATCATATAAATATCAAGTTCGTTTAATTACTCTATATAAGAACAAAATCCACAACATACAGATTAATGAAGATGGCACTTACAGCTCGAGGGTGAAGTTGAACAAAATCCCCCAAGGGTGTATCACTGCCCTCTGAAGTAGTCCTTACAGCATGTGTATTCACATTTGGACCCATCAATTCATTGGGAAACCCTTTTTTTTTTTAGAAAGTGAAAGTAAAACCATTATTTTGACATTAACTAATTAATTACTTTAACACCTCTTTAATCCAAAATTCGATTTTAGGTACACATAAAAATCCCCTAGATGAACCACATCAAACTAAAATTCAATTTCATATCAATCAAATGCTTTTTAAATCGATCAGTTTCGGTTATTCTGTTGATCAATTGATCGATTTTATAAACAAACTCCGATTGGTAGCTCCGTCGTCGTCAAAATCTCACCAGCAACCAGGTTAGATTTTTATCATCGATGTAAGTTTGTGAATACAGTTACATATGTTCCGAATTCAATGAAATCAGTTTAGATGATCTCGTAATAATGAGGTTGATAATGAATTGATGATGATTGTTAAATTAGTACTGGACTACTAGTAAAAGCAGTAGAAATATGCTCCTTATTTCCATAACTGTTGTAATAGTGAGGTTGATATTGAAAAAGTAGTAGTTGATGATTGTTGGTGTGTAGTCTGATATGATTAGCCCTAGGTGTTTGATGTCAGTTTCGAGGCGTCCAAATCTCATTAGTTATGCTATCGTGTTAGTTACCAGAGGCGTGTGATTCTAAGGTAATGGTGATATGAGAACGTGACAAGTAGCCGTTCTATTTCAGTTGCTCGCCATCAAATTAGTGACTAGGAGGTACATTTTGGTTTTATGTTTGTTGTTTATGTTGTCCGTGTGTTTGGTAAGTACTCCGAGCAGAGTAGAATCTAGAATAGAATACGTGTTCTTGATTTCTTTTGGTCTGTTTATAGAATAATATTGTTCAGAGGTCGAGTTTCTACAGCTGTGAGACTGTGTGGGGTGTTTGGGCAATTGGACCTACATCTATAAACGAATGAATTAGTTATTGTGTTTTCATGTCATAGATTCTTTTTTATAGTCTTAGGGTGATTTACAGTGTGTACAAAAGCCCGTTTGATGAAATGTCTATTAAGGAATTATACACTGTTATACTGGTGATGTTGCACTCAGGTTCTAGTGTTGCCTATTGATCACTTTGATGATACTTGGTATGCATTTCCTTGAATAGGAAACTTACAGCCTAAGTGGTAGAGATTTGGATCCATTTACAGGCTGGAATAGATGACTTATCCTTAAGGGGTTGGGATAGATGACAAGGGTTGTTTCTTTTTACAAGAAATAAAAGCGAGAAAAGAAATGAAATGGTAATTCTCTTGTTTGGTAGGTTGAGAAAATTAGATGGGCGGAGAATTTGATTTCGGGAGTTCACTTCTTTGTATTTTGTTAACTTTCATTTCACTACTTTTAGTTGGGAAATGGGAGAAATGAGAGTATTTTGTATAATTTAAAAATATATATATATATATATATATATATATATATATATATATATATACATTTTAAAAATATTTTTTAAATAAATTTTTAAAAATAAGTTTTTAAAAAATAAGTTGTTTTGAAAATAAATTTTAAAAAAATTAATTTTTTTTAAATAAGTTTTTGAAAATAAATTTAAAAAAATATTAAAATAATTATTTTTTAAAATAATTTAAAAATAAAAAAGTAAATAAAATTTAAAAAATATTTTTTTTAAATATTTTTTTAAAATAAGATTAAAAAGTAAATTAAAAAAAAATTAGAATTGTTATTTAAAAAAAAAAATTAAATAATTATTTAAAAAAAAATTTAAATTTTTAGAGTTGTTATTTAAAAAAAAAATATTTAAAAAAAATCAACAAACAAATACATGTGAGTCTCATATGATAAAATGTTATTTATTTATTTTTTTTTTTTCATTTCTGAAACTTAAATCTCATTTATTCTAAACATTAGAATTGAACAAAATTTCTACCGATTTATTCTGCAATTTACTATTCTCTACTTCGTTTCGTTTTTTGAAATTCTCTACCAAACGCGTCTTTAATAGGTCTTATTAGGTCTTTAGTGTTGGGGCCACAAATATTTAGTGTTTCTTTTTTTGTTGGGTATGCCTTATATCTTTAAATCGTCTATATTGCCAAAGTGAGGAAAGTGTGCCCCTCGCCATTCAGATGGAATAACATACAAGGGCCCACATACTTTTAAACCCAACTGCTAAATGAGAAAGCAATGTTCTTAGTGCCCGTTTGGTTTGTAGGTGAGTTTAGGATTATGATTTGGATTTGAATTTGGATTTGAATTTGATGTAGGAGAGAGAAAAAAATTAAAAGAAATTAATATATAATTAACTACAATAAATAATCATTTTTTATAATTTAATATAGACTTTTTATTTAATATGGACCAACATAAAAAAAAAAATTATAGTGGGACGATTTTAAACTTAGAACCCACCTTACCCCTCTCTTTTAAAAATATGTGGGCCCAATGGGGCTGAGTCCCACCTTTTAATCCAAATAATGTAAACAAACATGGTTTTTGATCACTAAACCCAAATCCTAAAGAGATGGGTGGATACGGAACGGGCCCTTATTGTCAATGTAGCACCTTTTCAGAAGACATTTGTTTAATGTGCACCCCAATATACTGTTTATGTGCTCTACTAGTGCGTAATGGAACTTGTCAATGGACTCGATATGCTCCAGTAACTTGCATAATCAATATATGTCTTGTGTTTTCTAGCCATTAATCTCCTCTGTGAGTTATATTGCACCAGGTGTTACAAAAGTGTTTTTTCGTCAATTTTAACTTTGTTCGGAATGAGTCTAGGGCTGTATATGGAATCTGATAATATACTATTATAGAATTATATGATTCATAGCCAACACAAAGAGGGTACATATAATGGTGAGCCTCTTAGTGGAAATAGAAAGCAGATATAGTAAGAAGCTTAAAAAAAAACATAGGAATGCAACATTTGTGTGTGTGTGTATTTTTCCAATTTGAGTCGGTCTCTTTAAGTTACGGAAAAATGTATCCAACCGGTCAGGCTAGTTTTTATCTGTAATCACTATTTAGAATGTGTGACAAAAATGATTATCAATGATTTGTTATCGTTGTGACTGGAGACAGTTGGGATAAATGGGTGACTGCTTTCCAGTTAATGAAAACCAAACCACTGAAGAAAACACAAACACGGAAAGCACTTGACAAGAAACAGGGTGTGGATAAGAATTCCGAAGCTTGAACCAAACAATGCCTAAAATATCTAAAGGTATTCCATCGCTCTGTCAGCTTATCACATCTTGTTGCCCAAAAATAGTACGATCACTACTTTTCTTTTACCAACGAAAAATGACTATATTAGATAAGTCTATGGCCTTTAATGGATCATGAGAACTTTTTTGCTGTTCAATGAATATATAATGGAAATTTTAGGTTTTCCAACCTTCCAAATATCAATGTGGATAAGGATGCCAAGAGCAACGATATATCCTTTAACCATGGACAATAACATTGTTAAACTAAATGCGTATTGCTTATTCGTAAAATTGATAAACAATAATAGACAATAACAAGTCAAACTAAATTGCACTACTTTTCAACTTTCTGGTTCTTAATCTATGTAGACCTCTGCTAATTGTTTCGGATCATGTTAGGTTGTATACTGTGAAATGTTGACTCTGCTATATTAACTGAATGTTTTGTGTCTTTTGGGAGGCATGACCTGACCTGATAGATGTGAAAATCTCACTTTTACTCTATGGGTATTTTGGCAAAATAAATATTCTTGGTCTTGAAAAAGATTAAAATTATAGGCTTTTTTTTTTTTTTAATTTTATTATTATTTTTTTTAATCATTTTTTTTTTTTTTTGTAATGGTGTTGGTGTTGGTGCTGTTGCTGAAAAAATCAATAATTTGTGAAATATAATCTCCAGTATCTTTATTCGGACATGTTTGGCGCGAGAGATTTTGAAAGATTATGGAGGCTTAAGATTATTTTGTTGAAAAATAAGGTTCGGTTAAAAAAGTATATCTTTGTTTGGGTGACGAAGATTGTAGATTATTTTAGAAAAATAAGTTCTCAAAAAATAAGCTACTAAAACCAGCTTTTAAAATATTCTGGAGATTATTTTTCACAAATTATACCATTTTACACTATTAATCTAAAAGTACTGCTAGTTTTCAAACACCATTGCAAAAAAAAAATAAATAAATAAATAAATAAATAAATAAATCTTTTCAAAGTAACGATCGTAATCGATGTAATGTAAGCAAAGAATGAAAGTCTATCTTTTTGTCAAACATACCCAAAGACCGGTTGTGAGAACTTATTTTTCTAAAATAATTCACAATCTTAGTTTGCCAAACAAATATTATTTTTTTCCCGAAGCTTATTTTCTAACAAAATAATATTAAACCTCCATAATCTTCCAAAACTCTCGCGCCAATGTTCTTTTGACAGTTTATGTTCTGCTATCTTTGTTGAGTGCGCAAACTTGAAAAAGTAGTAACAGCCTTAAAAGCATGAGTTAAAGCTTCAGTCCTCATGATGATACCAAATCGAGTTTTAACATGATACAGTTTTTATACTTTTGTCGATTCTTATTAAGATAACACATATTAAGACATTTGGTTATAATATTTTTCACCTTTTTAGAGATTAATCTCATTTTCTTTATGGTATATTATTGTTATGTAAATCTGTAAATCTTAGGTATAATTTGATTTTGATTTTTGAAGACGACTTCAAGATAAATGCATCTACTGATATGATCCTCACCAGGTATACACATATATTACCTTATATGAATATTGAACTTGTGAAATAAAAACGAAATACTAAAAAGTTAGATATGATTAAAATTGTGACAAATGTTTAGTTATGGGAGCTGCTAAAAAGTGGAGTAATACTGATACATATTAGAATTTTTACCGGCGCAACATTTGTTAACTTGGTTGAATAGGTATTTTATAACTTATGCCTTTTTTTCTTATCCTAAAATCCATTATCTGCGACAGTTTTTGGTATAAAATAAATGAAACTTTGAATATCCCAGTTTTTAGTTTGATAGTTTGACATTACTTCGTTTCTGCTAAATACTTTCTAGATCATTTTCTAATATGTTAGGCAATTTTCTTGTTTAACAGAGCCCTCATGAGTTTTGGATCAAGACTGGTACCAAATGATGTTGCTTCGTACATTCTAATTTGGTCTGGAAACTTGTTCTTTTTTTGTTGATTTGGACTAGAAGTTATATTTGTTAAACATGTATTTCATCTTAGATAGTTTATCGGATTTTATAGATTTGACTATTGTATATATAGAAAGTGTACTCTCTTTTATGTCATATTTGATTTGATATTTTGTATTCCAAAATTGTAAATCTTGTTTTATATCTTCAAGGGTATGGGTGTCAAAAAAAGTCGACTCAATCTAAATCCGGTCCGGACCCGAACCCGATTAAGCCTATTCAGGTTGGGTTAGTCGGGTCAATAATTTTATTTGGGTCAACCCGAGTAACATGAATACTAATTAGGGTCGGGTATCGGGTCGAACCAGTTGACGGAATATTTTTTTTTTTTTTTTTATTATTATTATTATTATTATTATTATTATTATTATTATTATTATTAATCAACACTTTTATTAAAAACTCATAAGATTCTGAAAAATTAGTGGGAAGGCGAGGAACTAAGCTGGCCCACACCTCTATGATAAGAAACCAATCTTATTAAAATATGAACCATGACGCGCGCTCCGATGTCTTGAGTCATAGAAAATCGTCGAATCGCTTTAGCAGGTTCTTGCGTCATTCTCAAGTTCGCCAAATTAAGAAAAAGAAAGGGAGAAACCCGTATCAATATCCGCACATTTAGCATCGTATTTGACACGTTTACGTCGTGCGGCATCAATGATCGCCATACGGCATAAAATCGATCATCCGGTTGCGTCGAGGCGGCGATCCCGTAAGATCAACACATACATCACGCCTACTATCCAAGAGTAAAGCGATTATATCGGTGGGCGCAAGGATCATCCCCGTCTCCATAAAGCCCGATATCCACTCCTTGGCGAAATTCGGACCGAGCATATATCAACAAGAACATCGCGCAAGGTTATGCGATGTTTAATGCCAACAATACCAGCGCGCGAAGCGACATGATCCCATAAATATCTCCGAAAATACCTTAGAACAAGCTGAAGCGGTGCACGAGCGGTGAAAGAGGAACACCCGACCGATAGCATAGCACGCAGCGATAAGCCCTAGCATTCATAGTTTGTCCCGGTCCGGATATCGAGCCACCTTAAGCGATCCAGTATGATCCTCCTTTAGTGAACTCCATAAAGCCATACATCGGGGAAAGATGGAAAGTAGACTCAGCAGTTGGGTAACCCGATCGAAATATATATCGCCAATTTCTTCATAAGTTTGAGGCGGCGACCTCGTTAGGGTTACTCAAAGGTCAATATCCATATTGCATTAAAAGTGCGTAGAGCATCATCAAAGGAGGGACCGGCGGTTACAATACGAACTAAGGAGAAGCTTAGGCGTAAGCTAGCAGTTGAAGTCGAGAAGCAAGGAAGGCATAGTTCAAGACATCACTGCGAATATAAACCAAGCCCCAAAGCAAAGGGTAAAGTGGCGAGTCTCCACTTGATCGCCAAAACCGGCCTGAGCGGTGACAATGCGCTCGAGGAAGAGCGAAGTGCATCATCAAAAGAAACACGAGCACGACCAAAGACCGAGGAGAACATGTGCGCATAGAAAAGTATAACTTAGGAATACCGGCACATGTATGGAGAAGCAACAAATCGCATTGAGGATCATTAAGTTTGGCAACCGCATCCATAAGTTCAATAGTTTTAGCAACCCTTTTGAACCAACTTACTACAAACTCAAAATCCACTACTTGAGTCCGCTGATAATTTAACACCATGTGAGGCGAGAAATATTGGGGAAAAACACCGTCATACACATACGGGGTCCTCACTGGCAAAAACTTGAGTTTATCAACATTGAGGTGTAAGCCGCGACAAGGTCCATCCTCATAATCAACTCTAAAACCTTACCCACCACCAAGGTATCACCAATAATAGTGCCATCATCCGGATACCAAGCTTGAAGGAAAGGTCAAAATAATCTCTACTCTTACATGCGGGGATGTAACACTAAAGCAAAAGAAGAGGCCCAGCGGATCACCTTGTTGCACGCCTTGATGAGACCAAAGAGTATGCTCACCATAATATAATCTGGCGGGACTAGAGTAGAGAATTCAACCTCTTGCGAAATAGCGGGAAATGAAGCCGTACCTCACGTAACATAACGGCCCGATCCACCATGTTGAAAGCGTTTTAAAATCAACCAACAACATAGAGCAGACCAACATCACCCCCGTCCTCAACCAACCGATTCACGGCATGAAGAATAGCCTCCCTCTCCCGACACCAACACCAAATTGCAAATCATCTAAATAAGCATGCAAGAGTGACCAATCATGGAAGCACAAACCTTGAAACTAAACACCTCAAGCGGTCCCAACAACAATAGGACGGATACCCCCTCTGGTTTGACTAAGGGTGTGAGAGGAGCACTAGCAATGTACTCACCAACGCCCTCGGACATTTACCGGCAACAAAAGGTTCACCACTTGGGTAATAGAAGCGATCAACTCATCGAAATAGCCACAGTGCACCATTCAAGCAATCCAAAGGTGTTGGGCGCGTGACCATCCGCCCATAAGAAGTACCACGAGGAAACTCTTGATCATGTCAAGAGCGGTGGAAGGAGATGTGGTAAGGTGATGATGATCAATAGGTATATCGAGCAAGGAAGGAGTGGTGAAAAGGGTGCTAGTTTTAAGTCCTCGAGTAGAAACATCATAAGGTGCAATACCGGAAGAAGAAAGAACTTTGACCCTTGGTGTATAATGACCATCACAAATCTTCCTCTTACATTGCTTGACATTACGGTCACCCAAATCTAAATTTGTCATCATCAATATTAGACCATAATGGAGAAGGTTCGGCTAAAACCTCACGCACATGACGCAAACTACCACGGAGAGCCCGTGCATGAATAGAATTAACAATATACTCTTCACGGGTTGGCTTAGTGACCGACCTACCTCTTGACTCTCCTCGGGAAAAAGGTTTAAGTAGACAAAGAGCGGGACAAACAAACCAACCCAACAAGAAATGTTATCGGTGCATATCACCTTATCAAGAGCTCTTTTCAAAGTGCGAGAGAACTCCAACCGACATTTGGGAGGATGGATTTGACGATCCATAATCTCTTAGAGAATAAGGTATCAAGAAGAGGTAAATCAAAACCACCAAGCACATCAAAACCGAATCCTCAACAATGGCTACAGGAAGGAAACTGCAGTGCGGTGAGATCATATAAAGCGAACGAACAACACCATCACCACAATCGGAGGAGACACAAAATCGGACCACGCACCATGGCGACATTTAGTCCGGAAAGTATGCGTTTGAAACAACCACCACATAACCACAACCCCATACGCTTAAGAGTAACATCGGTCCTTTCGAAAATAGCCAAATCCGACAAGAGAGACTGCTTAGTGGTACCAAGGGCCTCAACGCTAAAGTGCCGGTCACGTAAATGTGTGATCAAGGAAATTTTAGTAAGCCCATTACCACCGCCGTCCCGACATCCCCCAAGACCCACAAAGGGACAGTGAAATCTCACAACCGGCATAGCAACAAAGCAACAAAACCACCACCACGTATAACCACACCTCAAGTAAGTAAATAACAGAAAGGAAAAACAAACAATACCAAACGTAGCAACCATACAAGTGAAGGCACGAGGAGCAACCCACCCGAAAACGCCAAACCTTGAGCAACCGAAGCGTTCGTACCAATACAACACGTACCAAAACGACCATGATGCTCGTACCAAGACCGTGAGAAAATTGCCAAACACTACCTTACTACCTAGCGTATAGTAGCAGGCAGGAGTACCAAGGGTTTCCGTAACAAAACCTTGTGATAAACGCCTAGAAACAAACCCAAGCGATCTGTGACCAAAGCGGTAACCTACAATCTTAATGGTGGTTTAGGAGGAAGGAAGAGTCGAAGCGGTCAACACAAGTGCAGGAAACCACGAAGCAAAAAAAGGTTTCAAACGAAACCTAGCGGAAGAAGTTTGAAGGAACATATGCAGAAAACCCTAACCGAACCCACAAAAAATTATGTACAAAACCAATCACAAAAAACGTGATAGGATCATATGCAGAAAAACGAACGGATCAACAGAGGATGTTGAAAGATCCGGAGATCAAGAGAACTGCGGGAGGAAAGCGGATCGCCCTACATGGAGAGAAGAAGTTATTATTATTATTATTATTATTATTATTATTATTATTATTATTATTATTATTATTATTATTATTATTATTATTATTATTATTATTATTATTATAAAAACATCACTTCATTAGAAAATCATAGAAAATTACAAGAAATTAGTGGGGCCGAGAAACCAACCGGGCTCCCACTCCTCTAACAATAACAAAACAAACCCTACTAAAAATATAGTTAGCACCACGCACCAATATCTTGAGTGACCGAGAACTTTCGGATTAAGCAGTGAGGTCACCGCCTCCTTCTCAAGTTCACCAAAGAGGAGAAAGAGAGGGGATGAACCCATATCAATATCACCTAATCAATTAAGTAATTTGTTATTATTATTATTATTATTATTATTATTATTATTATTATTATTATTATTATTATTATTATTATTATTATTATTATTATTATTATTATTATTATTATTATTATTATTTTATTTTATTTTTTAATCACACTTTTATTAAAAACTCATAGGATTACAAAAGATTAGTGGGGAGCCTCGAAACCAATGAGCCCCAGCACCTCTAGCGATGGTAAAACCAATCCTATTAAAGATATAAAGCTGCTGCGCGCTCAATGTCTGAGTCATCGAGAAGCGTCGAATACGCTTGAGTAAGGTGTTGCATCTTTCTCAAGTTCTCCAAAGAGGAAAAAGAAGGGAGAAACCCATACCCAATATCCGCATTTGGCATCGTGCTTGACCCGTTTGTTGGCGACATCGCGATCACTCGCCATACAGTATAAAATCAATCAACCGGATTGCGTCAAAGGCGACGAACCCGTAAGATCAACACATACATCGCGTCCACTATCCCGAGTAGAGTAATATGCCGGTAGGTCGCAAGGATCATCCCGTCTCCAAAAGCCCAATATCCACCTCCTTGGGAGTAGAAATCCCGGATCGAGCATATGTCAACAAGAACATCGCGCACAGGTTGTGGCGATGTTTAATGCCAACAATACCGCGCGCGAAATAGCGTGATCCCGTAAATATCTTGGGAAAAACCTTAGAGCAAGCGGAACACGGTGCACGAGCGGTAAAGAGGAACACCCAAACGATAACACGATACACCGATAAGCCACGGCACTCATAGTTTGTCCCAATCCAGATACCGGAGCCACCCTAAGCCAATCCGAAGTGTGATCATTATTATTTAATATAACTTTTATAAATTATCTATCTAAGCTAATGCAATTAAGTAATTTGTTACCATTTTACTCATATTAGGGTCGGCCGAACGCAAATTGACTCGAACCTGACTAACCCGAGTTTCAATAGAGTCGGGTTCCGAACCCGACCAACTCAACCCGATTAACATCCCTACTAAAGAGTGAAGAATTTTTACAAAATCCTCACAATTTAAAATGTGATGAATTATGAATCCTCACACTTTGTGTGAATAATTATTTCAAATTCCTCACAATTAAAAGCGTGAAAAATTCATATCTCACACTTAAAAAAAAGTGTGAAGAATCTCTACTACTCATAAAGAATGTTATGTGGCTTTTTAAAATCTTGAATCTTAAAATTTTAAAACTTAAATTACTATATTTTGTCAAATTGCCCCTAAGTACCCTTTAATACACCTTTTCAAAAACACACACTATATTAATAGGTAAAAAATACACGCTTTGTATTTGAAAAAACACACGTTTTGCATCAAGGGTCGAACCAGAATCACGATTTCGCAAATATAATTATTTGCCGCTATAAACTGTCGCTTTACGCTAGTAGTCGTCTAGTTGTTTCAAAAAGTTTGAAGAATTAATTTATGATCCTCACATTTGTATGGGTGGAGGGTGTAGTTGAGGGTTTTCTCTCATCACATCAGCTTCACGTCATCAAAAAACTATCAATTTAATTTTTTTTCTCAACTTTTATCGATCTTTGCATCACATTCTCTCTCTTTCCCTTAGTTTTATTTTGTATTTTATAATTTAAAAATAATCTCAAAAGACACATACACACTCACAACATAATGAAAATACATACTCTCTCTCTTCAAACTCATTATCTCTCTCCTCTTAATCAGTGAGTCTTTTTCCCACACTGAAAAGTCTCTTTCCTGCTCTCTTTCCCACCCCACACCCTCAACAATAAGTGCGAGATATATTCTTAGTATCCGTTTGTTTTATGGGTTTTGGGGTGAGGATTAGGATTGGCATTTAAAACTGACGTTTGTTTGGAGGGTTAGAATTAAATAAAGGGTTGAAACATGAGTTCCATGTGCAGAAGCCCAATGGAAGGCTTGGATTTCACATTCTATTTCATTTCTCTCATTTAACACTCTATCTCTTTAATCTCTTTTAATAAACTATCATTTATATTTCCAATTTTAATGATATAAATTATAAAAAAACATTTAATCAAATTAAAAATCAAATCTTCATCCGAATCCAGATCTTAAACCTATCTACAAACCAAACGAGCCTTTAGATATTCAAACATAATGGTGTGAAATAATTTGCTACACTTAATTGGTCCATACACAAGGTAAGTGTGAACTTTTCGATTTTACACGCTTTAGAATATGAAATATGCTTTAACAAGTGTGGGTATTTAGCTATTCTTTTGTAGTGTAACTAAGAAACACGTTGTAGCTAAACGTTTATGGATGGGTTTCATGGAATCACAATCTCAATTAGATATGTACCTTTTTAGTTATATCTTTTTTTGAGTGATGATAAACAATGTGAATGAATGGTCGTAAAAACTTCCTTGATACAGTTGAATAACATAGTATTTGATAATCTCATTGTTGGGATTTTATAATCTAGTTAGCCAAGTAACGCAAACGAGTACGCAGCGGAATTGGATCTAGTTAGAGCAATTAGGTAAACACGTATTTAATAAACAATAACGAATAAAAGGTAAATAAGAAAACTAACCTTTGGCGGCAATTGAACGCAAGTGAACGAACAAGAAAACCAAAAGAAACCCAAAGTATCTAAAGTAGATACCTCTACGAGTATCACACACAAACACGTAAACAAACATGTTCGATAAGAGCTAGCCGAGAACGTATACACAATCAACCCTTTGATAAACCACTTGAATAACATGAACAAGAAAACTCCAAGAACACTACATTTTACGCCCAAAATCTCATACATTATAGAAGCCCAATGCCACCCGATATCGGACGTGTGTTGTCCGATATCTTCTGCTTTGTTGTCCGAGAAAAACAAACACAGAAACACCCCTTGTTGCCGCTGCTCGTCGACCAGGAACGGAAGAAACAAGAACACCTTAAAACGAATTAACACTAAACACTTGGATCAATGATTGAGCAAATTTAGGGTTTTTTCAAAACCCTACAAACCCTAATCGGATGTATAGAATTCCGATTGAGTTTCAGCCGGAATTAGAATCAGTTTTAGGGATAGAACAAGGGATATATAATGCGTATATTAGGATGTGAGGTGCGTTTGGTTTTATAACAAAAACAAAACCGCCCTTGCATGGGTCTTGGCTTGATCGACAATCTACAAGCCCAAGAAACCCCATGTCTTGCCAGATCAGATGGAAACTCAAGGCCCAAGGCAGTTCCATATTCGACCCATTTAACTAGTCAAAACAGCCCATGGATCATATAGTGGATCGGGTCAAATTCATGCATAGTACGGGTAATCTATTCACGTATAATTAATGTTAAACACGTCGTCGATCTGGCATTACGCGCGTTCGAGGTCAAAGGAAACTTCTTTTTCTTGAGCAAGTTTTCAACCACCTAGGCGATGAACCTAATCGTTGTAGTGTAGTATTAGGGTAAGCCTCGGGATTGATATCGCTCTCAGGGAATAGGAATGCTAGTGAGAAATTACTACGCTAAGGTTGGGGTTGAGGAAAATTATTTTTTATCCTTTTTATATTTTTTTTAGAAAATTGAAAGTACGATCTCGGGGTATGGATTTGGGGGGTGGTATTTCTACCAATTACTCTACTATTCTAGTTATCTAATTAACTAATCTAAGGGGTGGTCTATGTCTATTGATGTGTGCTCGTATGATGATTAAAAATGTGTCTACCTAGATACTATTACTCCCTAGTTATCTTTTATTGATGGTTGAATTGTCACGTCCTTATTCTTAACGCGTTGTGTCTTCTAAGGTCGTAGGGTATGCTTTTTTCCCTAACTCTATGAGGATACCTTAAGGTTATTGCCTACAAAATCTCTAGGATTTATAAACTAACTCTAAGGTTATCTTTGGATTTTTACCCTACAACAACTCTAGGCGATTATAAACTAATGTTCACAAAGATTACTCAAGTATTAAAAACACAACGATGGCCTATTGCAATCCTAAGCCAATTACAATTAAGATAAGAGACAACCAATCAATATTCAATAACTAGGTTTCATATATCTAAGCAAACACACAAGTAAATTAGCCGGACATGGTAAACATGCAAGCATACACACATACAATCGAAGACATAATGAAATCAATGAAGTAGATTACTTATCTTGATGTGCAATAGGGTATGAGAACCCTAAGATCTTGAAGATAACCAAAAATCATTTTAGGTTTAATCCACAATTCTACCTCTCAAAAGTACGAAAATTCAAATTCTATATATAGAGTTACAATGCTGACGGCGTCACTCTTTAATTGTGGCCGTCGGATCGCCGCCATTAGGGTTTTGTCTTGACCAAGTCAACTTTGTGGTGTGTCACGTTGGGGTTTGTGGCCGTCGGCTTCATCTTCGGCCGTTTGAATCGGATCTAGGCCGTGCGAGTTGTGACTCCTACTCTTTAAAACTGGCCGTCGGTACAAAATAACAATTTCACTTCTAAGCCGTCACAATTAGAGGGCGGCGTCGCCTTTATTTGTGATGCCGTCGGGTGCGTTTCCGGCGACTTGAGTGTCTTGATCTTGACTTGAGCCATTTCTTCACATATTCACGCCTTTTCGTCGAATAAGCATCATTCCGGCATTTTGCCTTCAAGAGACCTAAAAGTGAAAAGGAACAAAATTAGCGATAGCGGATATAAAAGTGGTCGATTAAGGGCTTAAATGACCCTCAAAGTGTACCTTTTAAATCCTTATCAAATATCCCTACACTTGATATTTGCTTGTCCTCAAACAAATGTGCTTTTAACCAATTAATTTATAAGTTAGGGGCATGAAGCATTGGTTTAGAACAATTCAAAACAAGTATAAGCCCATAAAATTCATAACAAACACGGAAATTACATACTAGCACCTCACAAGTGGTGTTTGGATACTCTCGTCTCGGGTGTATATGAAATATATCAAATTGGAAATGGAAGATAAACACTCCTTAACGGTCCTAGTACATAGATTACAATAGGCTTGAGACTAGATCAAACCTCCATCGCTTTGGCGTAAGCACCTAGGAGAAACTATCTAAGAGGTCTTTTAAAGAAATTTGTAATGTTAGGCTACGGTAGGGAAACAAAGGGTTTGGTTGGATAGGCGATTTAGTCTTTGGCAAGTCAAAAATCTTTATGTTACAAACATGAGAATAATGGCGTTGCTAAGCCAAGACTCGACCTCTAAACTCTAGATAACTTTGAAACAAACATACATAAATTTAAAGATAGATGTAGGATGGTAGCAGTATGTTTTTCAATTTTTTCAATTTTTTTCAACACTCTCTTTTTTTGATTTTTTTTCATACACTTTTACTCTACCATCCTCTACGATAACATCAAAACATAAAGGTTCTGGGCACATCCCTACACTTGAGTTTTATTATTCTAACACTAATTTGACCCGAATTGAAAAGATCAAAACACTTGGAGTACATTATTACGTAAATAAAGGAATTTAATTTAACGTTCTTTCCGTCCTTCATAAAATTTAACTTTTCCCATGAGTCCCAATCGTCCCAAAGCGTGTACAAAGGATATGACTCGACTTAGCAACTTATGCAAGTAGCTAGATAATTGAACTAAGGGTTTAGTATGATAACAATAATGAACTAAAGTGAGTGCATATAAGGTAGGCTAAGGCGATTTGGGTGTACATTTGGGGGTAGATTGTAAACAATGCTCTTCATTGATATTCGGAAAACAAAACATCACGAGAACCGCGAAAAGGATAGGCTACGAGGGGTTAACTAGGGTATCGTGTACTAAAGATGAGTTCAGCGCAAGGGTGTGGAGGAATTACTCGGCCGATGTGGAAGAAGTAATTATAATCTTGGTATCGAACAAGGGTTATCCTAATGCCTCTTATCATTTAGTTATCCTAACTACACAAGTGTAGTCTCACTAGCGATATCGGAATGCATCACAAAACAAGTTCTAGAATCTACAATACTACGGTACACTCTCGAAGCATTAAAGGTGAATGCTTTAATTCCTATAGATCTAGGCGAACCTCGCATTTTGGGGTGGAATTTGAGTGGTAAAGGGTTTTGTGCTAGTCATATAACTTCCTATCCATGAGGCGCTTTATTAAAACTAATGGCCCACTCCTACATGTCATGAAAATTTTAAATTTGGTGCCAAAATTACCTAACCGATATTTCTTAAGGTTTATTACACAAAGGAAATTGGACAAGACAAATAATCGAGGATAAGCATAGTTTCAAAGTTCGGTTTATTTTCCCTCCACACTTAAAGCTGAACATTGTCCCCAATGTTCCACGAAAGTATCAAAGTTATGATAATGGAAGGTAATTAAAAGTGAAAGAAACTAATACTCCCGATTAGCTCGGTAGGATCCGTGTGAGGTAGTGGTTAAATTCTTCTCGAGAAGAATGTATCGTGAAAAACTCCATCCAATCTTATGTATCTTCTTGATAAATAAAACACGCACACTTAAGAAAGCGAGGCGAAACCTTGGCGTAAAATCGGTGGTAAAACTATATATGACTCAACTATACTAGGATATAATGTTTGTGGTATGGATGTTTACTGGGTTTTCTAGAAATTTAAGACATGTGAAATTCCAAAATTTATAAGTACGAGCGAGAAAATAAGATAAAATTTGTTTCTACTCCTCCGGCGTCAGTTGTAATCTGGCCGTCGGTTATCTGATAGACTTTGGTCTGCGCATTTTTGAAAAAATGGAAAAATTATATCTTTAGAATATGGAAAAATTCACCGCAAAACATCCATTGTGACTCGATACAAGAATTTGACTCTAACAAACACACACACACATATATATATACATATATATATATATATATATATATATATATATATATATATATATATATATATATATATATATATATATCTTTTTCAAAATTGTAATTCTCATGTTCACGTTCTTTTAAAAAGCGTGTGTAATCTTCTCTACACTTATCCTTTTGTAAAATACCTTTATATGTAATTAAGGCGAGGTTAAAGACAAAATAAAGCGTTTTCACAAATTCAAACATGAGAATAAACAATCAATGAAAAGATATATGACACACAAATAAACAAACAATTAAGCATGGGTTGCCTCCCGGGCGCTTTTCTTTATTTATGAGTCTTGTAGCTAGACTCAAGTCGTACCTACATGACTTCATTACCATCACCTTCTTCCTCATGATGGTCTCTATTGGGGTTTCCATGTTATAGTAGTGCCTATTATGCACCTTTTAAGAATTCATCTTCTCCCCAATCGTTTCTATATTCCGGTCCTAGTTTCAAGCAATCCTTATAGAAACTGAAAATCTTATCCATCACATAATCTACTCCCCTCTCCTTATCCTCCTCATTCCTATCGTAGACCAATAGCTTAAGTTTTTTTTCATCATTGGATAATGATGAAAATTTCTCAATCTTAAACGGCATTTATAAGCTATGTTATCAGTCTCATCCTTAAATCTCACTATTCCTAACGACGAATCATAAGTCATCTCGATGTTCTCTATGAAAGACTTTCCTAGAATAACGTGGGACAAGCTAGGATCTATGGCCGTACTAATATCATCCACAATTATGAAATCTTTAGGATATGTGAAACTACCTACATAGACGGGCAATCCCTTAACTCTACCAAGGAAGTTACATCTAACTCTAGGATTATCGAGATCTTGCCTAGTTGGGATAGGCTTCTTCATCACTCAATTATAGTACGTGCTAGTCATGATGTTTATTGGGGACTTGCGGTCAATGTAGGCCTTTGCCACAAATAGATGTCCTATGCTGACATGGTATGTTGAGATTCCAGGGTTCCCAAACTTGATCCTAGGGCTTTTCTAACATACATGTGACGGAGGCCGCGCACTAAGTGTGGGTGGCGAGAGAGTTCCTCTTCCGTAGGAAATTTATTGAAATAGTCATTGCCTACTTCATCTACTTCATCGGTCGATTCATTCTTAGGAGTATCACTAAACTCAAGTACCGTCCCATGGTTCGCTTTGTTGTTGGTCCTATTAGGTTTCATCAAGGTGATGGTATTGACGAATTGAACGTGCTTGGCTAACTTACTTGGGTCCTTATTTTTCACATCAGAAGCTTCGGGAGAATGAGTCGAGATGGCATTAACCTTTTCGGTGGTCTTCCTATCACAATTGGTCATAGCTTTCAAAAGGTTATCTATCTTCCTATCCATCTCGGCTTGTTGTTGATTAAAGCAATCCGAGAGCTTGGCTATTTGAGCTTCTTGGGATGTAACTAGGTGTTGCAACATCCCTTCTATGTTTTGTTGGCTAGGGCCGTGAGAGGGGGACCATGAGAAATCATTGGAGGTGAATTCTTTGGTTTTTCCCCAATAAGTCGGGTTTGCCCTTACATGCTTCTCGGGCATCATTGAAAGTCCTAGGTGCGGGTGTTGTAGGAATCTTCCTCCCGTTCCATTGAGTGCGAGGATCGTAGTCAATGGAAGCTTTTCGGGAGTCTTGTGCAAATGCAGAGTGTCATGGGGACCACTACATAGCTCACTGTGAGGAAGAGACTTTATTCACTGGCGTGAAGACTTAGGATTTTCATAGGAGCTCATTAGAATTTGACTTGATCTTCAAGTTCGAGCATCCTACGATTGGAAGTTTGTGAGTTAATGGGAGGCAAGGAAATTGCCTTGGCGGTTTTGGGCAACTCGCGAGGTCATTCCAACTTCGTTGTCATAGAGGAAGGTCCTCTATTATACCCCGATTCTTCGCGGTGAGATCACTAAGTTTACCACCGCCACTTGGTCGATGGATCGCTTAGTTGAGAAGTTGACATGATCATAAAGATTTGGACTTGAAGCGAGATCAATGCCATGATGAGGGACTCTATGGAGCAAGTCCTTGAATCGGGTCCATGCCTCGTAGAGGACTCGCCTGAAGTTGTTGGAGCGTCAAGATGTCCTTTCTAAGCTTAGTGGTTCTCCCGGTGGGAAAAATTGGGCAAGGAAGCAGTGGTGAGATTATACAAACTTGAGATGGGCCGGTGAAGTCGCTCGAGCCAATTACTAGCTTGGTCCGTAAAGAGGTGGAAGAGGCCTTGGCGTGGTCTCCCGAGTAGTAGTATCGAGGTCGATGGAATCGACAATTTTAAGGAAATCCTTAAGATGTTGATTAGGATCTTCAGAATGAAGTCCATGGAATGCACATCCATTTTGCACCAACCGGATGGTGTCGGATCGAAGGGCCGTAGTTTGAGCTTGATCGGGGAGCTTAATGGTGTTCCTATAGCCTAGGTTGCGTTGTCTTGAGTATTCACCAAGAGTGCGGCCTCTTGGCGGGTCATTGGGTGGTGGGTTGATGATTGGTGGTTGATTATCACCTTCTATGATGAAAAGTGATAGGATTACGAGCGAGAGGTCACGAAAAGGGGATAGACTACGAGGAAGCTAAAATTAAGAAAAATATTACTTGATAGGAATCAAGCAAGGAACCTAAACCGGATAGACTCTAACTAGCTATTCTATTCCCGTGGCGCCAAAACTTGATACGCGTCTGACGCGTTGAGGTCAAAGGAAACTTCCTTTTCTTGAGAAAGTTTTCAACCACCTAGGCAGTGAACATAATCGTTGTAGTGTAGAATTAGAGTAAGCCTCGGGTTTGATATCGTTCTCTAGGGGAATAGGAATGCTAGTGAGAAATTACTACGCTAAGGTTGGGGTTGAGGAAGATTATTTTTTATCTTTTTTATATTTTTTTTTAGAAAATTGAAAGTACGATCTCGGGGTATGGATTTGGGGGTGGTATTTCTACCAATTACTCTACTATTCTAATTATCTAATTAACTAAGCTAAGGGGTAGTCTATGTCTATGGATGTATGCTCGTATGATGATTGAAAATGTGTCTACCTAGATACTATTACTCCCTAGTTATCTTTTATTGATGGTTGAATTGTCACGTCCTTATTCTTAACGCGTTGTGTCTTCTAAGGTCGTAGGGTATGCTTTTTTCCCTAATCTTTGAGGATACCTTAAGGTTATTGCCTACAAAATCTCTAGGATTTATAAACTAACTCTAAGGTTATCTTTGGTTTTACCTACAACAACTCTAGGCGATTATAAACTAATGTTCACAAAGATTACTCAAGCATTAAAAACACAACGATGGCTATTGCAATCTAAGCCAATTACAATTAAGATGAGAGACAACCAATCAATATTCAATAACTAGGTTTTATAGATCTAAGTAAACACACAAGTAAATTAGCCAGACATGGTAAACATGCAAGCATACACACATACAATCGAAGACATAATGAAATCAATGAAGTAGATTACTTATCTTGATGTACTATAGGGTATGAGAACCCTAAGATACTGCCCAAGACAATCAAAAATCGTTTTTATGTTTTAATCCACAATTCTAACTCTCTAAAAGTCTGAAAATTTGAATTCTATATAGAGTTACAAGCGTGACGGACGTCACTCTTTAATTGTGACGCCGTCGGATCACCGCCATTAGGGTTTCGTCTTGACAGTCAACTTTGTGCGGCGTCACGTTGGGGTTGTGGCGTCGTCGGCTTCATCTTCGACACCGATGCGAGATCGGATATAGGTAGTCGAGTTGTGGCGCCTACTCTTTAAAACTGACGCCATCGGTACAAAATAGAAATTTCATACGGTAGTCGCAATTAGAGGGACGGCGTCGCCGCTATTTTTTACGCCGTCGGTGCGTTTCCGGCGACTTGAGTGTCTTAATCTTGACTTTAGCCATTTTCTTCACATATTCGCCTTTTAGTCCAAATAAGCATCATTCGGTATTTTGCATTCAAGAGACCTAAAAGTGAAAAGATCGAAATTAAGCGATGCGGATATAAAGTGGTCGATTAAGGGCTTAAATGACCCCTCAAAAGTGTACCTTTGAAATCCTTATCACGTACTCTTGTGTTTATCGTGTGCGCCCCCATAGGCTCACACACTTTTAGTGTTTACGCGTGTTTTAAACTCCTACAAACCAACAGCTCCCACTTGGGAGTTGGAGTGTCGAATGGCACACAAAACTAACTACGGAAATGCCTAGCAACGCTCTCACTCGCTTTTTAACTAAAAGTGTACGAGAGAACAGTTTCAAAAATTTCTTAGTAGCATGGTTATTAATGTCTTGCTTTTAATCATCCTTTGTTATAAATACCGTTAAACCATGGATATGGATCCGAACTCATTCTATATAGTTTAACCATTCAGAATCTTGTTATAGATCTTAATTCAGATATACCAAATGTAATCAAGAATAATCTTGCATTACCCTTTGGGTTTGGCCAAACAATTATCTGATTAAATCTGGAGAGGCGCCATAGTATCTTTCTGCACATATCAAGTGGAGTAACAAATCCTTTATTGACTACAAGTGTTGTGGATGCTGCTTCACATCACTCCAAAATATAGCCTTTAAAATTACCTTATTCAGATAGCGTTTTGCGTATACTTACAAAAAATGATATCCATACATAACACAACTTGCTTGCATCTCAAGTCTAAGGACGACCTTAACAAACCATTTTCAATATTTTACTTATGACAAGGATCCAAAAGTAAATGTTTGAAAGTTGGGGTATCCAATATGCATCCCTTGTGAATACATATGAGTTTGGTGGGAACAATCCACATTCTCGTTAGAATATGACCAACACTCACATTTTTCTTACATAACAATATTCCCATATTGTTAACTGACAACGGACATATTTAGAACAATAAAATCATCCAAGGATTAAATATACAAATACATGATAACAATTATTATATGAATGAATAACAAATACCAAGTATCTTTATTCTTCATAAAGTAAAAATTGTCTTTCAATCCCAATTATCCAAGTACTTAAACAGATATGCACTAATTTAGTAAGTTGAAGCCTAATGTTTCCAACATTATCAACCTTTCTTTAAAAGAAAAACTAAATAATCATCTGAGTAAAATTTCCGAATACTTGTTTCAAACTTCACATATAGTGAGAGATTTGAAATATAAGATGAGTGTCTTATCTCATATGCTCATACTATTGCAAGAGTTATAGTATGGAGATGTCATATACCTTGCAAAAGGTATTAGAAATAAACGACATCTTGTGGTCATCTTTCTGTTTCTAAAGTGTAAGTATTCTCATTCATTAATGTGTAATGCAATAATGCTTTATGTTGAACATAACTAGTTAGCAGATTAATCATAAAAGATAAAATCCTACTACAACTAGTATTAATAATCCTCTAGCATCAAATGTACTCATACAACACTATGCTTTATAATTCGTAAACATTAGTATTAACAATAATCTAAACACTCTCAATTAGATATTGTTGTTGTCAGCTCATCTTGTTCTTGTACAAAAGCAACAACTAGTCCTATAAACAATATTATATATAAACATAAGGTTTTCATCCATGTAATAAATTATTCCAAGTGGAATATACCATTTAAGACTTGCTTGAATGATATATTGCATTTTGTGTTAAACTTAATTTTCCGCATTTGTTTATTCCAGATAAACATTTATTCCAAGGTTGTTTGTTTTATTCCCTAAATTCTAAGTGAAGTTTTATTCTAAGCTTAAGGATTAATATCTAGCTTAAATAGAATGATATCTTCAACATGTAATTTTATGGAAAAACACATTTCTCCCACTCAATGTCAGATGTACTCAAGAGTTATCTTAATTCAATCAGAATCATATTGTAATTAAATTCAAGATCTCAGCTCCTAGATGCATGAACCAATCCAAAAATGGATTGTTTAATTTTGTATACTACATAAAGATTATATAGATTCATAACCATTTTGATTACACTCATATATAAGAAAATCTAATCACAGTCAATTGCTTAATCATGATTAAAAACTTCTTTTTAAATGCCATGCATTAATATGTATACAATTTTGTCCTTGTCAGTCTTTCTTCAAAAGAAACTCATTCCAACCTCATAGATTAACTGTGAGGCGAAATAACAATCAATCACAAAACTTGATTTGCCTTCTAAGGACTGCATCTTATCATTCATAGTTCTAAAACATTTATCAGATTCAAGATGTGATAATGTATTTTAGTAGTTAGCTGATTTATAACAATCTTCTAACTTATATTCCTCAGCATTGATATAAAACATCACTCAAGTGGTGAGGCATCCTTTCGGATTTATAAATGAGAGTAACCATTATACTTCAGTTGACATTTTCATATTTAACCTTAGTATGACATTAATAAGTGGATTTTAGAAGGTTAAGTATTTTGTTCATAAAAACTTTGAGATATATATATATATATATATATATATATATATATATATATATATATATATATATATATACTCACTACTTTAGACAATTCTCTAAATACTAAGTATTTAAGCAACAATAAAATTGTTCTTTATTGGGAACCAAAAAATACATTTTAAGTCCTCATATCTAGATTTGTTAATAAAATGCTTTATAAGATTTTAACAAATTCAGAACTTAAATCAAGATATAATGGAATTCCTTCCAACAACTCAAATTAGGGTTTATAGAAAAACTCTAATTTCCTATCACTCTTTAACCAAAATTTCTAGCACCCCTTTTCAATCTGTCTCAGAGCAAGCAAAGTCTGACCTTATCTACTTATAAGCGCAGAGGGAAAGTAGCAACTTGATTTGGACCATAGGGGCTTCCTTCCGAACTACGGATAGGCTACCGGGCTTTGCACTTCGGCCCGTGAGAATACCGTGCTCTATCTCTTCTCTCACCCGACAGAGAACTATCGTCTCGCTTTCGCTATTTCTTGCAAAAAAAGAAAAGACAAGGGGGGAAGAACACTAAAACCACAATCTTCAAGCTAGGAAGTGTAGACTAATCAAAAATCCAAAAGGATTTAGGATTCAATTGGTTTGAGTGGAAAACCTAAAATCCCTAATGAATTAGTGTTTTCAGTTATAGATTGTCTTGAATGCCTTCTAGGTTTGAACTATATTGAGTGTATCCACGACACACGCAATTTTCTAACCTTGATATGTTTTGGAAGTAGAGCAATTTAAAGCTATCGTGAATCAAACAATATGAATAAGGTTTGTTTCATCACATTAGACATACCATAATGAAATGGTATTCTATGAGTATTAGAATTGTGAAACTATATTAGAATTCCATAGATAACTTAATTCACTTTGGACCAAATACTTGTCAATTGGGTCAAGCCAAATTGCCATTAAGTATTTACGAACCAAGTGCATGCAATAATATATATTCATTGAACAATACAAGAACCTTATGTTCACGTGTTCACAAGAAGACATAACTGTTCAAGAATTATATGTTCATGTGTTTACAAGAAAACATAACATGTCAATAATACATTATAAGTATTTGAATAATTCAAAGGCCTCTTGTTTATGTGTTAACTAAAAGACATAACAGTTATACTATATATACTTTATGCTATAAGTCATTGAATAATTCAAGGACTTTATAATTATGTCTTAACATGTAAGCATAATTATACTAACAAAAGTAATCATGAACGTAAACTCTTGAGTTCTATAGTAATTTCAAGTTAATTTTATACTTCAGAATTATGATCATTATCATATAACCATAATTATTTGACTAAAACCTGTAGTCAAATGTTGAAGTATCTTTACACTATCATGACATTTGAATGTAATAAGGCACAAAACATCTTGCGTGTTCAAGTCCTAGTAGAATCATTATTAGAATGTAGTAGGGCAACAAACATCTCACGTGTTTAAGTCCTGGTAGAATTCTTATTTACATGTAGAAGGGCAATAAACATCTAGCGTGTTTAAGTCCTACTAGAATTATTAGTGTCTTTTATCTTGCGGTCAAGAGATACCAATAATATTGTTGTTCCTTGCACACACTTTGAGATTTCTCCCACTTGTGTAAGGTTCAACATCATATTATGAAAACAAACAACACGTGATTGATTGTATAAACAATATGATAATGTCATAGAAATTATAAGTAGTTTTAGAACCATAACCTTTAATAAGGAATTGTGTATTATTATTCTATAGATAACGCTTCAGAGAGTGACAGCAGGAAGGCAACATGTTATCTTATAAAATAAAATGCAATTTTCCTTTAAGAAATGGTCGTTCATATTCGGAAAGTAATGAATTATTTCAAAGCAAGTTTGAAATGATATGGGTGACTGACAAGGAAATAAATCCCTTAGCTCCCACTGAAATTGACAACATTACAGGAATGTTATTTCAGTTATAAAATGCAATTGCTCCCACTGGATTTGTCAACATTGTGAGTGTTACATTTCCAATAGAAAGCATATGGCAATTTTATACTTTCTCATTCTCTTCAAATGCCTGCGAGTGGCAATGTACTTAGGTATTGAACAGAGTATATGAAGTCCTAATTATGTAGATAATGGACTAGCCATTCATACTTTCAATTAACTTGAATCATTTAGCATGCAATTCCTCCTTTATCGTCTACATAGCCCCAAGGGTATTTAGCACTTTAGAAATAATAAGAGTCCAAGAAAATTACTTAGCAAATATTATAGTAATTTCTTTACTCTTTGCGGTTTAAACTCATACATCGTGACAAGTGCAAGATGTCATTTATTTTGGTAGCTCTAAACACAATGTTTCCAGTTACACAAAATATTCTATCTTTCAATTAACTCTAAACCACAAAAGGGTAGCTAAAGATCATAAATGAGTTTAATAGTTTGTAATCCTATCTTAGTTTGTCAACTAAGGAGAAAATATAGGACTAAGTCTCACTCTTCTTATTAGGAAAAGAGACTAAGTTTGTCTTTCAAAGAAAAATAGCTTAGTTTACAAATTATGTTGCAACAACACAATTTTAATAAGAACATAGAAAGTTCAATTATAGTATTTTCGATAATTACATTCTTAAAAGAATTAACTACCCAATTAATTATTAATTAAGACTAAGATCCATCATGCACTCCCACTTAATTACTAGAGGTCTGACAAGTGTATAAAAAATAGGACAAGAGGTAAGCGACAAGCGTTAATTGCATAATGCAACTCTTAGATTTATGAGACTGATCAAGGCATTAGTATACAAGTAATAATGTCATGAGCATGTTTAGTTCTCATCTTATGCCTCGGGTTCAAGGTCTGACCAAGCCAACTCGAAATAAGTCGACCAAGTATGAACGTGTAAAAATAACCAAAGGTCTGACCTAAGCGAAATAATCACCATGGGTTGGAAAGGCCATGAGGTCTGACCAGAGAAGTCAATTCAAGTGCACGTGTTCATAGTTGTATGGCATAGACTTAAAATTAACAAATAGGTATTCACATAAATGTGGTAAAAGTCGTGTACAAAGAAGCGTGCAAAACAGCTTTGTATCACTAATTTTAAAAACTTTTGTTAATGACACTGTAGTGATCATCATGATTCACGGTAGCTCCAATCGAACTCACAGGGAGGCATGGTCGTGCTGAAGCAATAACCGAAAATCCTTTCGGTGTGTTGTCTTGCACCTCCTTAAACTCCCTTTATAGTTTGTTCTAGTGGGTGAGGCGTACATCCCAGTGTCCATAGCGTCTAGTTTTTAAAGTCATGAAAACTTGTTTCAATAGTTTAGGTCACTTTATTTAACAAAAATAATTTTCCACGAATCAAATAGCAGGTCACAATGAGCATGATATTTAGGCGTGCAAATAAAGACCAATATTGATGTTATGGTTACGATATGTATTATTCCATATTGCATACAATTAGGTCTAAAAAACAAGTAACAATTTATGCACATAAGGAATCACAAACATATAAATATAAACATCAATATATAAACACATATTGTTCCTAGTTCTCTCGCGAGTCTTCCCCAAAAGGAGAACCATAAGACCGTCACTAGGATATAATACCTATATCGCCCCATACATCGCAAAAAACAATTGAGTGGGTCTTGTGGCCGAAAAACACATAAAAAGCATGGCAAACTTAATTAACAAGTTATTACGCTATTTTGTGTATTTAATAAACAATATTTCATTTTAATTATCAATATAATTCCAATTAAAAATTAATTAATTCTAATTAACCTTTAATTCTAATTAACAAATTAATTCTAATTAACAATTTAATTTAATTTGTGTGTGTCTTGTTATTTTTTATTAATAATTGACAAGTATTGCATATAGTTGTCAAAACAAAAATAAAACGAATAACTAAATTAGTTTCATGCAGCCTTTTAAACATGTTTATTAAAAGAAGCGTGAAACCCATAATCGAAAAAACGAGATGGCTCGTGATGCCACTGTTGGGATTTTATAATCTAGTTAGCCAAGTAACGCAAACGAGTACGCAACGGAATTGAATCTAGTTAGAGCAATTAGGTAAACACGTATTTAATAAACAATAACGAATAAAAGGTAAATAAGAAAACTAACCTTTGGCGGCAATTGAACGCAAGTGAACGAATAAGAAAACCAAAAGAAACCCAAAGTATCTAAAGTAAATACCTCTACGAGTATCACACACAAACACGTAAACAAACACGTTCGATAAGAGCTAGTCGAGAACGTATACACAATCAACCCTTTGATAAACCACTTGAATATCATGAAGAAGAAAACCCCAAGAACACTTTCTCTTTTCTGCCCAAAATCTGCTTTTGTCCGAGAAGCCCAATGCCACCCGATATCGGACAAGTGTTGTCTGATATCTTCTGCTTTGTTGTCCAAGAAAAACAAACACAGAAACACCCCTTGTTGTTGCTGCTGCTCGTCGACCAGGAATGCAAGAAACAAGAACACCTTAAAACTAATTAACACTAAACACTTGGATCAATGATTGAGCAAGTTGAGGGTTTTTTCAAAACCCTACAAACCCTAATCGGATGTATAGAATTCCGTTTGAGTTTCAGCAGGAATTAGAATCAGTTTTAGGGATAGAACAAGGGATATATAATGTGTATCTTAGGATGTGGGGTGCGTTTGGTTTTATAGCAAAAACAAAACCGCCCTTGCATGGGTCTTGGCTTGATCGACAAACTACAAGCCCAAGCAACCCCATGTCTTGCCCGATCAGATGGAAACTCAAGGCCCAAAGCAGTTCCATATTCGACCCATTTAACTAGTCAAAACAGCCCATGGATCATATAGTGGATCGGGTCAAATTCATGCATAATACGGGTAATATATTCAAGTATAATTAACGTTAAACACGTCTTTACGTGTTTATCGTGTCTTGTACATAATTTCACACACTTTTAGTGTTTACGCGTGTTCGACACGTACTCTCGTGTTTATCGTGTGTGTCCCATAGCTATTCTTTTGTAGTGTAACTAAGAAACACGTTGTAGCTAAACGTTTCTGGATGGGATTCACGGAATCACAATCTCAATTAGATATGTACCTTTTTAGTTTTATCTTTTTTTGAGTGATGATAAACAGTGTGAATGAATGGTCGTAAAACCTTCCTTGATACAGTTGAATAACATAGTATTTGATAATCTCATGAGTCTTTCGTAACATTCTTCTGAAAATATAACGATAGATTCGAAAAACATGGAAAATAAAAGAAAATAATTAAAATGTTGAGGGACCCTTCTCTACGCGTTTTATTAAACGAGACGCTTTAATTTGTACGCATAAAAGAAATTCATGAGATGTTGACTTATCTAAATATATGAGTATTTCATGAGCCAATCATTTTTCTTCACCTTTTATCCCTAAAAATATTAAAAAGGAGCAGCATATCAGTACTTGTTACCACATTATTGTTCATTTTCCTTCAAAACTGAAATAAAAAATGTATTCATCATCTTCTTCTTCTTCTTTTGAGATGAAAATGGATTCAAATTCCTATGATGATGATGATTTTGATTGTAAAAGGCCGAAAAATGACGTTTTCATGAATTATTCTTACGAAGACATCGGCAAACAATTCATAAGTCACCTTCAGGGAGCACTCGGCCGCAGTGGTTTTACGATATTTGACCACACCATGCTCCCTGTTGGTCAAGACATGCGTTTACAAGTGTTGAAAGCTATCGAGGAATCCGAGATATATGTTGTTGTATTCTCTACCAACTATGCTTCTTCTGTAAGGTCACTCGATGAGTTGGTCGACATAATGGATTGCCTTGGCAAGTTTGATCAAAGGAAAGTGCTTCCTGTATTTTATAAATTCGAACCATCGGATGTTGGAAGTCAAGAAGGTTCTTTTAAGGAAGCTTTCCAAGCTCACGAGGCCAACGTCGACATTGATCCGAAGAGAGTTCAGAAATGGAAGCAAGCCTTAAGAGATGCAGGTCAATTGTCTGGTCTAACCTTGCAAAATGGGTAACCTTTTAACTCTCATCTTTGTGACATGTCTTTTGAAAAAAAAAAAAAACTTACAAGAGATATGACATATATATTTGTACGATGTATTGAATTTCTCATTTCAATTTGGCAGGGACGAGGGGAAGTTCGTATCGGATATTGTTGAACAACTAGAAAATATGCAAAGTCCAAAAGAGCTGCATATTGCAGATCACCCTGTTGTGGTAGGATCTCGGGTTAAAGAACTAATGTCAACTCTAAGCTTAGATTGCGAAGATGTTTTGGTTGTTGCAGTTTTTGGAATTAGTGGGATAGGTAAAACCACTATTGTCAAAGCAACGTACAATAAAATTTCTTCCTATTTCGATGTTAGTTGTTTTCTTGAGGATATACGTTACTGTGGTGGGGGTCACAATTGGAAGATCGAATTGCAAAATCTCCTCATATCTTGTTTAACTCAAAATTACAAGTTTCCAAGCATGCATCATCATAATGATGGAGTTACAAAGATAAGAAAATTGATAAGAGGTCGGAAGATTCTGCTGGTTCTTGACGATGTTGATAATTTTGAGCAATTGAAATCATTGGGTATTAATCCCGCATCGTTCTATAAAGGAAGTAGAATAATCGTGATCACAAGAGACAAACAGTCCCTTGGTATCATTCCGTATACTTCCTACCAAACAACGGAGTTGAATAGACGGGAGTCTCTTAGTCTCTTTAATCGGCTTATGTTTTCAAGAGACAATAATCTCGTCAACATGAAGTTTATAGAAGAAGCCGCGGGTCTTGCCGGAGGGCTTCCCTTGGTTCTTGAGGTCTGGAGTCGATATTTTATTGGTCATGAAAGGAAACAATGGCCGATCTTACTTGAGAAGTTAAAAAGAATTCCTCATGGGGATGTTCAAAAGCAACTTCAGATAAGCTACGATTCACTTAGTGTCACTGCAAAGAATTTATTTCTAGATATTGCATGTTTCTTTGATGGAATGGATAAAGAATTGGTTTTCAAAGTACTGCATGATGAAGATTCTGCATTCTTCCCAGATATTGAAATTCAACATCTAGTTGATAAATTTCTAGTCAAAGACATGGATGAAGAGGTCCACCCAACAGTGAAGATGAATCAAGTGATTAGGGAAATGGGCCACGAAGTGGTCCGCCAAGAAAATATTGAAGAGCCTGGACAACGTACTAGACTAATGGGTCACAGGGACGTTGTTCATGTATTCAGAGAATATTCGGTACAATATCTCTGAGTTTATGATACAATATTTCATTTCATTTCAACACCTACATAGTTTATTGATACTAAAGCTCTCTCCATTATTGTTTCCTAGGGAACTGATTCAGTTAGAAGCATTAAGTTGGACCACAGTGGCCGGATGGAAGAGGAGGAAACTGTTCAATTCGAGACCATTAGAAAGACGAGTGCTCTAAGATTCATTAAGTTGGATGATTCTAAGCTACAATGGTCGTCTTGTTCAAATGATGACATGTCAGCTTGCTTCTCTTTCAAACATTTGAAATACTTGGAATGGGAAGGGTTCCCTTGCAAAAGTCTTGACAACATTGATATGGGCAACGTGATGGTTATTAAATTGCAATTCAGCAAATTGGAAAAACTTTGGGATGGAGTCAAGGTATGATCATTTTCATTTCTCATATCGTTATATGATTTGTGTTATACACTTGCTGTTGCGATCACATACCTTCTCAATATTTTTCTACTCTGATTATGATGCTAATGAGGTTTACCTGAATGAATGGGCGGTCTTTTTATTCCATAGAACTAGAAACCCTCCCACAATATCTATTATGGAGTACTAGTTTGTGAAAACCATAAGAAACTATATACATGAGACATGACGTGCGATGAACCCTCGGGAGTTTACTAATTATTGTCACACCGCCACCATCATCTCAATTACAAATTCTTTGCCGTTCATTATTTTTAAAAATTATGTGAATTGTAACATCATGGCAACGTTTATGATTTTATCTTGTGAAACTGACGAACCAAAGCTAGCTAACTTTGTATTGCTTAATAAATAAAGAGTCGGTACAAAATCTATATTTATATCTATAATTTATAATACATTATTTCATCCTTGAGGTCATTTTAATTTTCAACCACTTAAATGAAATATTCTTCCACTTTATTCTCTAGTTTTTACTTAAAAAGAAAATTGGACAAGTATTTTGAGACGTCATAAAAAAGAAATATGGACTATAATTTTGAGACGGGAAAAGTATAATGCATAGATAACCAACCTTAACTCAGCTAACTCGTAACACCAAATATTAAAATAAGGGCTCCAATTATAATGTGACATATTACTACTCAACCAAAAATTCACCTCTATTTTCAAATTGAAATTTTTTATCTACTTAATTTTTTATGATCTACTTTCACTATATTTTAGAATTTTGTCTTCTTTAATTCAACATCCATATAGATATATTTTTATGAGTTTTTAGATTTTACATTTTAGTGGGTTTATTTTATTTTTTATTCATATTTTTACAACTTTAACCTTTATTTCAATCACTACAAACTTGATTCGTCAAAATCATATACTTGTGAGAGAGTGTTTGACAGGTAAGAGATTGTGAGAGTCTTTGTATATGCGCGAATAATGATGTCACGAGAAAGCTACGGGAAACACAAACACATACAACTAACACATATGCATTCGGAGTGTTGTGAAACGAATTCATTAAGTGAGTAATAAATTGTGGGGAGTTCGGTTAGCACTTCATTTACTAAATTTATAATATAACTATATTTTTCGCCGACGTTGTGCGCAGGTATTTAACTAGTCATATAAATAGACAAAATAACAAAGTGACGCCCTAATCTTAGATGGGCTAAATGGGCCGATTTATTGGGCCTTATTAGTTAACATCCTCTTTAACACGTTATTGATATGGCGTCCGTCGCGTCATCACCCTCTCGATAGCTCACCAATAACTATAACACCCTCCCAATAACACTACTAACGTTTTATTGGGTCCCACTAAAACACTCACTTACTCACATGTCTGAAACAAAAAACACCAAACATCACAAATGGCATGAAAGCAGTGGAATGGCTCAAATCCTTTGAACATGAATGACACCAGTGGTGGTATGGTTTGTCTCACCGATGGCGCGAAAAATGAACTTTTGGCGTATTACGTGCTCCCTGCGTCGTGTGCTCATCAAAATCTAGTCACGTGATTTTGCTTTCAAACTTTTCGTTTCAGCAAAATTGTAACTACAACTCTACAAAGCCAGCGAACCAACCAATTCTAATAACAGACAACGTATGACCGAGCTCCAATACCATGTGGAAACTAACGGACCAAAGCTAACTAACTTTGTATTGCTTAATAAATAAAGAGTATGTACAAATCATATAAATAGACAACATAACAAAGTGATGTCCTAATCTTAGATGGGCTAAATAGGCCAACTTATTGGGCCTTATTACTCTTGCGTCATATTAGCTATCTGGTTTGTTTTCAAAACATTTCTTTCAACTTTGGCCTTAAATATTTTATTTGTGTTATAACACTGACGCTGAAAATATATGAATAGATTGGGTTTACATGTATTTTCATTGATATAACTTTCATCAAGTATTATATAACACAAACAAAAATATTTAAAGTCAAAATCGACAAAGAAATACTTAAAAAAGTCAAACAGGACAGTCAATATGAGACGGAGGTAGTATTTAACATATCTATCATTCATTTTCTTTTCGTTTGTCTGTAGTTTTACTTGTGTAATCTTATGTTACAGATTTTCCTTTTGGAGATCCGCTGGTTTTGGATTTTTTTTTTTATTATTTGTTTTTTTTGGATTTATAAAAGCTTGGTTGTTAAGAAAAACAATATAAAAATTACTCTAAAAGAAAATTATTTAACAAGAGATATGAACTTTTAAGAAACCTCGTTGATTATGAAGTTTAGCTAAATTACACTGATGTAACACAAATGGTATGTTAATATAATCATAAAAAATCTTAAAATAAAAATAATAGTTTTATTAAATGTTTTAGTCAATTTCAGTAAATAGTGAAAGTAAAAGGATCATTTGTTTATAAATCATATTTTTTACTTTTCAAAAGCCTTTATGTAATTGCAACAAGGGTGCTGAACTTGAAAAAATGAGTGCGACTCATATATATGTATCTTTTAGTGTTTCAGAAAAATATGAATTATACATTTTTTTTCAATCGCTAATGGAGTGATTGAGTAAACTTTGATTTTTTAAGGACCATGGTCTTTCTTAAATTATCTAACTAAAGGAGCAGTTCTATATTTATTTAAGATAAAATGCAATTTTTTGGAAACTCTTGCATAAAACCATATTTTTAAGTAAGCCACTTTTAGTTACTTTTAATCTAAAAACATATCGGCAAATCTTGTCACTAAAAGACACAATACACTCCAGTCATCAACATAAGGAATGGATCCACTAATAAATAAATAAAATTAAAAAAAAAATGATAAATGTTTTTAGCCATACATTTGAAATAAATAAAGAGAATTTTATGAGAAATGCATATCTTTTTATAAGTGCATCTGAAATTTACGACTGTAGTTATTTCTCATCATTCTTGTTTTACTTTTATTTTTTATATGATTCTTACTCTATCAACATATTCATAATTTTTTTCCCGACACACAAGAACTCGCATGAACTTTTTTTAAGTTACAATTTCTTTTTCAGAGTTCTGAAAGCTTCGGAAGGAATCTAAAATGTGTACTTTTGTTTATTTCTAGATTTATATTTTTCTTTCTTTGGCTCACAGTCACTTACTAGTATGGATCTTTTAATATAATTCCACCGTTCAAAAGAAAGAAAAAAAAGTTTTCAAAAAAGATAAGAATTTAGCATGGAGTAACCAACTCAAATGGATTCAAAGTTGGTATGTATAACAATATAAACCACATGGGACGAATTTATATTAAACCAATCCCAAAATGAACATACGATTTATGTTGAAGAAAACAATGTCCGTTAAATCTAACCAAATGATGACCGCCAAGAAGCAACCCTAGCGAATCAGTGTGTTTGAGAGCGCTTGAAATTTTTATACGCTAGTTGGGCGGTCAACCACCGCTTAGCGTCTAGGCTAAGGGTGAGCATCGGTCCGGGACCGGACCGGACCGGACCGAGACCGACAAGACCGAAGACCGAACTAGGGTAAAAACCGGGACCGAGACCGAGACCGAATATGGTCGGTCTGTCCGGTCGGTCCGATCTCGATCGATCCGGTCAAATAAACAAAATTTTGGTTTTGGATGGGACCGGACCGAGACCGAAATAAGGTAAAAATCTGGACCGAGACCGGTCCATCGGTCCGGTCGGTTTTGTCGGTCGGTCCGGTCGGAACGGTCGGAATGCTCAGCCCTAGTCTAGGCATATTGCACTTTTCTATATAAAAATTTTAAAATTATACGTATTTGATATAAAATCTGAATAATTTATATATTTTTAGTAATTTTATTAATGTTTTTATCATTTTTAATTATATATCTTTTATATAGGTTGCAAAATTTACATTATGTGTGATTTTGATTAAGTTTTGGTCTACTTTTATTAAAACCCAATGAGTTATTTTTTGGGCGTATTGTATAAACTTTTTAATGGGCCAAGAATGTATTATTAAGGTTAAACAACATTAATCAAACCCTCACTTCTTCTTCTCTCGTCCCCCCCTCTTTTCACATTCTTTTATCTGCTCTACTTCAAGAAAACCACCACTAACTTAAAACTAAAACAAAATCAAAACCCCAGTCAATATCAACTAGGGTTTCAATTTCGGATCCATAAGTCCATATCAATTAGGGTTTCAATTTCAGATTTAAAAAATTAAAACCCCCCAATCAAAAAAACCCCAATCGAAATTAAAACCCCATTTTTAAAGCGTTGACTTTTGGTTTACTTTAGATTGACCGCTTGCCGACTAGCTCACTTTAAGCGGTTGTTTGACCTTTTGAGTCTTGACCTATCTTGGTGATTTCAGTAATCGTGGCGGTGTATGCCCGCCTAGTACTTAGCTCGCTTTTTACAACACTATTTTTGGAAATTTTGGTAATTCTCAGTTTTGCACAAGTTTATTGGTTCTTGACTTTCTTATTTTCTATAAAATCTTTTGCATTAAAATAAAGTACGTGCTTGATTTGTTTTTCTCGGAATTTTTATTTGTTGTAACTTGGGCTTAGAAAATTGATTGTGGTGGGGAAGATGCCTCCTTTTTCTTTTTATGGCTTTGTATATCAAAAAATCAAAAGAAAATTATTTGTTAAATATTTTGCAGATACTTATTTAATTAAATAACTTTTGAAATTAGGCATGCGAATTAAAAAAACTTATTCCAAGATCTACGATGTTGCTAACACGGACCAAATTAAGGTTGGCAGTAGATTGGTGATCACTTTTCAATTGCCAGATTAAAATTAAATAATTTTAAAATATAAAATATTTATGCAAAACTAATCAAAAGGAGACCTATGCAAAATTAGATTGGTCACTTTTCAATTGCCAGTTTATAATTAAGTAATTTTAAAATATAAAATATTTGAAATGAAAAAAGACAAATCTTCTATTATCATTTCCAATGTAATATAGCCATATGTTTAAACTTTTGTGTAACTTTGACATTTTATCATTTCTAACGTGTAAAATTTTGTGTAGCTTTGACATTTTCCAGATATACTCCATTTACCCTCGTGTTGTATGTTGTGCTTAAGGCTTTGTACTTCAAATTATTTTTATAAGTCAATTACCAGTATAACCCAATAAAACATTTGGTTTACGAGATTGAACAAAAAAAATTGAGTTTACAAAAACGAACTAAAAATGTCACGTCAACGTGGGTAACGATTCCTTTTAGAACACAAGAGACTTTTTTTTTCATAATATAGGCTAGACATCCTTCAAATTCTTGAGCATTAATTATCCTATCCCTTTAAACAATTTTTAATATTACGTACAAAGAAGAAAAGAATCAACTCTTTTTTTACACGTTTAGCATTGGTTGATTAATATTAGGTGTCAACGTGGTAAATTGAACACCCTTAGATTGTCACCTTTAAATAATTCAAACGCCCTTTTATCGCCTATATCTAAAAGGAAGTGATTTTGGTTCGCCTCATTGCTCGCCCAAGATCACCCATTTATTGCCTAAAATTTTACATCGCCCAAAATTTCGCCCCAGCTTCGCCCAATATTTTACGTCGCTTAGGAGTTCGCCTCAACTGATCGCGTGTAGCATTTATACTTTTTAATCGCCTAGAATGTCGCCTAAAAAAATGAGAGACGTGTAGGGATCAAAAGTTCATGAATTGAATCCAACGGATCATATTCAAAAGTTCATTTTGGTGAAAAATATGGGCAAAGTTTATTTTGGTAAATGGACACTTGTTATAGTTCATTTAGAAATTCTCTCACTATACACTTTGTACAATTGGGTAAAAAATATACTTTTTTTAAATCAGCCTTTTGTCTTAAAGCTAAAAGCCTCAACCATCTTATATGAAGAAAGAATGCGCCCCTGATAGCAGGGTCCAAGGCGGCAGCCCCTGGAAAAGTCCAAGAGGCAGCGCCTCGAAAAATTTTATTTGACATAAAGTGCTATGTTAAAAACGCACTAGAAAATAAAATTTCTGGTTATTTACCCCTTATTTTTAACTGTTTCGATGGTTATTATAACTGCTATAGCAATTATAACCGACAGTTAGTTTTGGTCATATGTAATTATGTATGCCTTATTTTGGTTCATTTTTCATAACATACAAAACATATTCACGTTTCAAAATATGAGTTTTATCCGATTTGAGATTTCGGTAGAACCACCAAAATACTTCAATCTAAAAGTGTTTACACGACTCTCAGATTCTGTGATATAATTTTTTAGCAAATTCGTACTCTAAATATGTTTATATAATAAAACATTTGTTAACAACATATAAAAATAGTAGGTGTAGTACTATCATTACTACTACCATAAAATGCGTTTGAACCCTTAGACGTTTATCCATTGTTGTTGATGCATGCAAAATCTTTACCATCCGTTAAGTTTTCAAATTGTAATGCATTGTAACAGGGTGGTAACGTTTATGATCATCCATCATTCATTTGTTACGTGTTTTATAAATATAGCGAGGTACCTTGAATGCGTGGTCTGCACACTGTGACTAAATATTGTGACCAAAGTAATTTTTTTAAACAATTTCTTTACGGATTTTAATTTTCAGTGAACTACATATTTTAATTTATTACAGTTTTATATAATAAATGTACGAATTTCATGACGAATATTTTAACTCTTTAACCATCACAATGTTTTTTATTTATAAAATTGTAAAAATAAATAATTTAGTAAGCAACATTTTTTCATTGTTTAAAATGACTACATGATTTATATAAAGTTAAGCCTTATGGATATGGTGTTAAAAAATTATGTAAAATCAAAACACCAAACCGACTTGCTCAATCGAAAACCCAAAACCGATCATTAATAAACCGAAACCAAGCTTATAGGTTTTAAGATTCAAACATTTGAAATAATCAACCCATAAAAATTAAGAGTCCAAAATACACGTTAGTTTATAATTGCATTTATCCCCAATATTACCATTAACCAAATAGTATATTAAAATAATTAACCACGCCATGTCGCCAATATTAAACATTTTAGCCCCAACAATTTTTAGATATTATGGAACTCTTAACAATATTGGGATAAGCCCATTATGACATCATACAATCCATAATCAAAGTTGTTAACCCTAAGGATAGAAGATGTTATCCGTGATTTTGTGCAACCATCACCTATTACACATTTCTTGTGCAGTCACACACAAGCCGCTCCACTCTTCACTCTTCTTGCAACCAAAACGCACAAACAAGCACCAAACATATATCTTCCAAAAAATAATACTTCTTGTCTTAATGATCAATCCATCACTCTTATAACTCACAAACAAAAGACATAACAAAACATTTTTTTTTTCTTTTTCTATTACACGAACACACAAAGCAAGAGACACGAACCCTTTTCTTGATTATGTTTCACGAACACAAATGCATACCCAAGGTACTCTCTTAGTTGGCTTCAAGATTTGTGAAAGGTCTCGGGTAGGTTGTTTGTTATTTTGTTTTTCTTTTTTGTAGATCGATGATGGGTATGTTCAAATTTAAATTAGATCTTAAGAAGATTGCAAACAAAGTTTGAACTTATCTGAGATCTTGTTTAATTTTTATTTCGTGTTGAGTCTCGGTTGGAGATGGATGTTGATTGTGGTTTCTTGAGGAGGATGAGACATAGGATAGACATGTTTGTTGTTATTGTTAGATGTAAGGTGAAATGGTGGTTCGAGTCATCTTTGTGTTACATCTTTATTTCCTTTTCGTTTAAAGCGAATAAAAAATGAATGAAAACCAAATAGTATAGATTTGTACATTGTGCTTAGTGATTTGTATTTATTGGTGAAGGGGTGTGTTAATTATAAGTAAGAAATAGTGTTTTAAGTTGACAATTATTTATGCTTAACATACTTGTAATTTATGTTTGGTGAGTTGTATTTTCTTAAAATTGCATTAATGGTTGTCTTAAAAATTAAATAGGAGAGAAGGTCATCCATGCATTATAAGTAGTATAGATTAAAAATAAAATGCAATGCCAAATTAAAGGATTACACGAATTGAAAATATAATTATAACATAAATATATATATTTAAGAAACGTAATTATAAAGTTTAATAAGTGTATACCACATGTAATATATTGAGTATAATAAATCCTAATCATAAACACTTAGGGTGCGTTTGGTAGAGAAATTCGAGAGAAAAGAAATGAAGTAGAATCGAATCTCGGAGAATAGAAATCGATGAGAATTTTGTTCAATTCTAATGTTTAGTAACAATGCAGACTTGACCGAGAAATGAAAAAAATTATTTAAATAATATTTTGTCTAAATAAAATTCTTAAAAAATATTTAAAAAAATATATATCTTTTTTTTTAAATTTATTTTTAAAATTTATGTACTTTCTTTAAAAAAATTATTAAAAAACTTATTTTTTAAAATGTATTTACTTAAAAAAAAAAAAACTTGTTTTCTTTAAAAATATTTTAAAAAAAATTTAATTTTTTTAAATATATATTTAAAAAAAAAAAAAACTTTTTTCAAAAAATTAATCAATTTCTCCAATTTCTCCACAAAGGGATGGAAAACAAAGAGATACAAATTACAAAGAGGTGATTTCTCGGAGATTCCAAATTCTCACCATTTGAATTTTCACGTACCAAACAAGAGAATGAAATGATTTCCTTTTCTCTACTCTAATTTTTTCTACCAAACACACCCTTAAGGGATGTTTGGTAGAAAAAATAGGTTGGAGAAATGAAACTTAAACAATTTATCATGTTTGGGAAGATTGAGAAATAGAAAAGAGGACGGAGAGTAAGTGAAGAATGGAATGAGATCCTCCGAGTTGAGAGACAACTGACCAAGTTGGATGATTGTGAGTTATTGGATTTGATTGATGGTTCAAATTTCTTTTGATTTAAACCATTAGATCAAATTGATTACCATAATGTCTCAACTTGACTCGAGTTAGACCTTTCAACTCGGAGGATCCCATCCGTAAAAATAGATATTATAGTAATAATTTAAGCTTGATTTCCATCAATTTAGTTGGGAAATAAGAGAAATGGTATTTTCTTGTAACAATCTTTCGTAATATTTATCTAGTTTTTTCATGTCTTTATTTTTCTTTTTGGGAATGCATAATCTATTTGTTTATTTATATTATTTTTTTTATGGAACATAATACATTACACGTCTTTTATAAAAAAAAAGACCAACAATTTTTTTATGAGGTGTCTTTTAAAAAAAAAAAAAAGACCAACAACTTTTTTACGAGATTTATGATTTTTTTTTTCGTAGATTTTGAATCTAGACGAATCCAGACGCTTTTTTTAGTGTTTCAAAAAAATTAATTATACATTGTAACCATCGACTAAGCGCATTTAAGTAAATATTAAGACATCTGATTGGCCCAATGTATTCCAAAATCTATTGGTGACTTAGATAAAATTATACCAAAAAAACAAAGTTAAGCCAATAAATTATTTTGATTTTCAATTCTTAGGTAAGAAATAGTTAGTTTTATTATAAAGGAGACTATACAAAAGTAATCATAAAAAAAAAGCTTATGATTAACTAAGGGTGAGCATCGGTCCGGGACCGGACCGGATCGACAAGACCGAAGACCGAATTAAGGTAAAAACCGGGACCGAGACCGAGACCGAATGTGGTCGGTCCGGTCCGGTCCGGACCGTTTGGAGTCTACTAAGGCCAAAATAGTCGGTTTGTGGTCCGGACCGAAGACCGAATTAGTCCAAATGCATGACCGAGGACCGGACCGAATGTGTTCGGTCCGGTCCGGTCTCGAACGGTCCGTCGGTCGGTCCGGTCCGTTCGGGTCGTTTGCTCACCCCTATGATTAACTATAGAATATTAATACTCCATTCATCTTAAAATAATTATACTCTTTTGACTTTTTAAAGTTTTTTTTTTTTTTTTTTTTTTTTTTAATTTAACCTTAATTATACCAATAAAAATATATTAAAACTCAATTTATTATATATTTTACATTGAGTAGTACTCTTCCGTCCTTAAATAAATGTTTACTATTGACTTTTGAAGTATTTTTATCCTAATTTTGATCTTAAATTATTTCATTTGTGTTATGTAATACTTGATAAAAATTATACCAATAAAAGTACATTTAAAACTCAATCTATTCATATGTTTTGCATCAAGTAATACATAACATAAATAAAATAATTTAAGGTTTAAGTTAAGAAAGAAAAACTTAAAAGTTAATAGTGGACATTTATATAGGGACGGAGGGAGTATACAATAAAAAATACTGTACTTAAGTTCTAAAGGTTATTTTGTGACGAAGTGGGTAATTAAACTATATAATGCACAATTGAGCAATGCGAGAGAGTATATCATTTCAAAATAATAAATTGATGAATATACATGGTGGAGGGTCCCATCATCCCATCTTTTATTAATCATAGTTTATTATATTTGTGTTTTTAGAATTTTAAAAAGCTGAAGATTCTAGACGTGAGTTTATCATGCTCATTAATAAAGACCGGGAATTTCATTGGGCTAAAGAATCTTGAAGAACTTCGGTTAAGTAGTTGTTCCAATTTGGAAGAGTTGGATAGCTCTATTGGTTGCCTCCAAAAACTTGTTATGCTAGATCTAAGTTATTGCAGTCGGTTGAAGAGGTTCCCATGGGAAATGATGTGCAAATTAACATCTCTTCGAAAACTTAGCCTCTTTGATTGTACCAACCTACTGGAGATCTCACATGAAATTGGTAGTCTAATTTCACTAAAACACTTGAATTTAAGGAATACCAAACTCCATCAACTGACCGAAATAGACTTACGTTATTGCACCAACTTAAAGTCGATTCCAGATCTTCCTCCAAGCATTAAAGAGTTACAAGCGGATGGTTGTAAAAACCTAGTGAATCTTCCTTCAAACTGTTCTGAGTTACAAAATCTCAAGGAACTTTGGTTGAATAAGTGCTTCAAACTCGGATCTGAAGGTTTCACACAAGTTATAAGACTGAGGAACCTACAAAAACTAGACATACAAAATTGCAATGTTTCGCAAGTGTCCAGTGGAATCGGGAATTTGGTGTCATTATCGTATCTCGACCTTTCATATAACACATTTTCTAGTCTCTGGAGAGCTTGACAACCTTTCATGGCTGGAGGAACTTCAAATATTTAGGTGTTCTCAATTACAGTTGCTTCCACCTCTTCCATCTCAATTGAAAATTATAGGAGCAACCAACTGTGGGTCATTAGATGTGATGCCATTTGATTCAATGCAAAACGCATATATTTTTCGTTCCAAAGCTTTCAAGGTAAGCAACCTCTCCATCCCTCCTCTCCCTAACGCATATATATTTTGCAATGAAGAGGCCTTTTGCATGTATTATTAAATAATATGCTTGAATTCTATACAGGAATCAGTCATGAATACTAAAGGATTATTCATCGGTCTCTCAGGGAAGGAGTTACCTGAGTGGTGTACTTATCGAAACATTGGAAATACTAATGTTTTATCTTTTGAGGCACCTATCCGATTTGATAGCAAAATATGTGGTTTAATCTTATGTGCCACATACAAGTGGCCTTTTTCAACAATACATAATAAAACGAAAGAAAAAAGTCATTGTATAGAGACTATGGATGATGTGTTTAGTAACCTGAAGGTCGTGTTTTATCCACTTAATGATAAAACAGTTGTGGTGGAAGCAGGTGACACTGTGGTACTTCAGCTTCGTTCTTTTATGAGTTGTGGGTTGCGTTTGGTATATGAGGATGATGTGGCAGATTCGGGATTAGTTTTAAAAGGTGTTAGGGAACCTCTATTCCTAACATCAGAGACCATGACTTGTAATGATGATGATGATGATGATGATGATGATGAAGACATTGTTATGAGTAGGTGCATTTGGTATAAGTGGATGATGTGGCAGATTCGGAAAGTCAACCTTGTAGAAAAGCAGATAGAAGAGGTAGCCTATAGACTCAAGCGACGAGCTTGGTGAAAACACAACCGAAATGGAAACCGAGTGTTTCGGGATTAGTTTTAGAGAAATGATGATGACATTGTTATGATGGAAGGCGTATGCTCCTTCCCCATCCAAGATGTTATGACTTTTTCCCCATGGTATCTTAATTCCAAATGTAAGTTATGTAAGTTATTTTAACAAAAATCTCGTGTTAATTTGCTTGGTATTAATAAGCGTTTATAAGTCATTCTTGTGGGGCGTTCAAGCGGAATGCCCACAAGGTGTTTGATGAATATTCATGACAGTACTAATAGATTTATATATTGAATGTTCATGGTCTTTTTTGTATTTTGTCTTTGTTTGAAGAACCAATGCTATGTTGCCATCCTATCGCCTTTGTTCCAATTCGGAAAAAGGAAAATTCTTCTCATATTCTTTGATGTCGAACCATCGGATGTTTGAAGCCAACAAACTTTCGAAATTAATACTATGAATGGTGGATATTTTGTAACATCTTACGTGTGGTGGAACGGTGTGGTGTCGAACTTCAAGTTAGAATTTCGGATTGCGTTTGGTAAATAGCGGTGATGTGGTAGAGTCAACATTACTCATTCAAAGATGAATTCATATGCTATGAGTTTTAGTTTTATATCATTTTAATTGAAGAATTCTCATTTCACTTATTATGAATTCACTTTATTATGGTTTCATTTAAGCTTTGGATTTAGCTTTATTTGCTGCTTTTCTTTCATATGACGGTAGGGTTCTTGATTCCAAGACCCCAAAAGGTAGTCTATCATATCAAGAAGTGTTTATCGATTGTCTTGGAATGCCTTCCGGTGATTGAAGAAAGTCTAATGATAGTAATGTTTATCTATCATGAAAATAAAATGATATTCTCGGATAATCAACAAAAAGTACAAGCACTTCCTTGCATTTTTCTTGAAATGGATATAAAACTATGCAACCATTTTGTCATCGTTAAAAACATTGCTTCTCGTGTACAATGACGACTTTTGAACAACAAGCGACACGGCGACTTGTAGTTGCAGATATCTGCAAACTAGGCGATAATCGATTTTTCGTGAGAAAAGGCTCATTATATATTAAAGTGAATTGAAAATTTGAACTTGTGTTGTTAGATATATGCAAGCGAGCTCTATCGTGATCGGTGGGCCGGCCCGTGTAGGGTAAGCGGTCTTTGATTATTTAGTTCTACATACATCAATCATGGTCATATTACAATCACAGCAGACTAAGTATCGTTAGCAAAGGTTAAAATGGGCCACGAGTTTTCCTACCGCTCTTTTTTGTTTATTTTCAAAATTTTATTATAGATTTTAAAGTGCTAATTATGATTACACCGCATCCGATGGCGTTCTTTGACATATTCTCGGAGATGTTTCGGTTCAAGGTGGGGCAACGGGTGAATAAGTTTTGGAACAACTACTAATCCTCTTCCAATTACTAGTATAGCTCGGCGTTGTTGGCGGTTCACACACAATTAGCCCAATTTAAAAGTCATCGCCACAAACAACCAAGCGGTGTAAAGAAGCCAAGAATAGCTAATAGTTACCACAATAGTTTGTTCTTGAGAAAAGGGTAATCAAGCGCCTTGAGCAAATCTCTCAAATCCATCCATTACGCACTCGTGTGCTCTTATAATCGATTGAAGTTTGTTTCTTTTACGAGTACATGTAACCTGTCGGTGAATGTAATTACAATTCATTATGGTGTATCAAAGGTATGAGTCGAATAGGCGAGTAGGATAGTCAAAGCAAGTATTCTTTAATACATGTTAAGATGGGTCGGTTGACCCCCAACGTTGTCATTTCTTACTTTATTAGGAAACCTAACCATAGTTTGTTTGATTTTAATACTTATTGGGCTTTTACTAGTATTTGTGAATGACCAAAACGTATATAAGCAAAAAATTACCATAGCCATAGTTCTTGCTTATATATGTTTTGGGTTTTGTTGCGAGGGTTGCTTCATTCCTTAAAGATAGACTTCATGAAGTGTTAACATTTTATATTGAATACATAAAAATTAGGATTAAGCCACTTGATCCAAAAATATGAATACATACCCCGAAAGTGACAAGACCAGGCCCCCTTGCATTTGGTCTCAAACCTTCCACACTATCGTTTTCTGTGGGGTCGGACCTACAAGTAAAAATGTACCAGGAAAGTGATGTAAATATATTCACATAAGAGTCAGAGCATGGCTAACGTGTGAGAACATACACAAACTTGAAAATGACCATAACTTTGGATTGAAATAAATTATGTTTTTCACTTAGTGTACTTCTTTCTTGCTCAAAAAAACTAGCACCAAAATTAAAAACTTATATAAGCAAGAACTTACCATAGCAAGTCCATCAAGACAACAGATCCAGAATCCATGTTTATTGGTCTCTCTATTTTCTCTATTTGTTCAACTGAATGAATTAATCTTCCTATGTCACCATGCATACATATTATCTTCTGCTCAATAAGTGCAGCGAGTGGAAGATGGTTGAACAACTTATTGAACCATTTGCCATGCCCAAATTCCTTCATTCTCTCCCTACACATCATTAAAAAAACCATAATCAGATTCTAAAATATAGAAATTCATTGCTAGTACTCCAATGTTTCCATACATACCATTCTCTATGCATTCAAGGCGAAAACCAAAGAGTGCATTTACGTCGTGACCTCGTGATTCCAGTATTAAGTGAATATTTTACGGATAGTTAATCGAAAATAGTAAAATAAATAAATAAATAAATAATAGAATCGAGTCTTGAAATAAATAAGTGGGAATATAAGGTAAAAAGCTTGCCTTAAGAGCTAGGAGCAAAGTGATCGTCTCAAGCTATGTTGTCATCTATCAACATAATCTCAAGGAATAAGTAGTCAATATATACGAAAATAAATAAAACGGTTATAAAGTAAGGGTACAATAAACGGTAAAGAATATGTAAATAACCCAAAAGACGAGCTAAGAAAATTCAAAACCTCAATTTCCGAGATTTTGCTCTTTTTTTCGAACTCCCTAATTTTTTTAGTACAAAATTTGCTTAAAATCTAGGTTTCTGCATGCTACATGTTGTCCCAAACTCTAGATCGAAATATATATAGATTGCAAAGTGTATGAAATGAATAAGTATATTTGTCTTAACCTTGTAAACAAAATACATATGAAACTATATATAGGTTCCTAATCGGTTCTTTGAACCGTTGTATCCATTCGGTGTAATAACCGAATTTGTAACTACCATTTTGTAACCGCCATGTAACTACCAAACGGTTACAAACTTTCTAACTAACACGTTTGGTCCTTCGTGTATTGATATTTACATAAGAAACAATGAGTAAGATTATGCGTTCACATTCTCCTCCTTAATCTTGATCGTTGCTTCGTCCTAAGTCTTGAACTCCGAGCATTTGTCGCATAGTCACGAACTTCAATCTTGGTAGAGCCTTCGTTAGAATATCTGCTCTTTGTAGTTCTCCGCTGACATATTCCACATTGATGTGCCCATTCTCTACGCATTCACGAATGAAATGGTAGCGAATATCGATGTGCTTGCTTCTTCCATGAAAAGCGGGTTCACGATGAATGCTATTCTTTCAAACGTTGTCGACCTTCGCGTTATCCTTTCTTGTTAGTGCAAATATTACGATATTTAATCTATCTGATCTCGTTTGTTTTGATTGATGACAAACATGTAACTTGTAATACATAACATAAAATGTACAAGTTACTTGTAATCACATTTTGTCTCAACATACATTCAACACCTCTCGATGTCTCAAGTCCTCGTATGTTACAACACAGGTTCGTACATGTTTGTTATGTGGCATTATGATCAAACCCCTTAACAAATCATTTAGAATGTTTAACAAATGTCTAACAAATATATACTTTTATTTGTACAAGTAAACTAACTATAATATTCATACAAGTACTAAAGTTTACTTACACTTGACAAAATACATTTTATTTTGACAAGCACTCAACTAGATATTTTTACAAAAGGTAACTAGACATTTTATTAACTAGTTACATAATACATTTTACAAGTTTACTTTGATAAACTTTTTAATCTAAAATAGAAATACATATTACATCATCATCTTTGAAATCCTTGGAAGATCTCTTGAATATTTTGGTTAGATTGTCACCAATATATCAAATGTGATCTTAGTAAGATATGGTAATATCTTGGAAAGATTTGAAGAAAGATTTTTAGATTTTTGTCGACACCCACGGAACCAAAAGTTATAAAGGGCGGAACCCTTTTTTTGGTTCCTTGGTCCGTGGACACTTGAGAACACTTTGCCTATAAATAGAAGCCCATTGTTTTCTCATTTCTTCACCACTTCAAAACACATCTTCTCCACCTTCTTGCATACATTTAGATCAATCATTAACAATGTAGTAACATACATTAAACACCCTAATCATCATGATCATAATGCTTCTAACATTCATCTTTGTTGTAAGCATACTCTACATTTTGATCAACCAAGGAAAGCTTGGAGATCTAGCCATCCCCACTCACCACAAGCTGAAGATCTATCACAACAAGTTTAGGGAACTTGTGATCTTCATCATGAAGGCTTCCTATCAATGGAAGTTCATTTAGAAGTAGTTATTCATATCCATGAGACATTTGTGTCATGGATCATTATTGTAAACATTATTACATCATCACAACACTTTCACCAAACTAGATTAGATGGTTTATATGTTTGTGCCATAAAACACAAGGTTTGTTATGTTGGGCCATAAAACATAATGGGAGTGGTTGTACCCTTGTAAAAGAACTCGACATCTAGCTTAGTGTCGAAAATATTGTACAGGTGACGTTAGGTTGGTTCTACCTCGAACTAGAACCCGGTATTTAGCTTTGTACCGGAAAAAGTGTAAGCGACGATTGTAAGGTTTTCTCCACGAGAAGGGAGCTTGTTGATTTAGCGAAGTAACTCTCGAGTTGGGTACTCGGGGAGTGGAGTAGGCGGAGAGAGATCCGTGACCGAACCACTATAAATCCTCGTGTTCGGTTTGCACTTTCCTTTCTTTATCTCTTTACTTTTATAGTTTCACTATACTATTGATGTTGATGCTTGTGTGACAACTTGGTTTACTATGATTTACATTAGTTACAAACAATAATTGGTACTTTCATATTATAACAAGCTTCATAAGCGATTTGATACAAAAGATCTAACGTTTATTAACGGTAATGTATTCACCCCCCCTCTCTACGTTTTCACAATTGGTATCAGAGCCACGTAGCTCTTATTTTCAAAACAAATGGTTTTTAAAATAGAGTACGATCCATGTATCAAATTACCATTGAAGCGAAAAATAATATGAAAAATGCTTTGCTAATTATACTTAGAAATTTTGTTGTTAAATGTAACTTTGTATACAAGCTTGAAGGTTTTCTTGAAAAATAAAATAAAAGTTTCTTGAAAGAACTTGTAAGTATTGTATTGTGTGCTTATAGAAAATTTACGAAGAAATATGATTTTAAAAGGAGTGTTTGGGATAACTATAAATTTAGTTGAAAAATCACCTCCGTAAATGTTTAAGATAAGTCACATAAGTAGAAATGTTGTTAAATATGTGTATTATATGTTTACTATCAAATTTAGTAAGTCCCACACGTTTTATCTATGTCAAAATACTAGTTTTGGTGAATCTATCTCAGAGGACCACGGAACCAAATCATATAAAGGGCGGAACCCTAAATTTGGTTCCTTGAAAATCCGTTTGTAAAATCTGCAGTTTTTTTGCCAACTTCAAAAAATCATAACTAATTAACCGTAAGTCCGTACAAGTCGAGCCACCTATCATTTTAAAGGGAATTGAGTCTAATTTCATTTAAAAATACTCTCATGGCCTGAGTCAAAATTTAAATAAGTAAAATAGACCAAATACTACAGTATGTCTAAGATATTAAGTTTCGCTTTAACATAAAAACTCAAAATTTTGAATCAAGCAATTTAAGTTGGTATTCTTAGAACTTTGATACAATTTCTTTTGAAACTAAATAATTTGGTAATATGTTTAAAGGAAACTAATCAAGCTTGGTATACATCGTCATATTTAAACGCAAAATGACGAAAGTGTTTTTCTTTTATGCTATGCTAAATGACTACTTGTTTATGTTGTTTGCATATATGTTGCTTACTTATTTACAAATTGTTTGCTTGTATAACATAAGTGTCAATCTTGTCATGTCATTTATTCGCTTGTTTGTCGATTTCTTATTTATGCATAATAGGACATTTGCTAGATTTTGTGCACTAAGTTGGAAAATTGTTTTACCATCTCTTATAGACTTAGATCACTTTCTTTGCATAGGTTATACTAACATCTCAATGTCATAACTCGCTTAAAAATGAGTACTAAGTAAATTAGTCAAGAACTTTAAAAATGTTGTTTTGCATAATCTCCCGCATATAAGTTCAAGTGTTAAAATGAAGGTTTAAGGAGTGTTTGGTACAAGAACCAAAATAATGGTGTATGATGTAATTTATGTGTTTTCGCTTTCTAGGATGATAACTAAACTTAAAACAATGATGTGAACTAACTTTGTCATGCAGGGGATAACATTCGGATGTTATCAAATTTTCACCGTTTTCACTTTTTAGTAAAAATCACTAGCCCCTATTGGAAATACATGCTCCGTGTGTTTATATGTGTGTTATTGCTTTCTCCTAACTAGAAATAATTATCTTCATATGTTTTAAGAAAAATTTCAGAATTCGGAAAAGTCCTCGAGGGTTAAAAAACGCCTCTGTGAACATTTCTGCACAGCACGGATCTGACGGACCCAAAAATTTGGTTCCGTCCGTTTTAAAATTTGGTGCCGCCATATTGATACTGCCGGACCAGACGGAACCAAAAATTGGGTTCCGTCCGTGTAAAATTTTGGTGTCGTGGGACATACAGGTAAGTTGCTGAATTTTACTAAATCCCGCAATCTAATTTACCAAATTTCATTTCTAGGATAGTTTTTACTGCATATCTTTCATATCTCACTCAACACATCCTCAATGGATTAACTTAGGATGTTTGACATGCTCTTAGACACTTCCATCTCATTAGAAACCACCATCTTTGTATGGATTAACATCAAATAAAACACATTTCTCCATGAATCCTTAGTTCCATAAATCGACACATTCAGGATGGTCATTTTCACACCTTCACTGTTACTTTTCCTTAAGCTTAGCATTTCTTAAAGCAAAGTCAAAATGACTAACTCCTCAACCTCAAACAAGCCACTTAAGAAAACCACTAGGATTAGCATTCGATCTTGTTGCTTCGTTAACTTGAACTCTTCATCCTCAGACTCGTCACCTCTCAACATCTCGTCACCCATTCAAGATGAGAACTTTCAAAACTTAAGTACTCCAACTCCACCACCAAAATCACCCACCATTATGACTACTTCACAACCATCCAAAACACCTTCACTACCAAAGTCTCCAAAACTTGTACCTATCAAACTTTGTGCAACACCACCAACATCTCCTCACTCGTTTGCAGATGACTTAGATGACTTGCCATCGAGACTAACAAATCTGGACTCATTATTTGCAAAGATATCATACACAAATCTAACATATAACTATAGATATTGTTTTTTTTATCTACATGTATTGCCTCACTTGGTTAACATGAAAATAATGTGTCATCTTGCAAGACGATAAGTATTTATATCGAGTCATAACTCACACATATGTTAAAGACGTATTATCAAGTCTTGCTATCCTTGAGTACAATCTAAGCTCTATAATCTCAACAAGGTAGGATTTACAACTTAAGTATTTCGTCCGAAATATTCAAGTATATATGACTTACAGTTGTAGTCATTAAAAGTTATATCCGAAAAATCAACACCCAAGTATTTTAACGACACATGTTAAAACACCAATCCAAAAATGACTCAAACACTTATCCCATCTCAACTCGAACACTTATCCAAAACAAACAACCCAGTGTGGCATTTATCCCTATTTGACACCTACTATCCTCTTGACACCTACTTGGCACCATTGACACCTTCGATGGCTCATGAACCTCAAGAGCTCCCTTTGAACCAAATGTCAATAGGTCTTCATCCTTTTTCAAGATGAACCTATACGTGATATATCTCAGCCCCTAAGCTTCATAAACATGACCAAAACTTCAAGCACTTCACCCACTAGTTGTACCAACCAATGAACCATAAGAATTAGTATCCGTACTTGTTGTGTTCAACATCTATAGACAAATAATCAACCTAAGTACTCCGATAGCACAAAAAACCTCTACATCACCACATCCTTATTTAGACACACTAGAAGACCTACCACCTAGATCAACCAATCCACCATCCTTACCATCATTTGAATTCATTAAGTATATTGCTCAAAAAGCCCTTGTGTCCAACACTCGTACTGAGTCACATGCACGTTGAACAAACTCAATCATACTTTCCCACCTATGAGGACTTAGTTGATTCATTATGGCTAGAAACTCAACTATCAAATGAGCATGATGCTCCTGGTAACTTTGTCAAATTCCACTAGGTATAAGTGGTACTACATTCACAAATTATCAAAGTATTATTAATACTTTGTCACTAAACTTATGCATAAATTTCGTTAAACCAACATTTTAATAACATATGTTAAAATGCAATCTCAAAGCCAACATCATACACCCCGAGCAACAATGACTCTTGAGGAGTATACATAAGAAACTTGAGTGAATTCCTCTTGTCATCATCTAGTGAATATAATCTTGAGACCAATTATATTTAGGATAGGACTATCTGATTCAAACACTTTGGCTTCATATATTCATTTAGGAAAACATGATGTTTTGAAAAACATTATGCCTAAAAAATCATGCGTTAAGTTTTCATCTTGTTAAAAGGATATTGTATATCCTATGCATCATTCTCTCCTTGCGACATAAATGTTTGTGTTACAATAGATTTCATTACACCTCATTGGTTAAATGATCTTCAAACAAACATCTACAAGTTCTATGAACTATCATATCTAATTCATCTTGTCATACTTATTTTCATAAGCATGATAACTTTATCCCATGGGATAATCTCATTTATTGAAAGATACTATTTGTATCTATTTCCTTTCAAGCGTACATCATAACCTAACCTTGCTCAAACCTTGTGCACATCCAAGGTTAAAACTACACATCTCTAGAACATACACAAGATCTATTGAAGTTGGTAACCTTATTTAGATTCTTGTTTCCAAAGAGCTTTCTTGAGAACGTTCTTAGTTTAACATATTAACTAGTCTTAGATGATCAAAAATCATTTAAAGTACACACTTCAACTCAACATAAAAGTTGTCATCCATTAGATCATACAATTAGCTATGTAATTTGAACAACCTTAGATTCTAAACACAAGATTAAAACATATTGTTTATCAACACACCATTGTTAAAATTCATGTGTATAACATGACATCTTTATCACCTTAGTTATATTGCATATTAGTTGGGTCACATTAAGTCAAGTATTGGTAAACTATCATCTTTTATATACTTCAATAGGCAAAAATAGGAATTCCCATCTTTCTAACATGAGAATGACTACTGGAGAACCTATTGCACTAGAAACTCAATTTGACCTAACGGTTGAATTGCTTCCGAGAGAGAAGTTGGGTATGTGGAATCACCGTAAAATGGTCGTGTTTAGCCTTAATTGAGCACCGCTAGTAATAGTCTCATATTCATTCTCCAACTTGAAAATCTGTTTTCCTATACTTGCCTAAAGTAAGTGTTAAAACATTGATAGTTTGCCTCGCCTTAGAATACTAATCAAACAAGTAGTATATATGACTTTTCCTTTAAAACCACTTGCATTGCACTTACATGTGTTGATTACATGTTCTTGTTTGATACGATAAATTGTTTTGACATTATCTTAGTGTTTGATAACTATTTGATTGATAGTCAATGTGTAAACCTATGTATTGTTTTATCTTTATAATGCTTGTATTCTTGTTTCATGCTACTAAACGTTTAAACCTAAACTTGATCTGCATGATACTTACATTTGAATTATTTTTATCCCTTTTTATGATGTTTAGCATGATTAACATGTTACTTATGAACTCATAATATGCCATTTTGATACGTGATAATTTTGATATGATATATTTGTGTTTGAAAGCTATTAGTTGGCATTCATTATATCTATGTGTAGTACGGTCTAAATGATACATGCTCCAAATTGTTATGTCTTAAACATGACATGCATGAATCTCTCATCTTGTTTTTTTTGCTTCTTTGTCACACTATTTGTTTGCTACGTGTGCACATATAATATGTCAAAGTGCTTTTGGTATGACAAACTTTTAGAAGTCTTTTTATCTTACAAATTAATCACATAAATTGTTGTGTTTATTTATAAACCAAGTATGCTTAAGTGTCTAAGTCTAACGACAAAACAATGTCGAAATGAAATGTCTTGAATAAAGTTGTATTCTTGCATAAAATGATTGTTTTGATGCTATCTTGTGTGGTGATTCCTTTTCTACTAATGCAATGTGTTGTTTTTGCTTATAGTATTATCGTTTGATGTCTATAATGTTGATATATTTTGTCACTAACAAAACTGTTTTGTAGATTGATAACAAATTATTTGTTATCTAATTTCGTTTTAACTTTTATATGCTTATTGTGCATAATTTCAATCTCATGATTACTATTCATTGCTTTGTAATATATCTTACGGGACCCCTACACTTGCATATAGTTTAAAAGCATATAGAATTAAGTTCTAGAGGGTTGGCTTTGCATTTTTGTCTTTCAACCGACCTCTTTCCAAATCTCATTTTTGCTTCCGCTTTCCAAAAATCACCTCCATCACTATTTAGTTATAACAATACTCTAATCCTCTTCACTTCCTATTAGGAAACCACATGCCTTGTTATGCGATCATCTCGCATTGATAGAAAAGAGCTATGTTACTTCAAGGATGAAGTTCTTTGTATGCTAACCATCATCTATAAAAACATTACTAAGCTCATCACTTTTGTTAACCATACAAACCTTCTAAAACACTTTATTGACATTATTTATTTGATGCATTACACATTATGTTGAATGTCCATCAATTAAGGGAGAGAAATCCATTTACACAATTGAATTTTGTCAAATTTTATGTCTCTTACACCCTAAAATACCAACACATAGGTAAACACCACTTAGCTAAAACGGTTCATGAAACCACAACTAGTTCAACCTTTTAACCTTATATCACAAGTTTGCACAAATACCTCATCAAGTGAAAAACGCATCATGTGTTTTACAAACTTCTTCATCTCCACAATCAACAAATCTAGGATTTTCCTTAAACTAGCACCTTACAACTTCACTATCTAGAACACCATCACAGGATCTTATCCTTTTCTCGTTTGACACATATCATGCATGTCATTGTCAGTGCAAATGATATATTAATCAAAACCGCCATTCCCAACACTTTTTCAACACGTTGGTCTATCCAACTCTCTCTCATATAATGTCATTTTCATCCTCATATAGGTACTCATTATTATTTTTTACATATTATCTTCACTTCTTTTCAATGTCATAATCATCCATGTCGGTCAAAACCATGTTAATACTATCTTTCCCATTGTCACCTAGAATAGGTCATTTTTATAATTTGTGTCAATCAATGAACAAATTTATCTTCATGTTATCACTTTTATATTAATGCATTTTTTTGGTATCTTCATTATAATATTCTTAGATAGAACGCATTATTGATTACTCTTGGGTTGAAGCATATAAGAACTTATTCAAAACAATAGGTTGTTAGCATCAATAAATCATTCAAATCATAACCCTTATGCATCATTGAAATGCAATGTTCATTCATAATTTTTCTTCCTCTTAGTCTTGGTTACTTGACATTATGAAAGGATTGCATGAGTCCATATTTTTATATTTGCTATACATACGAGTTTCTAACTCCTTAATAGTTTTCTACGTTATCACCACCACCTTCCATCATCACTTTCACTAATCATCACCACCATGGATTAGCAAAAACTTACTATTATAAATCTTGAGTCATCTACCGAGTTATCACCACATGAATCCTACTAGTAAACCGACACCAACACTAGCATCACTTGTTCTAACTCTTTATATTCCAACCTCACTTCATATCTTCTTTCTATGCACTATTTTGTAGGCTCTTATCATATTATATTCTCGCTTTTCTTATGATTGTAATTAGGAGACTGCACTTCATGAGATCTTTGATTATATCATTTATATATTACATATATACATCTTATTTTTCTTTGTCAAAAAGATGAAATATATTGCAGTAATTTTTTTATTGTAGGTTCATTATCATATACACTAGATTGTATATAACTTACTCATCTAAGGATGAAGTTTGTATCAATTATTTTTCTTATTTTAGGTGCTTCTTGACACCCTCGAACAAGGGAGAATATCCTTTAAGCACTCATAGTGCATCGTCTATACACTTGGTTGTATATGACATATTTGTCTAAAGACAAAGCTTCTATTATACTAATATTTATTTTGTAGGTTTATCTTGACTCCTAGAACAAGGGGAACTTCCGTCAACATTCATTGAATGCATCTTATACACACTTTGTTGTATATATATCACGAATATAGTTTTGCACTAATATTTGTTTTGTAGATTTTAATCATACCACGACGCCTCAAACAAGGGGAGCAACCGTCGAGGGGGAGCATGCACGCATTCATCATCATTCTCACTTTTCAACAAGCCTTTGTGCTTCGATAAAAAGTGGAGAAAATAGGCTAACATTTCTATGCATTTTCTTTATCATATATTTCTCATATTTTTTGTTGCATAAAACTAACCTTGATGTAGGTTCAGCCTCTTAATTTGATCCATGGATCTGCTACCAAACAAGGGACGGATTCAAGTAGACAATTTAACTTCACTAGGGATGATGCAAGCTCGCCTTTTGGGAGAAATAAAGTTAAACTCAAGGACACGCCCTTTTGTTTCGACAAAGGGGAGAAGAGTGTAAACGGAGAAGGTAATGTAAAGGTAGTAAGGATACAAGTAACTTTTTACATTTTACTTTCTATTACGTTTACATATCTTTGTCATCATCAAAAAGGGGGAGATTGTTAGTGCAAATATTACGATATTTAATCTATACAGTCTCATTTGTTTTGATTGATGACAAACATATAACTTTTAATACATAACGTAAAATGTACAAGTTACTTGTAATCACATTTTGTCTCAACATACATTCAACACCTCTCGATGTCTCAAGTCCTCGTATGTTACAACACAGGTTCGTACATGTTTGTTATGTGGCATTATGATCAAACCCCTTAACAAATCATTTAGAATGTTTAACAAATGTCTAAAAATATATACTTTTATTTGTACAAGTAAACTAACTATAATATTCATACAAGTACTAAAGTTTACTTACACTTGACAAAATACATTTTATTTTGACAAGCACTCAACTAGATATTTTACAAAAGGTAACTAGACATTTTATTAACTAGTTACATAATACATTTTACAAGTTTACTTTGATAAACTTTTTAATCTAAAATAGAAATACATATTACATCATCATCTTTGAAATCCTTGGAAGATCTCTTGAATATTTTGGTTAGATTGTCACTCAATATATCAAATGTGATCATAGTAAGATTTGGTAATATCTTGGAAAGATTTGAAGAAAGATTTTTTTGATTTTCTGTCAGACACCCACGGAACCAAAAGTTATAAAGGGCGGAACCCTTTTTTTGGTTCCTTGGTCCGTGGTGACAGCAAAACACTTTTGCCTATAAATTAAAGCCCATTGTTTTCTCATTGCTTCACCACTTCAATACACATCTTCTCCACCTTATTGCATACATTTAGATCAATCTTTAACAATGTAGTAACATACATTAAACACCCTAATCATCATGATCATAATGCTTCTAACATTCATCTTTGTTGTAAGCATACTCTACATTTTGATCAACCAAGGAAAGCTTGGAGATCTAGCCATCCCCACTCACCACAAGCTGAAGATCTATCACAACAAGTTTAGGGAACTTGTGATCTTCATCATGAAGGCTTCCTATCAATGGAAGTTCATTTAGAAGTAGTTATTAATATCCATTAGACATTTGTGTCATGGATCATTATTGTAAACATTATTACATCATCACAACACTTTCACCAAACTAGATTAGATGGTTTATGTGTTTGTACCATAAAACACAAGGTTTGTTATGTTGGGCCATAAAACATAATGGGAGTGGTTGTACCCTTGTAAAAGAACTCGACATCTAGCTTAGTGTCGGAAATATTGTACAGGCGACGTTAGGTTGGTCTACCTCGAACTAGAACCCGATATTTAGCTTTGTACCAGAAAAAGTGTAGCGGCGATTGTAAGGTTTTCTCCACGAGAGGGAGCTTGTTGATTTAGTGAAGTAACTCAAGTTGGGTACTCGGGGAGTGGAGTAGGGTGGAGAGGAGATCCGTGACCGAACCACTATAAATCCTCGTGTTCGGTTTGCACTTTCCTTTCTTTATCTCTTTACTTTTATAGTTGCACTATACTATTGCTTGTGATGTGGTTTGATGTTGATGCTTGTGTGACAACTTGGTTTACTATGATTTATATTAGTTACAAACAATAATTGGTACTTTCATATTATAACAAGCTTCATAAGCGATTTGATACAAAAGATCTAACGTTTATAAATGGTAACGTATTCACCCCCTCTACGTTTTCAAAAATACTATCCCAGTAGTTCCTTTTCCTTGATCGGTGTTGATTCCATAACTACTGTCGCTGTAACCTGTAATCTTGCAGCCGCCTTCTTTCTTGTATATTATGCCATGCTCCTTTGTTCCTTTAATGTATCGGATTACTTGCTTTACCGCCTTCATGTGATGATCCTTTGGGTCTTGCATGAATCTTCTGTGTAGTCCGACTGGGTAACTAAGATCTGGTCTTGTATGTAGTAAGTACCTGAGACTTCTAATTAAGCTTCTGTAATAAGTTGCGGCAAGTGAGTTTCCATCTTCCGCCTTGACCAACTTAGTACCGGTATCCATTGGTATCTTTGTATCATTACTATCCGCCATACTTGTTTCCTTCAAGATCTTGTTAATATAACCTGTCTGCTTGATTGTAATCTCTCCTCCTGTTTGTGTGACTTCTATCCCAAGGTAATAAGCTAGCAATCCTAAGTCGCTCATTTCAAATTTATCTTTCATCTGGGATTTAAATTCTTCTATTTCCTTCCTTGGAGTGCCTGTGATTATCAAATCATCTACGTAGACTCCAACTATAAGTGTAGAATTCTTGTTTCTCTTCGTATAAACTGCTTGTTCGAGATTACACTTCTTAAAGTCTAAAGACTTTAACGTTTGATCAAGCGTCACATTCCAAGCTCTTGGATCTTGTCTTAAGCCATATAATGCTTTAGTAAGCTTATAGACTTTCCTTGAGTTTCATTGTTGAGTAAATCCTCCAGTTTGTGTAACGTAGACTTCTTCCTTCAAATCTCCATGTAAAAATGCTGATTTTACATCTAAGTGATGTACTTGCCAACCATGATATGCTGCTAATACTAATATCAACTGAACTGTCTCTATCCGAGCAACCGGTGCAAATACTTCATCAAATTCTATTCCTTGTTCTTGTACATATCCTTTTGCTACTAACTGTGCTTTATATTTGATGATCTTTCCTTTTGCATCCTCTTGGTCTTGTAAACCCACTGAGTCCTATTGCCTTGATTTTACGGCAATGTTGTAAGAGTCCATGTATTATTCTTGTTGATTGAATCAATTCAATCTCCATGGCCTCAATCCATTTCTCGTCATTGATGCTTCCTTATAGTTACGGGTTCTTCTTCAGTAAATAGTGAACTTTGTGGTTCAACTCTACGTGCATACTTATATATTTTCGTCATATCTCTGTATTCACGTACTGGTGTATCATCAAATCTATCTCTTGAGTTCTCTATAGAACTAGTAGTAGCCTTTTCTTCCTCTTCTGAGTGTGGGTCATAATTGTATGTCGATGGTGTGATTGGTGAAACTAGATCAGAAATCTGATCTTGTTCATGATACGTGTTATCATCGTTTTCTGTGTTGACTGGTGTAAGGTTTTCATTGTCAACTCCTTCTACCACAAAACTAGCCCAAAATGTGACTTGTGTACTCTCTTTATTCCAATCCCACGGTTTTGTTTCCATAAACTATACGTCCCTACTAACATGTTTCTTCTTGGCTATTGGATCATATAACCTACATGCTTTTGATCCTTCCTCTACTCCTAAGTAAATCATTGGTATGCTTCTATCATCCAACTTCTTCAAGTGAGGTATTGTTATCTTTGCATAAGCTGTGCATTCGATTATTCTTAGGTTTTCCAGATTCGGTTTTATGTTGTAGAGTGCCTCATATGGAGTTTTATCTGCCAGGGCCCTCGTAGGTACCCTATTAAGTATGTAAATTGCATGTTTAACTGCTTCGGTCCAAAAAGTTAAGGGTAACTTCATCGCTTTCATCATACTTCTCGTAGTTGATAACACTTTCCTATTTCTTCTCTCCTTTACTCCATTACATTGTGGTGAGTAAGGTCTTAAATCAACTTCGTGCTATTCCATTTTCCTTCGATTACCTTGTGAATTCATTTGATGTGAATTCACCACCTCTATCCGTTTTAGCATCCTTAATTTCAATCTCATCTCCATTTCTATCTTACATCTAAATTCCTTGAATGTACTAAATGCCTCATCTTCGATGTCGGAAAGTAGGCCCACATAAAGCGTGTACAATCGTCCACTAACAAGAAAATGAGTTTCTTGCGGTGTGTGGGTTGGAATTATAGGACCGCAAAGGTCTCCATATACTAAGTCCAGCGGGTTCTTTGATATGAATTTAGCTTGATTTGGAAATGGTGTTCTACTATGCTTTCCTAATAAACATGCATCACAAATCTGTCCGACATGATTTATTCTTGGTATTCCTTCCACTAGACCCTTCCTAGTTATCTTGTTGATATCGTCAAAGTTCAGATGACCTAATCTAGCCTGCCATAACCATGCTTGGTTATCTACATTTTCTAAGAGACATATAGGTGCTTCTATTTGTAGTTGAATACTGTAAAGTCGATTCTTAGATCTCTCAACCTTCATCAACAACTTCTTGCTCTTATCATATAAAGTCAACTTGTTTCCGTCCATAATGACCTTACAACCTATTTCCGTAAGTTGTCCTAGACTAAGTATGTTGCTCTTGAGGTTTGGTATATAGTATACATCAGATACTACCTTACATTCTGGTTCTTACAACCTAACAACATAGACCCTCACCCATTATACATGTACATCGATCCATCTCCAAGCGTACTCGTCTGTTACGCTTTCATCAATATCCTAAAATGACTCTTTATTCCCATCATATGGTTACTTGCACCATTATCTAAATACCATATGCTTGCATCCGTTGTAGCATATTTTCCTGGTTGAATTTGGCCTTCATTCAACAACACTTCCTTGTGTTCAGTTTCGTGCATAGTCATTAATAGTGATGGTTCATCGTCCTCTAAGATAAGGTTTGATTATTCCTGAGTTGCTTATGTTCCTCTACAATCTTTCTTAAGATGTCCAAGTTTCTGACACTTGTAACATCGTACTTTACTCAAATCCCACTCACTTTTATTCTTATCCGAATATCCTTTGTGATTTCAGTTCCCTCCTTGTGAGTTATTTCTATTTCTATTATTACGCGGTTCCTCGTGAAATTTGATTTCCTCACGTTTATAAAAGCGTTTTACATTTCTGAGTGTTCGCCATGTGCAAATAATAAGTTTTCTTGGCTTTCTACTTGCCTCCTTTCCGGGTTTTATCCTTTCCTCAAATGCCTTGAGTCTTCCGTGATCTCATCTAAAGTGATATCGTCGAGATCACTTATGCATTCTATGGATGCTACTATCTCGAATGAACCTATCGGTGTGGAGTCTAATAGTTTTCGTACTAAGGTGATTCATCCAAAGTTTCCCTAATTCTTTTGCCTTCGTGGCGTGGCCGTTTAGTTTAGCCGTAAATGCATCCACCGTCTCATCTTCCTTCATCTGAAGTGAGTTAAACCCAATCATCAATGATTGTAACCGTGCTTGTTGCACTCTATCTTCTCCAGCATGTCTTTTCTTTAACGAATCCCATAATTCCTTAGCCGTTTTACAACCCGCTACTTGTAAAATCACATCTTCGGTCAACGCTTGATATAGGAAGGCAGTCGTTGCCTTATCCTTCTTATCATCTACTTGCGTGTCTTCCTTAGGTTCTATTACTTCCCATAAACCGTGTGCCTCTAGTATAACCTTAATTTGTATAGCCCAAACTGTGTAGTTTGTGGTTTTCAACTTAGGGCATTGATATTGTGCAATGGGTGTTACGGGTTTTGGTGTAGTTGATGTGTTTGTTGCTTCATCACCGGCCATCTTAAAAGTGCTTATTATCTTTACTTTCTAATCTAATGGGAATTATCCTTCCTAGTATGGTATCTCTACTAATATGGGAATATCTAATCTTCCGGGAATCCTAATAATACGGGATCAATAAATAGTTCTCGGGATTTCCTAATAGTACAAAATAACTATTCTATACTATTCTAATATAATTGAAATCCAGAAAAGTTTAACTTATGACCTCGATGTTGTGTTGAACACAAATGTATTCCCTTTGTCTTGCGTTAGTAAATATCATTTACCAACAACAACAACAACAAACCCAATCCGCCTAAGCGGGGTATGGGGAGGTAGAATGTAGCGAGATCCTACCCACACCGGGGTAAACCCGTGTGTAGAGAGGCTTCCAGCGAGACCTCCGTGAGTGCATGTGTGCTAGTGCAAAAGGATAGAGATAGCATCGACAAAACAATAGGCAAAAGTGTAGTAAAAGAAAGCAAGCAAACAAGCAAGCAGGCGGGGCGGGAAAAAGAACCACGCATGGCACACCGACAAATAAGCCAATATCAAAGCGCCTTGAAATAAAACCAAAAGCCCAGCACACCAAAAGCATACCAACAAAGGGGCAACCGAGCAAAGCAAAGTAGCACCACGAGGCATAAAGCAAATGCGGAAAAACACGTAGCACCAAAAAACCAAAGCGAGGGGCAATACAGGCGGCAAAGCCTAAGGGAGCTACAATAGAGCAAAGCAAACCACGACGGGGCCTAAGACTACGGCAAAGTAAAGGAGGCCACACAACAAAACACGCAAGGAGGCAAAAGGGCGCTAAAGCCAAGCACTAGCGCCACTACCATAAATCTAATTCTATCCTCCACCCTTCCTATCGAGATCATGTCCTCGGTCGAACTAAGCTCCATCATGTCAAGCTTTAGTACATCCTCCCGTCGATATTGGGTGCCGCCTCGCCTTCTCGCGCCATCTACATCTAGCGCTTGACCCGCTAGCGGCCCGGCTGTGGCCTCCTCGACATGTCGAACCACCTCAACCTTCCTTCTCTCATTTTGAAACAATATTCCCGACCTCAAGTTTTGCTCACGAAAACTCCGTTCGGGATCATGTCAACAAGGTTTTACCACAAGTCCATCTTAGCATCCTCGATTCGCCACCTCTACCACAGTTAGCATGTGCCTTTAATATGGACCAACATTGAGCCAGTACAAGATAGCGGTCTAATCGCCACCTTATAAATTTTCCCTTTAACTTAAATGGGATGTTCATGCATGAAAGGACTCTGAAGCCGCCTCCATCTCGCCCGCCGCCTTTCTAATCCGGTGGGTTCGTCCTCATCTATCCTCACGATTTATGTATTATCGATCGGTATCGAAAAGACTCCTTGGGTGTCGGGATCGATCACCGATATGAATATCAATTTGTTCGCGGTGACTGGCTCAATCCTCCCAAAATCGCATCTCGGTATTGATCTTCTCCTCGCCACCGAAGGCCATTGTCTTGAGAGCCTTCCTCCGGTCTCGAGCACGGTGTTTAACCCTTCCACCGATTACGCCACCAACACAATGTCATCGGCAAAGATCATGTTCCATGGGATGCCCTCTTGTACCCTACAGTTAACTCATCTAGAATCAAGGCGAAGAGGTAGGGGCTAATGGCGGATCACGGTGGAGCCCGACTTCCACAGGAAAAACTCACGGGGTCCCAGCTGTGGACCGTGCAGTCTTAGCACCTCGTACATGTCACAATGACTCTCGCGTATCTATTTGGGGTTCCTACGTCGATAAGAGTTCTCCAAATCAACTCGCATGAGCAGCTATCATAAGCCTTTTCAAGATCAAGGGCGCCATATGCAAGTCCTTTTGTCTTTCTCTATACTTCTCCATGAGACTTACGAGAAGGTGGATAGCCTCAATCGAGGACCTTCACGGCATAAAACCAAATTGGTTCTCTGACACCTCGTCTCCTTCCGACCTCTCTCAAAACTCTCTCCCAAGCTTCATGGTGTGGTGAGAAGCTTAATGCCCTATAATTGCTACACACTTGTACATCTCCCTTATTCTTGTAGATGGGGATGACTTCATTGAGTCTCCATTCATCGGCATCTTGTCCCGTAGAAGATCTTGTTGAAGAGCACGTCAACCAATCTAACCCCTATCTCCCAGACACCTCCAAGCTTCATGGGGTTTGGTCCGCCTACCGCTTTGTTTCTTCCCATCTTACGTAGTGCGATCTTCATACGGTTGACTAATCCTCGAATAGTAGCACTCTGTCGTTGGCTAAGGTTCTCTTGTTCCGTGCGACCTTGACCCTTCCTACCTTGAAAAGAGATGAGAAGTACTCTCCCATCTCTTCACGATATCCTCTACGCTTACAATAGTGCATCCTCCTTCATCTTTGATATACTTACGCATCCTAAGTCCTCCCTCTCTCTCGGGCTTTAGCGATCCACGAAAATGTCGTTAGCCCCTCTTGGAGTCGAGTTTCTTATACAAATCCTCATCGCCTTATCCTTTGCGAACTCTGCCTTTTTCGCTTCTCTTTAGCTACTTTATACCTCTCTTACGCGCGATAATGTCGGCAGCACCCTCTCGGCACAAAAGCTCTACGAACCTAGATTGTTTCTCTGCGACTTTGGATTGCACTTCCTCGCAAAACCACCAAGATTCTCTGTTGGCGGTTGGGACCTTGATGTCCTCTAGCCACCCAGTGAATCCTTTCTTTGCATCCTTGATAATCCGGCAAGAGTGCCCATGGCGGTCCGCATCTGTGGCGGCCAAGTCATCGGATCGAGTAGCAAGTCCTACAGACTTTCACTCTAGCGATTACGCGCCTCACCGTTTAAATTCTTCCAAAGAATCCGCGGCAGAACGGTGGCCGCTAATCTCCTTGATTGATGTCTCTCGAAAAGCATGTCACTACTACCGGTTTGTGTTGGGATGAGCAAGTCTCGCACAGGAAAACCCTACGGTCCACTGCATTTACTAAGATCACTTCTCCGCACCAGCAGATAGTCAATGCGGGTGTTGTGGCCCCGCTCCGGAAAGTGATCAAGTGAACATCCTCTTCTTGAAGAAGAGTTCGCTACTACCAGTCGTGACGGTAGCAAACTCTAAAATCGCTCGACCTTCGTCATTCCTAACTCCGGCCAAACCCTCCGTGTATCTCCTCGTAACCATCGCATCCGCACCTATATGGCCGTTCAGTCACCACCTATAAACAAGCGCCGATCAAGCGGGCACTCCTCACGAGCTCGTCGAGATGGTCCCAAGCTCTTCTTCTCTACCTTCGGTCCAGGCCCACCGTGGTGCATATCTTGTGATAACGTTGTGGTCTCCCATTGATACTTGAGTAATCGCCATAATCCTATCGCTACTCCGGGTCACTTGCACTACATTATCCTTGAGTCGGCCGTAAAATAACACCAACTCCGTTTCTCGTGACCTGAGGTAGGAGTACCATAGCTATGTAGTTTACCTCTCTCGTGCTTGAACCCTTCCATTTGGTCTCACAGGAAGCGCAATGTCCACCTTATGTCTCCTCGACACATCGCTAGCTCAAAGAGCTTCTGGGTAAGAGACCCACGTTCCAACTACCACCCTAATCCTCGTGAAGCCATGACCCTAGCGGAACCCTACCCCCTAAACCCGCCCACCCTACCATCACCGCCAACTCCACTAACCCGCTTACCCCGCCCGCTCGCCTACTCCGCCTACCCGTCTACCCTTGACCCGTGAAGACGCGGACCTCGGGTTACCATCACTATCAAGGGTCTATCCTAGACCGAGCAAACTATCGATGAGCAGGCAACAAAGGAAACAAAGGAACAAAGGAAAACAACACAAAGAAAGCCAACAATCAATAAAGATAAATGCGAGAACACTAACAAAAGTATGGGAGGAAAAAGGTGGTGACGAAAAAAAAACAACAAATAAAGATAATAATAATAATAATAATAATAATAATAATAATAATAATAATAATAATAATAATAATAATAATAATAATAATAATAATAAGTAGTAGAACTCAATTTGGTAGGAAAAAAATTAGGTGATCGGAAAAAAATTCGATTGGGAATTAAATGCGTGACGGTGACAGCGAATCAACTGGATCGACCTCGGAAAAACAAGGGTAAACTCCACTGCATGGTGGTGTAGTCTTGACCACCACTGGAAGTCGCGGAAAAAACAAAGAAAATCGACCCAATTGGAAATTAAGTCGACGACCATAATCACCGTAAATGCGCCTCCCATTCGATAAAGTTCAATATTTAGAAGCCAGACGGAGTCAATAAAAACCGTATGGGTCTAATGTGCACGAGAATTAAACAAGGTGCGTAAAAAGGAGGTACTCATTTACCAACGTTTGTTGTTATTCCCAAGTTGGTTCCCTCGCTTCCTTGTCTCGTTGTAGTTTTGTTTTCCAATCTCCAATTCATACCCCTTTCTTGTGTTCGAACCTTTTGTCCTTCGAATCACGACCACAGTTTTTTTTGTCGAATTTTCTTGTCCAACGATTATCCAAAAAACAAAGCGTATGTATTTGTTTTTTTTCTTGAACTCCTGTCTTGAACCAAGAAGGTCTCGGCCTTCCTTTTTTCTCTTCGAATTTTCTTCCTTGCGAACCAATTTGAATCCCTAGGCCTCCTTTGTTGTCGAATTGGTTTATACCAATACGGCAAACAAAAAGTTGCTTTCTTTCTTTTCTCGCTTATACCACACTAACACGTTGCTTCCCTTGTACGTTGTTCTTGATTTCTTCCTTTGCTTCGAAATCTAAAAACCTTTCCTACGTACAAAACTTGGTACCAAATTGGTAACCTCCACCGAAACAAAACAAAATATGTTTGCTTATGATTTTTCTTCCCGTTGTTGTTGTTTCCTTGTGTCGTCCCGACACTTCTCCACACAAATTCCTGAGCGCTCCTCTTCTTCCTTGTCACGTACGTTTCAATTTTCCTTCTCCACAACAACGTTTCCTCGCGTTATACCCCGCGTTTTCTTCTACTTGGTGTCTTGTTCTAACCGGTTTCACAAAGTCTTTGTCCCACTCGTTCTCTAACCAAACAAAGTTCCCTTTCCTTTCCTATGTCGTGTTAAAGCAAACACAAAAGAAAGTATCTTTGGTACCTTTCCACTCTTGTTCCACGCTTACTACGTCAAGAGTTTCCTTCCTTCCCTTCGTTGTTACCAACAAAGTTTTGCCCACCAATTCGTTTGATGTGAACGTTTGCAATCCCCTACGTAAATGATCGTGCAATATCTTCTACGTATCCTTATTCAAGTCTTGTTTCTCTTGGAAGAAAAGAGAAAACAAAAAAAAAACTTTTCCTGCTGCCTATCGAACGTGATGTTCACAGCGTATGCCCTTGGGTTGTCTCGATAGTATTTTGGTAACCAAAATGAAGCGTATAACCACTTGCTCTGATGCCAATTGTTGTCCCAAACTCTAGATCGAAATATATATAGATTGCAAAGTGTATGAAATGAATAAGTATATTTGTCTTAACCTTGTAAACGAAATACATATGAAACTATATATAGGTTCCTAATCGGTTCTTTGAACCGTTGTATCCATTCGGCGTAATAACCGAATTTGTAACTACCATTTTGTAATCGCCATGTAACTACCAAACGGTTACAAACTTTCTAACTAATTCGTTTGGTCCTTTGTGTATTTATATTTACATAAGAAGCAATGAGTAAGATTATGCGTTCACACTACACACTTTAGATATTAATTAAATTATTGGCTTCGTTATCTCTCCAAAGACTAGAGGAATCCATATTCATCAAATAAGCGCATGAGATCGGTGAATTGTCGTTGTAGATCACCAAACACTTTTATTTGATCTTTTAATTGAAGAGCGTAGCCTCATAAATAAATATCGCTCGTGACATAACAAAGTTCTCCCACTTCCAAGGCGTCGAGAAAGAACCTCCTGTCAAAGTGGTATCCGGTTCGAGGCTTAAGCAAAGTAGCAAGCACCTAAAAAAGACTCATTATAATCTATACTTTGCATACTACTATCCTATTTTGACTAGTTAATTTATGCTTGGGTTAATTTATGTTGTGTTTCATTTGCTATCAATGTGACAATATTGTTTGACTTTTTAAATAGGCGAAAAAGTATTTGTGGTTCAAACCAACGAATCCGATCCGTCGTGTTTCGACTGTACCAGAAGCTGGTCTATTTCAACCCAATCCCATTTTATCCGTGACCGATCCACTTGACCTATCATCTTGCCACGCTTTAATATCGGGAAAAGAGCTGCACAACACGCGCGACTTCTAAATGTTACCTTTTATGCAAGCCTTGAGGTGACTTTTGCCTCATGTATCGTTTTTCGGGACATGGTGACATGTCATTTGAAAAAAGGCACCATCGTCAACTCTCATTTTCAAAATGATCCAATGATAGCGCCTTACCAACCCGCCAAGGTTTCCTCTGACTTCTCTAGCAATTCGACTGCGGCATATATATATCAACCGTTAACTCTATATAAGAACAAAATCCACAACATCTGATTATTGAAGATGACACTTATAGCTCTAGGGTGAAGTTGAACATCTCGGGGTGTATCTTTGCCCTCCAAGTAGTCAATGACATGTGAATTCACTTTTGGACCTATCATTTCGCTAGGAGTTGCAAATACACTTATTTGTTTCTTTATTGAATATACAACATGTAAAGGGTTGTAAGCGTGACGGATCCAGGATTGTGGAGCATTCAAGGGAAACGCTCGCCAAATGTTTGTTGAAAGTCCAATGATGATAATGGATTGACCTTCATATCCGATATGACATTTGAATGGTCTGACTTGTGTGCAGTGGGAAACTGGGCCATATGATTCATCACATTGATCGAATCTGTTTGTTATACGATTTATATCATTCTTGAGCTTGCTATTGCAGAGCAAAACAATATAAGGTTTTATCCGTTTAGCTATTGTGACAAAGTGAAAACTTAAGCATATAGGAAGCGGAAGAGCTCTTGTTTTTGCTTATGAGCCCCACTCGACTCCCTTTCATCTCTTCCGGTCTTATACGGAAAGAAAGCGGGATGAGCAGGCTTGAGTGTTGATAGGTGACTTTAAGGTAGGCGCCTATCTCTTATTATATTATAGCAAGTCGGGATTGGTGGCCTAAATGGAGGAAAATCTATAAATAATTAGCATTTTGCCTGGATAGAACTTTTTCAATTCATGATCTAAACTACAGCAACGTGTGCTCCTTCCCCATCCAAAATGAAGAATACACCTATTACGATTTTTTCCCCGTAGTATCATAATTTTAAATGTTTTGGTGTTTAAATGATAGTTATTGTCATTTAATTTGTAAGTATTCGAAAGCGTTGGAATCAAGATAGAAAAATGATCTTTGTGTAAATGTAATTAACATTTACATCAAAGATTATCTGAATGGTAGATATTGAAATGTGTTGGAAGATTAAGATCAATCAACATCGGTTTATGTTATTTAAACCTTAGTTACATATTTGTAATATTATTAAGTAGTTTTATTAGTTTGCAACCATGTATGTATCAATCATAGGGCTGCAAGATTCATTTGGTCTTGGCCATAGTCCAATAAACCTTCGACAATTGTTAGTTAAGTCACAAATGACAATTAAGTTAGTTATAGACAGTTACATAACAGTTATTTGATAAAGGGACACGTCTATTGGTACAACTGAACCATCACATCCCTTCCTATCATGCCTGTTCACATCCCTTCCTAGTATATCTCTTGCATACTACTTTTGCACATAAACACTTTCACAGACTTTCAAACTTTTGTCCTACACAATGGTGTACACCAACTCCTATCATGAACACAGATGGTCAATGGGTCAAAGGAACTTCCTTTTCGTCGAGCAAGTTTTTCAACACCCTAGGCAGTGAACCTAATCGTTGTAGTGTAATATTAGGGTAAGCCACGGGTATTGATATCGTTCTCTAGGGGAATAGGAATGCTAGTGAGAAGTTACTACGCTAAGGTTGGGGTTGAGGAAGATTATTTTTTATCTTTTTTATATTTTTTAGGAAATGAAAAGGTACGAATCTCGGAGTTTGGATTTGGGGGTAGGTATTTCTACCGATTACTCTACTTATCTAATTAACTAAGCTAGGGGTAGTCTATGTCTATTGTTGTGTGCTCGTATGATAGTTAAAAATGTGTTTACTTAGATTTTATTACTCCCTAGTTATCTCCTATTGATGGTTGAATTGTCACGTCCTTATTCTTAGCGCGTTGTGTTTCTAAGGTAAGTAGGGTATCGTTTATCCCTAACTCTTTGAAGCTACCAAGGTTAATGACTACAAAATCTCTAGGATTCATAAACTTAACACTAAGGTATTCTTTGGATGTTTAGCCTACAATAACTCTAGGTGATTATAAACTAAGGTTGAACAAAGATTAATCAAGCATTAATAAACTGACGAATGACCTATCGCAATACTAGGTCAATAACAATTAAGATAAGAGACAACCAATCAATATTCAATAACTAGGTTTCATATTACCTAAGCAAACACACAAATAAATTAGCGGACATAGAGAACATGCAAGCACACACACAATCAATTGAAGACATAATTGAATCAATGAAGTAAAAACTTATCTTGATGTACGATAGGGTATGGAACCTAAAATCTTGTACAAAGCGGTCTTGGTTTGGTTTAGGTTTTACTCCACAAAACTACCTCTCTGGCGAAAATTGATTCTATATATAGTGTTACAAATTGCGGCGGCGTCACTTTTTAATTGTGGCGTCGTCGGGTTCCGTCATTAGGGTTTCGTCTTGGCGGCGTTATCATTGTGACGTCACCTTAGGTCATGCGGCGTCTCCTTGATGTCGGCGCCGTCGGATCAAATCTAGGCCGTCACGAGTTGCGGCGCCTACTCTTTTAAAAACGATGCCGTCACACAAATAAGCAATTTAGCTCTTGAGTCGTCTAAAACATGTTCCGGCGTCACAAATAAAACATGACACCGTCCCTTTCAATTCGTGACTTGAGTGTCTCGATTCTTGACTTTGGCCATTTTCTTCGTATATTCGAGCCTTTTCGTCCGAATAAGTGTCATTCCGACAATTTGCCTTCAAGATACCTAAAAGTGAAAAGAGCGAAATTAAGTAATAACGGATACAAAAGTGATCAATTAAGGGCTTAAATGACCCCTTAAAAGGTACCTTTTAAATCCTTATCATATATCCTACACTTGGTATTTGCTTGTCCTCGAGCCAATGTGCTTTAGCCAATTAATTTATAAGTTAGGGTCATGAAGCATTAGTTTAGAATGATTCAAAACACATATAAGCCCGAGAAAAGTCATAACAAACACGGAAATTATATGCTAGCACCTCACATGGGGTGTTTGGATACTCATATCTCTCGGTGTATATGAAATATAACAAGTTGGAAATGGAAGATAAACACTCATTAACGGTCCTAGTACATAGATTATCAAAGGCTTGAGACTAGATCAAACCTCCATCGCTTTGGCGTAAGCACCTAGGAAAGACTATCCAAGAGGTCTTTTAAAGGGTTGTAACGTTAGGCTTACGGTAGGGAAACAAAGGGTTTGGTGGGATAGGCGATTTAGTGGTGGCAAGTCAAAAATCTTTACGTTACAAGCATGCGAAGAATAGCGTTGCTAAGCCAAGACTCGACACTCTAAACTCTTTATAAATTGAAATAAACAAACATAAATTTAAAGATAGATGTAGGATGGTAGCCCGTATGTTTTTTTTTTCTTTTTTTCTTCTTTTTTTTTAACACTCTATTTTTTTCTTTTTCTATTTTTTTCTGCTTTTTTTTCGATTTTTTTTTCATACACTTTAACTCTACCATCCTCTACGATAACATCAAAATAATAGAGATTTATAGGCACATCCCTACACTTGAGTTTTTATTACTCTAACACTAATTTGACCCGAATTGAAAAGATCAAAACACTTGGAGTGCATTATTATGCAAATAAAGGGAATTTGAATTTAACGTTCCCTTCCGTCATTTCATAAATTTAACTTTTCCATGAGTCCCAATCGTCCCAAAGCGTGTACAAAGGATATGACTCGACTTAGCAACTTATGCAAGCAACAAGATAATTGAACTAAGGGTTTAGTGTGATAACAATAATGCACTAAAAGTAAGTGCATACAAGGTAGAGCTAAGGTGATTTGGGTGTACATTTGGGGTGGATTGTAAACAATGCTCTTCATTGATATTCGAAAAACCGAAACATCACGAGAACAGCGAAAAGGATAGGCTACGAGGGGTTAACTAGGGGTATCGTGTACTAAAGATGAGTACAACGTAAGGGTGTGGGGAATTACTCAACCGATGTGGAAGAAGTAATTATATTACGGGTGTCAAACAAGGGTTATCCTAATGCCTCTTATCATTTAGTTATTCCTAACTACACAAGTGTAGTCTTACTAGCGATCTCGAATGCATCACAAAACAAGTTCTAGAATCTATTATACTACGGTTCACACTCTAAGCATTAAAGATGAATGCTTTAATTCCTACTAATCTAAGGCGATCCTCGCATTTTGGGTGGAATTTAAGTGGTAAAGGGTTTTTGTGCTAGTCATATAATTTCCTATCCATGAGGCGCTTTATTAAGACTAATGGCCCACTCCTACATGTCATGAAAAATTTTAAATTTGGTGCCAAAATTACCCTAACCGAAATTTCTCATGGTTTATTACACAAATGAGATTGGACAAGGCAAATAGTCAAGGATAAGCATAGTTTCAAAGTTCCGTTTATTTTCCCTCCTACACTTAAAGCGAACATTGTCCCCAATGTTCCCGAAATATCAAAGTTATGATAATGGAAGGTAATTAAAAGCGAAGAAACTAGTACTCCCGATTAGCTCGGTAGGATCCGTGTGAAGTGGTGGTTACATCTTTCTTCAAGAAGAATGTTTGCGTGAAAAGCTCCTTCTCATCTTATGTATTTTCTTCTCGATAAATTAAACACGCACACTTGAAGAAAACAAAGCGAAACCTTCACGTAAAATCGGCGGTAACAAAATATATATGACTCTACTAAACTAGGATATAATGCTTGTGGAATGGATGTTCTGATTTTACGGAAAATTAAGACACAGAAAATTCAAAAATTTATAAGTAGCTTAGAAAGCGAGAAAAAGTAATAAATTTGTTTTTGCTCCTCTGACCCGTCGAGTTGCGATCTGACGCCGTCGGGTTATCTGACAGAAGCGGTGCGATTTTCTAGAAAAAATTACGGAATATTTATATCTTTAGAATGCGGAAAAATTTCACGCAAAACATCCATTATGACTCGATACAAGCATTTGACTCGAACAAACACATGGATATCTTTTATTAATTGTAATTCTCATGTTCGCGTTTCTTTTGGCGTGTGTAATCCTCCTACACTTATCCCTTATGTAAAATACCTTTATATGTAATTAAGGCGAGGTTAAAGACAAAATAAAGCATTTTACAAATTTAAACATGAGAATAAACAATCAATAAAGATACGACACACAAACAAGCAAACAATTAAGCATGGGTTGCCTCCCGAAGCGCTTTTCTTTATTTATGAGTCTTGTAGCTAGACTAGAAGTCGTGCCCTACGTGCCGATATAAGTAAGCTTATCCTCAAGGATGTCATAAGGATGAACCTTATCATTTAAGTTCCTATTAGTACTTTTGGTTCGATATGCCTTTTCAAATTCCTCTCCATCGGGGTCATAGATCGTTATCCTAATGTGCCACTCTCCATTACCATCACTAGGCGGTCTATCCCAATCCCACCTATGCTTGGGCTTATCGCTCTCAACTTTCCACTTATTCATGACAAGGTTGGCGGGCTTCCTAGGAACTCGGTCATCTTCCTAAATACTAAGCGTCCTCGAGCGGGTCACTTCCATGTCCCTAGCCAATTATTTTTCATGGAAAGTTGCTTTACTAGCAAAGGCTTCATCTAGATAAAAAGGCCGTTGGGTACCTATGAAGTTCTTATTAATCCAAGGTCCATATCTAGATTGTGCTCTATCCAACCTAATCTCGTGTGGGATTTCCTCTTCTTTATAGTAAGTATGCTTTTTGACATCGTAAATCGACCTAGCACTCCCTTCTCCTACCACTATTTTGGACATCTTACAATCAATGATGGCACTAGCGGTAGCTAAGAATCCTCTTCCTACAAGCAATGGGCATGTCGGGTCCTTATTCATGTCTAGCACATGGAAATCCGCTAAAGAGTCAATTCTCTCGTGTACTACCATGTCTTTTATTATCCCTACGGATATGCAATACTACCGTCCGCTAGACCTAAGATGGTTTCTGTTGGTTCTATCTTACCTAAGTTAAAGGCTTCTATGGAGGACAACGGAACAAGATTGATGCATGATCCTAAGTCGGCTAGAGCATCGAGAGGTTTGGAAGTTCCAAGCCTACGGAAGAGTGAATAGCCGGGATCGTCAAACTTCTTAGGTAAATTATCTTGCACAAAAGTGGACCCATGTTTTCCAAGTCTAAGTTCTAGCTCATATTTTTCTTTTAAAGCATTATAATAAGGTGCATGAGCTAAGACTTCAGAAGCTGGTTTTCTTGATGGAGTTCCTTGTACTCCTCTTATAGATTAGGTTTGGGTTCTTGGTTGTGGGTTTCTCAGAGTAGGTTTTACCAATGGTGCGGGGCCTTGGTACCTCATTTTGGATTGCTTGGAACCCTTGTTGATAGCGTTTACCGAGTGGACCGTTGGGTGTGAGGGGCATGGATCGCGCTCTCCCATGGTAAACAAGAACATGAAGTCGATGAAATCGAACTCACTTTTGGGTTCTTTATAGTATCACTTGGGAGTGCTCGATTTCCGGTCATTAAAGGCTTTTAAGAGGGCATCAAGCTTGTTTGTCATCTAGTCTTGTAGGTAAGCTTAAAATCGGCTTCAAGCTTAGTCGATCGAGTTTCTTGAGATGACACGAATCTAGATCAATTGCCTCAAGACTAGTGGGGTTCCGGTGTTTGGAGGTTGAACCTATTAGGTGGACTAGATGAGCTTTGGGGTGTGTTTGAATTTTGGTTCCACTTAAGGTTAGGGTGATTCCTCCATGAGGGGTTGTAGGAGTTTCCTAAGTTGTTTTGTTCGGGCTTGAAAGTGTACCACTTCTCCCGCTCCGTCGGTATCGTGGGCGTGGTCCATAAAAGCTTGTTCGGAGGTCTTGTGCAATCACGAGTGTCATGGGGACCACTACATAACTTCACAAGGTAGAGTGATTTTATTCACTGATGTGAAGACTTAGGATTCTCGTAGGAGCTCATTAGGAATTTAACTTGATCTTGAGCTCGATCATCCTACGATTCGGAAGATTGTGAGTCAAGGGAGCAAGGAGATTGCCTTTACGGTTTTGGACAACTCACGGGGTCATTCCAACTTTCGTTGTCATAGAGCAAGGTCCTCTATTATACCCCACGATTCTTCGGCGGTGAGATCACTAAGTTTTCCACCGGCGCTTGGTCAATGGATCGCTTAGTGAGGAAGTTGACATGATCGTAGAAGAGTTGGACTTGAAGCCAAAGATCAATGCCGTGATGAGGACTCCATGGAGTAAGTCCTTGAATCGAGTCCATGCTTCGTAGAGATTCACCTTGACATTGTTGGAACATCAAGATTTCATTCCTAAGCTTAGTAGTTCTCCCGGTGGGAAAAATTGAGTAAGGAAGCGAGAGGTGAGATCATCGACTTGAGATGGGCCGGCGGGAAGTCGCTCAAGCCAATTACTAGCTTGGTCCCATAGAGAATTGGATGAGGCAGACGCGTGGTCTCCCGAGTAGTAACATCGAGGTCGATGGAATCAACAATTTTAAGGAAATCCTTAAGATCTTGATTAGGATCTTGAACGAAGTCCATGGAATACACATCCGTTTTGCACCAACCGGATGGTGTCGGATCATGAGGGCCGTAGTTTGGGCTTGGTCGGGAAGCTCAATGGTGTTCCTATAGCCTAGGTGGCTTGGTCTCAGTATTCACCAAAGTACGGCCTCTTGGTGGGTCATTTAGTGGTGGGTTGATGGTGGTGGTTGGTTATCACCTTCCATGATGAAAAGTGATGGGGTTCTGAACAAAGGTCACAAAGAGGGGATAGACTACGAGGAAGCTAAAATGGGAAAAAAGCTTACTTGATATGATTCAAGCAAGGAAACCTAAATGAGGTGGACTCTAACTAGCTATTCTATTCCCGACAGCACGCAAAAAAATTGATCGCTTACGGTGCGTTCGGGGTCAAAGGATCTTCCTTTTCGTCAAGCTACTTTTCAACACCATAGGCGGTGAACCTAATCGTTGTAGTGTAATATCGGGGTAAGCCGGGTATTGATATCTTCTACAGGGAATAGGAATGCTAGTGAGAAGTTACTACGCTAAGGTTGGGGTTGAGGAAGATTATTTTTATCTTTTTATATTATTTAGGAAATGGAAAGTACGAATCTCGGGGTTTGGATTTGGGGTTGGTATTTCTACCGATTACTCTACTTATCTAATTAACTAAGCTAGGGGTAGTCTATGTGTTGGGAATTACAGTAAACTCTGGATCTGTTGAAGTATCTGCCGAAGAGATTACTAGAAGAAGAATGGATTACTGCTGAAGTTATACTTGACCGAAGTGTTCGCAAATCGTGATTACTGTTGAAGTGCGAATCAGCGTGGGAGAGATAAGCGCAGATATGTAGGCCGTATCACGGGGAAAAGTCGGTGGCCAGTATGAAAGATGAAATTTGGCCGTATTGTATAGAGCTTACTCGGAATAAACAATATGATTAGTAAAACAATATGATTAGTTGCATGCTTGTCTAGATGCATCGTTGTTTATGTTTGTATTAGGGCGTCGTTGTGGCGCTCGTGAGTCATTAGGGTTTCTTGCCTATAAAAGGAACCATAATAGTTAGTAATAGAGTTTTCAAAGTCTTTCAAGTGCGGTAAAATATCCGAAACATAGAGTTTCTATAATCAAAAGATCCATAGAGGATCTAAGGTTCTTAGTTATTATAACTTGTATTTACATTCCGCTAAAGAATACGAGTTGTAGAGATCTTCTATTAGTTTGCTTATGATTACATAGGCAACACTAACGATCTCAGAGTGCTTAAGATCTATCAAGGTCTTTGTGTTTTCAACAAGTGGTATCGAGCCTCGGAAAGTCTCTACGATACTAAGAACCATTCTCACCCTCATACAACCAAACATACCCTCACCATACGGATCGATAATGGCTGAAGTCACCAACACAAACAACACCAACACCACTTCCATGCAACGACTTAGTCTTTCAAGCAATAATGGTAAATTTCCTTATTTAAAAAGGAAGAATATGATCTTTGGACTATGAAGATGGGCTGGATTTCCAATATTGATTGGAATCGTGGGAGTAGTGAAGAAAGGAAGCAGTCTAAAGAAAATGATTCGAGACGGGGATGGGAAGTTTATCATGGCTCCTCCCAAAGCTAGCTGAAGAGGTCTTTGGCTATGCACGAGAGAGCACAAAGTAAAACTATTGCCTTCAAGCCATTCACGAAGATCACTGTGTGATTTTCACCATATGGATGATGCAAAGGACATATGGATGGCTCTCAAAGCAAGGTTCGGTGGAAATGAAGAATCGAAGAGAATGAGAAAGTCCATGCTCGGACAACAATTTCAAGACTTTAATATCTCAGAAGAAGAAGGTATCCGCAAGGGATCGGACGGGTTCCATAGGATTTTGAGTCACTAAACCGGTGAATGCAAAACGATAATGATGATTGCAATTCAAAGTTCTCGATCCTTGCCTCCATCATGGTTACATGTAAGTATAGCCCTCGAGGCTAAAGGTGGGTTGGACATGCTCACCTTTGATGAGCATAGCCTATGGACTCGAGAACTCTTGAAACGATGTCGAACTCCTACCGTACATCTTCTTACGGCCATACGACTTTTGTTGGGACATCTCGCTCCAACATGATGGTACATGCTCCTAGTTCCAACTACTTTCCATCATCTCTAGTTCAACTACTTTCCATCATCTTGCACTCCCACTCCACCACATAACACTCGTCCCACTCCACCATGTTCTCAAACTAAGACTAGTAGTGTGATGGAGGATGTTCTTCATTCATTTGTTCTTTGATTATGATACTCGGTATCTTGCATATGAAGACTTTGATCAGTTGGACCAACTTGAAATGGAGGAGATGCGAAAATGCGGTGGCATTCTTTATGCTGTGGATATCAAAGGTTTGAAGAGAAGTCTTAAAGGAAGTTTGCTTTCAAGGAAAGGAAGCTTGCTTCGCTTTGACGGAGAAAAGTCAAGTGTTTCACTTGCCACGGATGGGGCATTTCTCGAGGAATGCAAAGGCAGGAAGAGTGGAGATGGAGCTAACTACATTTCTATCAGTGACAATGAGGAAAGCTGGAGCTTGACTCTTCTCACCATGGATGAGCAGGTCAAGCTGGGCGCACATGAACACGTGAATGAGGAAGCTCATAATCTTGATAAGCTTGGATTCTTTGGCAAGGTGCACCGGATGAAAGGCATGATCGGTTTGCCTTGATGGGACTATCTCGGTGCACAAGCTGTATATTTGGTTGTAGTCTAAGATACAACGAACTTAAAGAAGAGTATGATGCTATGAAACCTAAATTCGATGAATGCTATGTTGAAAATGAAGCTCATAAACTAGCATTAAAAAGCGAGAGAAAGACAAAAGGTATGGTTTCAAAAGAATCAAATAGCTTATGAAGAAAAGATAAAGGTGTTACGGTTTGATCTAGAAGTTGCAAATAATTACTTAAAAGCGTACGAGAAAGCAAAATTTGAAGGCGTAATCGAGAACCTAGAGCTCAAAGAAAAACTAGTTGAGAAAATAGCTAGGCATAAGGAATGGTTAATTTCGGTGATAATCGGCTAGAAATCTATAACGATCAATCGGTAACCTACGGCTTAGGATTAGGCTTTCAAAAGTATGTAGGAGTAGAAGCTAGGTATGATGGTGGTAAATCCACTTTGACAAAGTTAGCTAACTTTGTAAAGAAGGTGAAATGCATGCCGTCCTTGGACCTATTAGAGGTGAATTTATGCCCGTTGACCTATCCATCCTTTGTTGACTTTGATGGATCACATCATCTATATGGCAAAAGTCAAAGACTTGCGGACCACGATACCTCATCTAATGACTTTGTCTCTTGCTCGGCGGTGACAATTCATCGGATCAAGGGTCTACTTCCTATGAAAGCTGTGATTCAAATGAAGTCGACCTTCCTAAGCCCTCACACGAGCTACACCCAAGTCGCACCAGGTCTACTTACAAGCCTTCTAGGGAAGGCTTTGAGGAATCAACTTCAAGAGCAGTTTCTTACGAAGATTTATCTTTAAAGCTTTGCATAATCGATCTGTTAAAAACAATTCCTTGAATGTTTACGATTTAAGTATACGCATGTAATCAAACATCTCCTATTTGAATAAATCTTCGAGAGGAAGACATGTTTTGTGTGTGGAAGTAAATTTCATTTAATTAAGGATTGTGATTTTTATGAGCAAAGATTGGGTGCATGTGCTACTCACGAAACATAAATCTAAGTGGACCAATGTTGATAATATTCACCTTATGTCCCACAAGCGGCTATCTGACTCTCATTGGAGAGGTTCGGTTAATGAGACTTTATGTGCAACCAACTAGCCCATACTTTAATCATGGTTATTGGCCTACATATGTTGACTCTATGTATCTTTGGGATGGGATATAGAATCTTCTTTGTGAAGCCCTCGGTGAGTTGTTCTTGGACTATCGAGGACCCAATCATCAATGGAGGACCAAGAACAATGGTGGATCCTCTAGATCTTCATGGCCTAAACACATGATCCATGAGGCGGGGTTCAAGTCGATGTGACTTGAACCTTCTTTAGTGCTAAGCGTATGTATATATTTTGTTGTTGTTTGTAGGATCATCCCTTAAACATAAGAATATTGGTATTGTTGATAGTGGGTGTTCGGAAGCATGTTTGGGAGCAGAGATATGATGCACAATTTTGTTCCTATAGAAGGAGGAGGCAATGTGACTTTTGGAGGAAGTGATGGGAGTATCACAGGAAAGGCACCATAAAGACACCTCGTCGGATTTTGAAAATGTGTACTAGGTTAAGGAACTTGACATTTCAACTTGTTCTCCGTTTCACAAATCGTGACACTAAGAACAAAGTACTCTTCTCACGAGAATGAATGTCTTGTGAAGACTTCAAACTCCCGAGAAAAAACTTCAATTCGCTAAAGTTCCTCGAACTACAATTTATACACATTCAACCTTAATGAAGTTCAACTGGTGGTGACCTCACTTGTTTGGTGGCTAAAGCATCTCTTGATGAGTCTACTAAATGGCATAGGAGGATGGCTCATGTGAATTTCAAGACCATAAACAAACTCTCTAAAATGAGTCTTGTTGAGGTCTTCCTCAAAGTTTTCACTGTGATCATAATTGTGTTGCATGCAACAAAGGAAAACAACACCGAGCCTCCTACAAGCTATCAATGCTATGAGCATCATTTACGAACCTCTTGGTTGCTCCATGGATCTGTTTGGTCCAACTCAAGTCGAAGCATTGATCATAAGTACTTACTGTTTGGTTATCAGCGATGGCTATAGCGATTTTGTTGGGTTTTCTTTCTAAGAACCAAAGATGAAACATCTCAGTCTTGTTGAATTCATCACCCTCGTTGAAAATCGGTTGAACAAAAGGTTATGGGAATTCGATTGTGATAATGGGACGAGTTCAAGAATGCTATTCTTATAGAACTACGTGGGTCAAAAGATATAAAAGGGACTATAGTAATCCAAGAACCCCACAACAAAATGGGGTGGGTGAAAGAAAGAATAGGACCTTAATAGAACGCAAGATCAATGCTTGCGACTCTAAAGCCCACTATGTTACGGATGAAGTCATTGTTGTACGCGTGCTATGTGCTAAACAGGTCTCCATTACTAGACCTCGACTCAAAACACCATATGAACTTCTCTTTGGGAAGGTTCTGTCATTCACTACCTAAAACCTTTTGGTTGTCAAGTGACCATTCTAAACACCGGTGATCCGTTGGGAAAGTTTGATGAGAAGGGCGATGATGGTTATATTATGGGTTATTGACTCATAGTAAGGCATCTGAGGTGTACAATTTGCAAGCCAAGAAAATAGAGAGACTTTGAACACGAGATTTTTGGAAGATAAGCCTAATGTTCAAGAACAGGGTCATCGTGGTCTTTTGACCTTGACTATTTAGCGATTATTTGGATTACACTAGACATTTGGCTAACAAAATGCGGGTCCTCAAGAGTCTCCCAGCTAACAATGCGGTACCTTGGATGATGACTACGAAAATGAGTTTGAAGGCGATGAACAACCTATTCTTGTGCCTTCTTTCTCCCCAACAATATTACGGTACCACTCGAGGATATTCTTGATCGAGTGATGAAGATGAATCACATTATCTTGAGGACCTTACTGGGCTTGGACTCAGAATTTCTGACTAAGCTTGAAGCAGAAACCGAATGGAGGTTGCTAATGAAGAGTCGATAGAAACCATGTTTCACTTTGAAGTTGATTCTGTCACACCTACCATCCACAAATCCAGCTGAAGGCTATCTTGTTTCTTCTCATGTTCCTTCTCAGTGTCTTGGACTTTGGAGAACCTTATACATGCTTTCCAAAACCCTCGGATCTTGGAAATCATCAACCCAAAGTGGCATCTTCACCTCGCCCTCTTGTGATCTTTGAGTTTGAAACAACTATCACTAATCTTGATTCATCCATTGAAGTCGACCCTCGCTACTCGGAGGATCAATATTGCTTATCCTCGATCAATATTATCGGTGATCTTGGCACTGTTAGAACTCGAAGGGCTATAACAAGTCCTCAATTTGACTGATTGCTTTTCTCTTTTGTCTCCAACCGGCAAAGAGACAATCACACAGACTTCAAGCATTATACATTTGCTTGTTTTCTTTCTCAGTGGAACCAACAAGTGTTTCTCAAGCTCTTAACGATTCAAGTGGCTAGAAGCAATGCAAGAAAAATGCAACAATTTCACAATCAGTGAGGTTTGGATCTTGGTTCCACTCCACGATGGCAAATATGCCATTAGGACAAAGTGGATTTTGAAGAATAAAGAGATACTCGGTGTTGTGATAAAAACAAAGCAAGATTAGTGGCTCAAGGCTTGAGACAAGAGGAGGATTGATTATGATGAAGTGTTTGCACTTGTTGCGAGTTGAAGCCATTCGAATTTTCTTGGCTTATGCTTCTTACATGGGTTTCATGGTGTATCGGATGGATGTTAAAGGTGCTTTTACGTATGGTGAGATTGAAGAGAGGTTTATGTCACTCAACCCGAGGATTTGAAGACCAGATCACCCAAATCATGTTTACAAGGTTGTCAAAGCTCTCTATGGCTTACATCGGGCACCTAGAGCTTGGTATGCTAGGCTTTCATCCTTCTCTTTGAGCATGGCTATAGGAGAGTGCTATTGATAAAACTACATTCCTAAAGAAGAATTACTCGGACATCATTCTTGTGCAAGTTTATGTGGATGACATTATTTTTGGCTCCACAAACGAAGCTTGGTGCGAATTTGAGGAACTAATGAAGGGAGAGTTTCGGATGAGTGCTATGGGAGAGCTTACTTTTGGGTCTCCAGTTCGTGAAACAAGATGGCATCTTTATCATCAAGATAAATATGTGAGGACATTTGAAGAAATTTGGTATGGAAGGTGTTAGGGCGCCACAACACCTTATGAAGCTCAAAGACAAAAGCAAATAATGACCCGGATCTACACGCAGAATGTTCATCATGCATGGTCCATGATTGGTTCATTGATGTATCTAAACTTCAAGACTCGATATTACTTTTCTTTGTGAGTGTTTGTTCTCGACATCAAGTCACTCACTTACTTCCCATCTCAATGTTGTCAAGAAGATCTTTAAGTATCTCAAAGGCCAACCTCGGTTAGGCCTTTGGTACCAAAGAGTCTCCTTTCAAGTTGAAAGCATATAGTGGCGGTGATTATCTTTGGTGCAATCTGGATAGAAGATCCATGGCTGGAGGCTGCCAATTTCTTGGAAAAGGTTAATTTCTTGGCAATGCAAGAAACAAACCATTGTGGCTACCTCAACTCTTGAGCGAGTATGTTCTTCGCAAATTCTTGTAGACGGGTCCTTTGGATTCAAAACCAATTCTTTGGACTATGGGTACAACTTCATGAACACAATAATTTTATTGATAATCAAAGTACCATCTCGCATAGTCAAAAATCCGGTTTTCACAATGAACAAAACACATTGAAATCGTGCACCACTTTATAAGAGATGCATATGAAAACATTTGATAAAAGTGGTTAAAATTCATCTTGATGATAATGTGGCGGACTTGTTAACAAAAGCTTTTGATAGACCAAGGTTTCAACACCTTGTGGTCAATATAGGAATGCTAAACCCTTGATGCCAAAGTTTAAGGGGAGGCATAGGCCTCTGGGAGGCATATGCCTCGGGAGGATTTATGCAAACTGCATATTTTGTATGATTATTTTGTTTACTAACACTAAGCATACTAATAATTCTTTAGTTTGTTTGTCTTTGTGTTGTTCTTGTGTGTTTTTGTGTCATTTTGCGGTTATGCGGATTGCATTTTGTCTATTCCTTATGCGAATTGCGGTTTGTCTATTCCATGATCAAGATCAAATTCATCAAGTGTGGTTCATTGGTATATGGTCAAGATAGCTACAAGATTGTTGCTTGTTTCTTACGAAATTAAAAGTCTTTGAAGCAAACAATTTGATTCCATGAAGTTATTATCTTGAAGAAAAGAAATTGAAGTCAAATTGTTCTTTCATTCATTCAAGCTTTTACGACTTACGACACAAAAGTCAACCTACTACAAATGCATCTTCAAGATCGAGCTATACACTTACGCTAATCCTAATCTAGTACATATCATCTATTCCGACATCTAAGTGAATGTTGGATATGCATTAGATGTTGGATATGCGTTAAGTGGGTCTTGCATAACCACCCATTCCGATCATCTAGATGGTGGATATGCATGACCAATCTGACGTAAGATGCTAAGGACCAAAATGGAAGGATGGATTGATGCAAGCGTTGATGATGACGATGACCACACATAATGATGGAGAAAAATAAAGTCTCTGTGTGTTTCATCTATGCATTTCAACAAAATGCAATCCATCCACCCTCTAAGCCCTTCTATTATCGATGTGTGTTGATGCACCAAAAGATGGCGAAGTGAGACCAAGAACCACCTCTCTATCTTTGGGAGTGGCGGATTCACGCACGAGGCCTTTGTTGAGGCCGAGTCTTTGGAGGTTGGGAGTATGATGTTCCCTCCTTATAGGAGTCATCGGAATCATCGTGATTCACTTGGATTCACTACACTATTGTTGTGTGCTCGTATGATAGTTAAAAATGTGTTTACTTAGATTTTATTACTCCCTAGTTATCTCCTATTGATGGTTGAATTGTCACGTCCTTATTCTTAACGCGTTGTGTTTCTAAGGTCGTAGGGTATCGTTATCCTAACTCTTTGAAGCTACCAAGGTTAATGACTACAAAATCTCTAGGATTCACGACAAGAAAATGGGGTTTTGGGACGAAACTTTTGGAAGGGTCATAAAGTCGTGCCAAATACACGTAATTGGCACTTATGGGTCACCGTGACAAACAATTAGGTATTTGGGACGGCTATTATAAGCATTCCAAATACGTATGCGTTTGGAACGTTTTATAATAATGGTGCCAAATACATACGCATTTGGGACGGTTTGAGTTATGATGTCAAATATTTGTGTATTTGGGACGGTTGATACTCTTGGTGCCAAATTGTATATGTATTTGGAACGCTATCTCATGTTGGTGCCAAATATTTATGTATTTGGAGCAGTTGAGTACGACGATGACAAATACCTATATGTATTGGAATATTATCTAATGCTAGTGCCAAATACTTATGTATTTGAAGCGGTTTAATAGGTTGTGAAAATTACAAATGTATTTGGGCGATTTTTATAAAGCTGCTTTTAGTTATTATGTTTTTGGAAAAAGTGACCTAATTTCTGCTTTTTCCTTGCGTGTTGACTATATTATGCCTTTATTATTTTGGACATCAAAAGATTTATAATCGATTTTGTTAATTTACTCTAATATTCAATGGCCCTTCGTCATTAACTTTCAATCTCTATATTTAATGTATATATCGAATTAGCATCTATCATATTACTTAAAATAAGTAGCCTTCTAATTTTGGTGAGTTAACTTTGTTGTTTCTTAAATAAACATTTTTTCCTTAGGGTCAAGTTAAAAATATTCATACTATATATATAAAAGCGGATAAAAATGAGTGATCAGTCATCTATTTCCGAGGTTACATGGTATGGCGTGTCTTTGATTCATATGTACATGTTATAATATTTTGAACTTTACTACTAGAAAACAAGGCAACAATGATGATTCTTGTGAAAACAACTCCTTCGGATAAAATTGAGCGAATTACCAGCATTCTTGGCAGATTACATTGTCGATGGAATACCAACAGATTTCCGGCGGATTACCGACGTACGAAATTCCATTAGTAATTGGTCGCCAAATACCGAAGGATCTTTGACGGACCAATGATGGATGGAAGATATCGTCGATATTCCATCAAGAAAATCTATGGATTATAGACAGACGAAGATCTGTTGGTAATCCGTCGTTAATTGTCGACGAATCATTAAGGGTCGAAAATCCGTTGGTAATCCATCGTTAATTGCCGACGAATTATTGGCGTAAGGTTATTCATTTGTTATCTCTCATTATCACCAATAGGTTATCGACGAAATTTATAGTTCTATATATTTTAATGTGCTACACTTCCATAACATCTTTAGTATTCGTCGATGGCTTTCATTTTGAGTGTTAGTAACTTAAGATGTGTAATAGGAATAATGACATCAATCATTTGCTTCATCGATTGTGACTTCCCCTTTTAAACAAATGACTGTTACGTTCTTGCCATATATAATAAGTTGTCGGCGCCTATAGCTAACATCAACCTACTATACTCTAGGGGTGTGCACGGTCCAAAAACCGGACCGGACCGACACTCGATTTCGACAAAAATCTTACACCGAGACCGGACTGAATGTGGTCGGTCCTTCGGTCCAACAAGGCCAAATTAGCCCAAATTCGTCCGGTCTCGATCCGGTCGGTCGGTCCGGTCCAACAAGGCCAAATTAGCCCAAATTCGTCGGTTTTGGTCCGGAACGGACCGGACCGAGGACCGACTGCCCAAAAGCAAAGACCGCAGATCGGACCGAATGTGGTCGGTCCGGTCCGTCCGGTCTCGGTCGGACCGACGGTTGGTCGTTCGGTCGTATGCTCACCCCTACTATACTCTACACACCACTTCCATCAAAGATAAGAATTAAGAAAGTTGATCACATCGATCCATCGACCCACTATACCTTGACGACATGAGAAATTCCCATCACATTAGTGATGTGTGATTTTCTTGTATCCGTGCGTTATAATTATGTTTTATTTTTTGTTCGCTTTAGTTCGTTTGTTCACTTTAGCTTGTTTTATGTTCGTTTGTGCCTTAATGACTTAAGGCAAATAGCCTCACTTTTGTGTATGAATGAAATAAATCCGTATGCCTAACTTCATTTTCGTTTGTCCCTTAACCTTAAACTCAAATAACTGAATATCAAAAGCCTCATTTTTGCTTTCGATAATAGTGGTACTTATAAGCGTAAACTTATCAAATTCTGAAACACAAGGCTAGACTTATTAAAATTATACTAACAAATTTCTAGAATAAGTTAAGCGCAAACATTTTCAATCACGTCAATATGCAACTAATTATTTTAGGAATTTCTCTCCTTTTTATATAAAACAAAGATTTGAAGATTTGATGTGTTAGATATATTTGCAATATTTTGAAACCCGGTTCGACCCGACTGGTTCAACCGGTCGAATCGGGTTCGACAAAAAACGGGTAAGAAAAATCAGATTTTTAAAAACGGGTTAACCGGTTACATCCGCCGGGTTTGAAGTGACTCGGGTTCGAAACCTTATAGAAAACCGTTTATAAAATTGTTTTTTTAATAGAAACCGCGTTCACCTGGCAGTCGAACCGGTAACCCGTTGACTCGACCGGGTCGATTTAAAACCCGGTGTTCGTGAATTTTGATAAAAAAAAATTAAAACTTCCTCCTAAAGTTAATATGCCTCTCCACTTTTTTACTAAGTCCCGCCCTAATTTTTCACAAAATCAAAATATCCCTCCATACATTTTTCACAATCACCCATTTACAACGTTTTCCCCTCTTTCGATAATTTGGGTATTTTAATTTTTGGGTCTATGAGAATATTTTGAGGTGTCTGAGATGAAATTGCATTTGGGTTTTAATTTACTTTACTTTTGCTTTCATAATTAATCTATAGGTTGGGCTACATGTGATATCACTAATCTGCTAGTATTTATTATTTTGGCTTTTGTGTTTACATATGGGTTTAATTAATTGATTTTGTTACTTCTTGGAACAGGTAATTGATTCAATTTGGTAAAGATGAAGATGATTCGATGCTAAGAAAAGTAAAGCCCCTTTTTTTTTATTTAATTATTATATACCTATATTTTGTGATGTGTAGTTTGTCATGTTGTGAAATAAGTTTTTGATTAACTTTCAGTATACATGTGTGAAAGACAAAGATGACATGAGTATCATGACAAGGGAATGTTTCAATTAGCTAAATAGCCTTGTTGAGTAACTGATCATATCCTCTATCTTGGTTGGTTTATGACTAACGCTCGTTCTTGAGTTTTGTCATTAAAGAAAATGAAGTAAAGTAAAGTAAAACACTTTACTTCCTTTTCCTACCACTTTTAGGAGAAACAAAATCACCCAAATTACACTAACTTTACTTCCATTTCCTTTTCTTTTTAAGTAAAACTCAAGAAACAATGATGTGAGTAAATATCTTCACTTTACTTCCCTTTCATTTTCTTTTCTTTAATGATCCCACTCGAGAACACAGCATAATTTAGAATTGGTGTTATATGACTTGATTTATGTGACAGTATTTTAGAAGTTTTTTTATGTTGTTCAGGGATTTATCTGGAACCTCCATATCTAAAAGATATCGTTTCTAGTAGAACTATATGCAATTTGAATTACCCGTCAACAAAAATGAACTTAAACTTTTTCTCGCTTTTGGATGTATGTGTTTTTTTATTTTCAATCTACTTGTTTTAGGTTCTTTGTTGAGCTTACAGTGATATTGCAGCAACTACTAACTAAATTTTCACATAAAATTGGGAACTTATTTAGTGATATTGCAGCAACTACTAACTAAATTTTCACTAACTAAATTTAGCCGTAGTGGAGAATCCACTAACTTGTACTATTTGTCGGCAACTCGCTACCAACTTACAAAGCAAGTCGCTACCAAGATTAATAATCCGTGGCTCAAGTCGCTAGCAAGAAAAAACTCACAAACACCACTTTTCAATCCAAAAACAACCCAACCACGATGATTCAAGCTTACCAAATCAAAACCCAAGCACTTACAATGATTCTAAACACAAAAGTATACCCAAAATTCAAACTTTAACACTAGAAATGATCCAAATGATGCAAAAAACCACTAAACTTTTTCAAACTCTAAAACCATCAAAAAATCACTAGAAATCCAAGGATATGTAAGAGATGATCAAACCATGGCTCTTGATACCATTTGTGATATATTGGATTTCACAAACATACTAAACCATAAGCACAAATAGGCGTATAAGAGGTTTTAGAGAGAGAAAGTTAGAGGTTTGGGAACTTTAGTGAGAGAAAGAAAAATCTTATTATGAGCTCCAACCCTACCTTGGGAGGTAGAGAGTATTTATAGTCATTACATAAATCGCCACCTATCGGGTGTGGATCGGGCATACGGTGGGTAAAGACCGTCCAGTCCTCCACGGTGTTACTTAAACTAAATACTACTTAACTTATAATAATCTACGACTACGAGCTTTCCAACGATTACATATACTTGAGGTGACCGACTCTTTAATACTTGGATTTACAAAATCCTAACAACTGCTGAACAAGGGACTTGGCAATTCTAATAATTGGCATCGAGACAAATGAGACAAAGAGAAAGGAGTCTAGACACGGAAATTGCATAAGGAAAATCTCAAAGAAATGCTCGGGAAGAAGATAGAGGAGATTGAGGCTTACAACCATGCACTTCCACGGTCCCATAATAATCCTAACAAGCACGGAAGATACAAGTGCTATGAATGCAGGATAAGGGACATATTGCCGACAATTGTCCAAACAAAGCGGAAGACTTCGAGGGGCTGCAAACTCGGAAAAGATCTACGAGGCAAGTACACACTCAGATTACAGACCAAAATGTGCATCTACCAACCGATTTCATGGTTGATAGCACTGATGAGGGAACATGGGACAGAATATGGTACATAAGCAAACACCTTAAAAGGCATGTTGCTCAAACAGAAATCTCATTAGAAAACTAAAAGAGAAGTTCAGTGTGGAGAAGTTGCAAGATATGCACAAACTGCTATTCATACATGGAGTAGGAGAGATCAATCTCAGATTTGGGAAAGAGATCATATGCATACCTGGTGTATTATACACACCAGATGTAACCTTGAATATTCTATCATCAAACCAACTTGAAGCCAAAGGTTTAGATCTGATATTCAAAGGCAACAAGTGCAGACCTGTGCACATGTTGAAGGAACCTGCAGACTGCAGTTTTGATGTAAACAAAATGAACATGAGACAAAACAAATACATGGAGGATTACTTCAAGTTATTGAATAGAATACTCACTATGATGAAGGAAAGACAGAAGAGAAGGATGGATTGACACTGAAGTGTCACGGATGTGGAGAAATTGGACACCATGCTTATGCATGTCCAACCAAACCAACATCGCTTGAAACACACCAAGGAATGAGGACCATGTCTATGTTAAAAGTGTTTTCTATCCAACTATAGTTACTACATTTAATGAATATTTTGCATTTCTTGACCTTTTAAAAATGATCAAGTGTCTGTCAAGAATGGGACATGTTTAGGGCTAAGTTTAATGAGGCTTTCAAATGGTTCTATAATGAATACTTAAAAGATAGATGCTTGGTCCCATACCCCAATGATTAATGGCTGAGATTCATCAAATGGATCTCTACAAATTGGTAGAAAGCTTAGGACGATACCTAAGTATCTATTTTGCAAAGGATTTTGGTCATGTTGCGTAAATATTTGGTCAATCACATGATTATGGTGATGATTTTAGAAAGTGTTACAATAAATACTTGGATGTCTTTAAGTGCTATTATAGCACAACAAGGGTGCCTCAAAGGAACTAGGAAATGTTTCAAAGAAGAACACATCATCGTGGTTAAAGGCAAAAGACTACATGCCTTGAAAGTCACTATGGTGATCAAATGGATCAAGTGACAACACCAAATCGAGAAGAAATTCAAGAGAAAAATAGGATTGTGCACTTTGGAATCAAATTGGAAGACTTAAAAGGAAAAGGAAATGGCAAAAACCAAATGCAGACACAAGACCATTCAGATAAGGGAAGCACAAACATAAATGAAAGAAAGAAGAAAGGGACACATGTAGTAGCTCTAGTGATGATTTCATCATCATTAGTTGATCATTATGAAAGAAAGAAGAAGAAAGGAAGACAAATCGGAGGTCATTTGATCTTATGGGAGAGATTGTTGGAAGATTAAGATCAATCAACCTCACTTTATGTTATTTAAACCTTAGTTGCATATTTGTAATTATTATTAAGTAGTTTCATTATTCTGTAGCCATGTATGTATCAATCATAGAAATGCAAGATTCGCTTGGTCTTGGCCATATGCCAACAAACATGAGACAATTGTTAGTTAAGTTAGAAATGACACTTAACTTAGTTATAAACGATTACATAGTGAGTTATTTGATAAAGGGACATGTCATTGGTACAATTGAACCATCACATCCCTTCCTATCATGCTGTTCATGCACTATATATATAAGTTCATGTAATAGCGGTAATAATAAATATATTACAGTTAATATAGTTACTTTCCCTAAAAAAATATTTCTTTCCTAGTATATCTCTTGCATACTACTTCTGCACGTAAACACTTTCACAGACTTTCAAACATTTGTCCTACACAATGGCGAACACAAACTACTATCATAAACACAGATGGTCAAGACTGCAGACCAAGGGACTTAGCCATTCTAATAATTAGCATCAGAGAAAAACTGGGAGACCCATAAGGAGAAGACTGAAAGACCAGTTTTTTGAGAGACAAATGAGAAGAGAAAAGGAGTCTAGACTTGGAAATTGCATAAGGGAAATCTTAAGGGCGCAAAGAAATGCTCGGGAAGAACATAGAGATTGAGGCTTAAAACCATGCACTTCCACAGTCCCATAATGATCCTAACAAGCACGGAAGATATAAGTGCTATGAGTGCGAGGATAAGGTGACATATTGCCGACAATTGTCCAAACAAAGGGAAGACTTACGAGGCGCAAACTCGGATAAGATCTACGAGACGATACACACTCAGTTATGTACCACGAAGTGTGCATTTACCAACCGATTTCATGGTTGATGGCGTTGATGAGGAACATGGGACGAATCGGTACATAAGCAAACACCTTGAAAGGCATGTTTGCTCAAGCAATCTCTTTGGAAAACTAAAGAGAATTTCGGTGTGGAGAAGTTGCAAGATATGCACAAACTCACTTGTTCATACATGAAGTAGGAGAGATCAATCTCATATTTGGGAAAGAGATCCTAAACATACCTAGTGTATTATACACATCATATGTAACCTTGAATATTCTATCATCAAACCAAATTGAAGCCCAAGGTTTAGATCTAATATTCAAAGGCAACAAGTGCAGACCTGTGCACATGTTGAAGGAACTAGCAGACTGCAGTTTTGATGTAAACAAAATGAACATGAGACAGAACAAATACATGGAGGATTACTTCAAGTTATTGAAGAGAATACTCACTATGATGAAGGAAAGACAGAAGAGAAGGTTATATTGACACAGAAGTGTCACAGATGTGGAGAAATTGGACACCATGCTTATGCATGTCCAACTAAACCAACATCAGTTGGAAACACACCAAGGAATGAGGACCATGTCTATGTTAAAGGTGTTTTCTATCCAACTAAAGTTACTACATTTAATGAATATGTTGCATTTCTTAACCTTTTAAAAAATGATCAAGTAATCTGTCAAGAATGGGACATGTTTAGGGATAAGTTTAATCAGGCTTTCAAATGGTTCTATAATGAATACTTAAAAATAGAGATGCTTGGTCCCATACCCCCAATGATTAATGGCACTGAGATTCATCTAATGGATCTCTACAAATTGGTAGAAAGCTTAGGAGGATACCTAAGTATCTATTTTGCAAAGGATTTTGGTTATGTTGCAAAAATATTTGGTCAATCACATGATTATGGTGATGATTTTAGAAAGTGTTACAATAAGTACTTGGATGTCTTTAAGTGCTACTATAGCACAGCAAGGGTGCCTCAAGAGGAACTAGGAAATGTTCCAAAGAAGACCACATCATCTGTGGTTAAAGGGAAAAAGACTACATGCCTTGAAAGTTACTGTGGTGATCAAATAGATCAAGTGACAGCACCAAATGGAAAACACAGTCAAGAGAAAAACATGATTGTGCACTTTGGAATCAAATTGGAAGACTTAGAAGGAAAAGAAAATGGCCACAACAAAATGTAGACACAAAACCATTCTGATAAGGGAAGCACAAGCATTAAAGGAAATAAAGAAGAAAGGGACACATGCAATAGCTCTTGTGATGATTTCATCATCGTTAGTTGATCATTATGAAAGCAAGAAGAAGAAAGAAGATAGATCAGAGATCATTTGATCTTATGAGGGAGATTGTTGGAAGATTAAGATCAATCAACCTCAGTTTATGTTATTTAAACCTTAGTTACATATTTGTAAATATTATTAAGTAGTTTTATTAGTTGCAGCCATATATGTATCAATCATAGGGATGCAAGATTCGTTTGGTCTTGGCCATAGGCCAACAAACCTCAGATAATTGTTAGTTAAGTCAGAAATGATAGTTAAGTTAGTTATAGACAGTTACATGACAATTATTTGATAAAGGGACATGTCTGTTGGTACAATTGAACCATCACATCCCTTCCTACCATGCCTGTCCATGCAGTATATATATAGGTTCATGTAATGACAGTTATAATCAATATATTACTGTTAATATTGTTACTTTCCCTCCAAAAACTTTCACATACTTTCAAACATCTGTCCTACACAATGGTGAACACAAACTCCTATCATGAACACAGATGGTCAAGACTGCAGAACAAGGGACTTGGCCATTCTAATAATTGGCATCAGAGCAAAACTGGGAACCCATGAGGAGAAGACTGCAAGACTAGTTTATTGAGAGATAAATAAGAAGAGAAAGGGAGTCTAGACTTGGAAATTGCATAAGGCAAATCTCAAAGGACTGCAAAGAAATGCTCAGGAACAAGATAGATGAGATTGAGGATTATAACCATGCACTTCCACAGTCCCATAATGATCCTAACAAGCACAGAAGATACAAGTACTACGAATGCATGATAAGGGGACATATTGCCAGAAATTGTCCAAACAAAGGGAAGACTTCTGAGACAACAAACTCAAAAAAGATCTCTAAGACTGTACACACTTAGATTCTGTACCCTGAAAGTGTGCATCTAGCAACTGATTTCATGGTTGATGTCATGATGAAGGAACATGGGACAAAATCTGGTACATAAGCAAACACCTTGAAAGGCATATTTGCTCAAACAAAAATCTCTTTGGAAAACTAAAAGAGAAGTTCAATGTGGAGAACTTGCAAGATATGCACAAACTGCTGTTCATACATGGAGTAGAAGAGATCAATATCAGATTTGGGAAAGAGATCATATGCATACCTGGTGTATTATACACACCAGATGTAACCTTGAATATTCTATCATCAAACCAGCTTGAAGCCCAAGGTTTAGATCTGATATTCATAGGCAACAAGTGCAGACATGTGCACATGTTCAAAGAACCTACAGACTGCAGTTTTAATGTAAGCCAAATGAACATGAGACAGAACAAGTACATGGAGGAATACTTCAAGTTAATTGAAGAGAATACTCACTATGACGAAGGAAAGACAGAAGAGAATGATGTATTGACACTGAAGTGTCTTAAATGTGGAGAAATTGGACACAATGCTTATGAATGTCCAACCAAACCATTATCAGTTGGTAACACACCAAGGAATGAGGACCATGTCTATGTTAAAGGTGTTTTCTATCCGCTAAAGTTACTACATTTAATGAATATGTTGCATTTCTTGACCTTTTAATAAATGATCAAGTGTCTGTCAAGAATGGGTCATGTTTAGGGATAATGTTAAATGAGGCTTTCAAATGGTTCTATAATTAATATTTAAAAGAGATGATTGGTCCCATACCCCAATGACTAATGGCACTTTGAGATTCATCTAATGGATCTTTACAAATTGGTAGAAAGCTTTAGAGGATACCTAAGTATCTATGTTGCAAAGGATTTTGGTTAGGTTGCAGAGATATCTATTCAATCACATGATTATGGTGATGATTTTAGAAAGTGTTACTATAAATACTTGGATGTCTTTAAGTGCAATTATAGCACAGCAAGGGTGCCTCAAGAGGAACTAGGAAATGTACCAAAAAAGACCACATCATCTGTGGTTAAAGGCAAAAATACTACATGCCTTGAAAGTCACAGTGGTGATCAAATGGATCAAGTGACACCACCAAATCGAGAAGACAGTCAAGAGAAAAACAGGATTGTGAACTTTGGAATCAAATTAGAAGACTTGAAAAGAAAAGAAAATGGCAACAACCAAATGAAGACACAAGACCATTCAGATAAGGGAAGTACAAGCATTAAAGGAAAGAAAGAAGAAAGGGACACATGCAGTAGCTCAAGTGATGATTTCATCATCATTAGTTGATCATTATGAAAGCAAGAAAAAGAAAGGAAGACAGATCAGAGGTCATTTGATCTTATGGGGAAGATTTTGGAAGATTAAGATCAATTAACCTCGGTTTATGTTATTTAAACCTTAGTTACATATTTGTAATTATTATTAAGTAGTTTTATTAATCAGTATCCATGCATGTATCAATCATAGGGCTGCAAGATTTGTTTGGTCTTGGCCATAGGCCAACACACCTCGAATAATTGTTAATTAAGTCGAAATATTTATTAAGTTAGTTATAGACAGTTACATGACAATTATTTGATAAAGGGACATGTCTGTTGGTACAATTGAACCATCACATCCCTTCCTATCATGTCGGTTCATGCAGTATATATATAGGTTCATGTAATGACAGTTATAATAAATATATTATAGTTAATATAGTTACTTTCCCTCTAAAACATTTCTTTCTTAGTATATCTCTTGCATACTACTTCTGCACATAAACACTTTCACAGACTTTCAAACATTTGTCCTACACAATGGTGAACACAAGCGCTATCATGAACACGGATGGTCAAGGCTGAGACCAGGGACTTGGCCATTCTAATAATCGGCATCAGAAAAATTGGGAGACCCATGGGAGAAAGCGCAAGACCGGTTTATTGAGAGACAAATGAGAAGACAAAAGGAGTCTAGACATAGAAATTGCATAAGGAAAATCTCAAAGGGCGCAAAGAAATGTTGGGAAGAAGATAGAGAAGATTGAGGCTTACAACCTTGCACTTACACGGTCCCATAATGATCCTAACAAGCACAGAAGATACAAGTGCTATGAATGCAGGATAAGGGGACATATTGCCGCAATTGTCCAAACAAAGGAAGACTTAGAGGCGCAAACTCGGAAAAGATCTCGAGACGATACACACTCAGTTACGTGCTCGAAAGTGTGCATCACCGATTGATTTCATGGTTGATGGGCGATGAAGGAACATGGGACGAGAATCGGTACATAAGCAAACACATTGAAAGGCATGTTTGCTCAAAGTAAATCTCTTGGGAAAACTAAAAGAGAACTTTAGTGTGGAGAAGTTGCAAGATATGCACAAGCTATTGTTCATACATGGAGTAGGAGTGATGCGCTCCCGAGCAGTAAGCTTTATCACACAAGCCCGCCACTTGTGAATGACGGACCGTAACAAGTTTAAAGCGGCTCGGGAGCGAAATCAATGAAGATCACGAGGAGTATAGGGTCTCCCGGTCGTTATGTCCCAAGTGAGCTATGCAATGGATTATCAAGCGTTTAGTGATCGAGGAATTTGAGCGGAAAAGGATTTGAATAGGATTATAACTACGGGAAAAGCCAACAAATTACAACGGCTTAAATGCAAATTAAGGGAAATTAAAAGATAAAATCTATTAAATAAACGCTATCACTATTTTTAAAATGATGAGCGTTTAAAACTTAAAACTAAAACTTACGTTTAAATAAAAATTACGTAAGCGTACAAAATAAAAAGTGAAACTTATACAATATAAATCCTAAAAATATGAAAAATACATTTTACAATCCTAATGATAAAAGAAAAGTTTAAGAAAAGAAAATTATTTTTATAACTATTTAATTAATTATTTTAATTAAAAACTATTTCTAACTATTAAATAATAACCTAAAATACAAGAAAGCAGGAAATAAAGCTAGAAAAATAAAATTAAGACTTAGAAAAGTCTAAAATATCAAAATTGACTTTTCAAAACTATTTTTATAACTATTTAATTAATTATTTTTAATTAAAAACTATTTCTAACTATTAAATAATAACCTAAAATACAAGAAAGCAGGAAATAAAGCTAGAAAAATAAAATTAAGACTTAGAAAAGTCTAAAATATCAAAATTGACTTTTCAAAACTATTTTGCATTTTACGATTATTTTTATTTTTATGAATTAAATACTATTTAAAACTATTTAAATTATTTAAAAATACAAATTTAACTAAGAAAAATATGGAAAAATACTTTTTGGCTTTTTATATTTATCTAAACTTAAGAAAAATGAAAACTATTTTTTGAACTTTTCTTAATTAATTACAATAAAACCTATTTAAAAGTGATTAAAATCTATTTTTAATTAATAAAATACTAAATGGTGACCAAAATTAATGAAAATTCAGGAAAACTACGAAATATATATACGGTTCTATGAAAATGAGAAATGCGATTGCTTATGTGATGAGAATCAAGAGCTGCAGTGTTAATGGATACCAAATAAGCAACTTATAAATAAGCAAACAGTTACAATAAGCCACCAAACTTACGCAAACCCTAAATGATACTCAAATAAGCTAATGTAAGCTAAATCTAACTACTCCTAACCTCTAATAAGCGGTTTGTCAAGAAAATGAGTTAAGCGATTGGAGCGACTTACGGTGAGCAGTACCAAGTTTGGGCTTATCACGACTTATCCAGAACTTTAGACAAAAGCAGATAATGAGCCTTAAAGACCACCTAGTGGACTACACCTAAGCCAAAAATCAGACCCTACAAAGCTTTATTGAACCACATGCACAATCTGCAAGTTCTAAAAAACCAACTTTGACACATTTTGACTTTTGAAAATCGTTAAACTTTGACTTTGATGAGATTCCAATGCAAATTTAGGGGTGATATTGATGAAATATGATGTAATGAAAGTTTATCAAGCAAGCTTAACAAGTTTAGACCTATTTGATTGGTTTTGAGTTAATGATTCCAACGATGAAGTGAACAAGACAGTTTTAGAGTGAAATTGACTTTTGAATGAAACAAGCTCAAGACAATAGCGAGATATAAGAGTATTAAACTATATTCACCCTCAAACTCTTGATCTTTTCTAATAAAATGACCTCTAAGGCAGTTATAACTAGCAATCCAAACACCCTTTATGATGGAAAATGCAAGAATTTCAAGCTAAAACAAAGCGACTTATGCTAATCCTCAAAGCAGATTCAACTAACCATCTTACACCTATATGAAGCATTATCAACAGCATTTTATAATAAAACCTATCCGATCTATGTATGCATGTTATATCGGACCTATGCGAGAAAACTTATAGACTAATAACAAAGATGAAAAGCAGACTAAACTAATAAATAAACTACGATTTGAAACTAAATCATGCTATAATGAACACTAATTAAGCTAGACTAACCAATATCATGGAATCCAGTTATAAAAGAGATATGGTACTCACATGAGGCCAAGCAAAACAAATGTTGATGAGAATCATAATCTACTATTCTATACCCATTAAACATCCAAATTAACCCAATATCAATACAATTTCATCATTACTTGACAATCGGATCAAAGTAGTGAAGTCGCATTTTGACCAAGTTTGACTTTTTGGTGATTTAGTGATTTTGTGCAAACAAATTTGGAAAACAAATATAAGCTCACCAAAAGCTATTGGGAGCTTATTTGAGCTTATAGAACAGGAACCTAAGCTATTTGAAGCTTAATTGCAAGAGTTTGAAAGCGAAAAACTCAACGAGAAGCATAAAATTTAGAACTTATATAAAAACTTTGATAGATGATCAAAGGTACATTACAAAGGTTTTATCACTCAAATGTGATACATAGAAACTAGATTACAACATTTAAACTTAAATTAAAACATTTTATAAAAAAAAAAAAAACGACATTTAAAGAAAACAATAAAACTAGCTACCCTCAAACTTGCTTCTTTCTTCTCTTTATAGCTCCAAGTTGCTTTCTCTCTCTCTGCAATCCCACTTGGATTTGAGGCCATAGGATGAGTTGGAGTCATCTAGGCCCTCCATTGTTTTTTGGCGGGAAAAGAGTTTTAAGCAGGTGAAGTGATTGAGTGTTAGGAGAGGGAAGAGTTAATGATTTTTGGATTGTGGTGTTTGGAGGGGGAACATGGGAAGGGATAAGGTGAGGAGGGGGTGGAGTGTGCAGGCTTTGCAGGGCTAGGTGAAGAAGAAAGGAGGAAAAGGCGGGCATAGGGTAGTTTGACTTATCTGTTTGTTGGTGGTTAATAATGCCGAGGGGTCAAATGGGAAAGGTCCAAAGGGGTCCAAAGGTTTGTGAAAGGTCAAAAGAGTATTAGGCTTTAATAATTGACAAGGACCTAATGTGCCGATTACGAAAATCAAGGGACCCTACGCCAATTTGCAAAGTTTCTCCAAGGACCATAAGTGACACTCTCAAAAGTATAAGGGCCAAACTTGCCATTTTGCAATTTTCCATGGGCCATTTTGCCAAATTTAAAAGTTGAAGGACCATTCTTGTAATTTTCTCAAACTTTTGATATTGTTCACCAAAGGACTAAATTTGACAAGTTATGATTTTAAAGGACCTTTGGTGACTTGAAATTTTGACTCGTGGACTATTTTTGATAATTTTAGAAACTTGGGGAATGAAGCGCAATTATGCAAACTTTGCTCATTTTCATCGATTTTAAACATTTGCATACGAAACATATAAAATGCAATTTTGGAATATTTTGATGTTTGATGCATTCGAGCATTTTAAGCGTTTTGCGTTGATTTGACTAAAAATGATGAGTATTTACACACTCATCGGAGAGATCAATCTCGATTCGGAAATAGATCATATACATACGGTGTATATACACGGATGTAACCTTGAATACTCTATCATCGAACCAACTTGAAGCCCAAGGTTTAGATCGATATTCAAAGGCAACAAGTGCGAGACACAATGCACATGTTTGGATGTAAACAAAATGAACATGAGACGAACAAGTACATGGAGGATTACTTCAAATTACTTGAAGAGAATACTCTATGATGAAGGAAAGATAGAAGAAGGATGTATTGACCTTTGAAGTGTCACGGATGTGAAGAAATTGGACACCAAGCTTATGTATGTCCAATCAAACAAACATTAGTTGGAAACACACCAAGGAATGAGGACCATGTCAATTTTAAAGGTGTTTTCTATCCAACTAAAGTTACTACATTTAATAAATATGTTGCATTTCTTGACCTTTTAAAAAATGATCTAAGTAATCTGTCAAGAATGGGACATGTTTAGGAATAAGTTTAATGAGGCTTTCAAATGGTTCTATAATGAATACTTAAAAATAGAGATGCTTGGTCTCATACCCCCAATGATTAATGGCACTAAGATTCATCTAATGGATCTCTACAAATTGGTAGAAAGCTTAGGAGGATACCTAAGTATCTATTTTGCAAAGGATTTTGGTCATGTTGTAGAAATATTTGGTCAATCACATGATTATGGTGATGATTTTAGAAAGTGTTACAATAAATACTTGGATGTCTTTAAGTCTATTATAGCACAACAAGGGTGCCTCAAGAGGAACTAGGAAATGTTCCAAAGAATACCACATCATCGTGGTTAAAGGAAAGAGACTACATGCCTTGAAAGTCCTTTGTGGTGATCAAATGGATCAAGTGTGACACCAAATGGAGAAGACAGTCAAGAGAAAAACAAGATTGTGCACTTTGGAATCAAATTGGAAGACTTAGAAGGAAAAGAAAATGGCAAAAACCAAATGCAGACACAAGACCATTTAGATAAGGGAAGCACAAGCATTAAAGGAAAAAAAGAAGAAAGGGACACATGCTGATGCGGGTCAGTTCGAGGAAGATTTTATGCAGAAGTGGGCACATCAGAAGATTCAGCGGAAGCGTCAAACTTTGGCCAGGAAGGGTCGTTAAGTGGGTTAAAGTTGTGTTTTATCACTTTTGGATTTGTTTTGTCATATTTTGAAAGTTTTAGGACTTTGTTTCGTAATTTATTTACATTCTATAGGTTAGGGTTTACCTATTTAAAGGCGCATGGATGTTTCTTTGAGGCGCTTTTTGATCATTAATAAAAACATTCGAGGTTTTCCTCGACCCTAATATATTCTCCTGTTGTCCTCGCGTATCTGTTGCATCGAGTTGGTATCATATTCCGGCCGATCACGAGTTATGCCGCCCGCCGAGAACGCCGTGGTGCCAGGATGGTCGATGATGTTCCTATTGATGTCCTACGTAGGCAAAGCGATCTTGACGTCGGGTTGAATTATTGTTGAGCGGATGAATGAATTTGTCAATTTACACCATCACGATGGCGATGTGGTATTATGAGAGGATAACCCGTTTGGTACTCCCGAAATCGATCTCGGGCGTTACGCCAACCGTTGGGGCGAGTTTCAAGGTCGAGATCCCTACTTCGATGGCTCTCTCAAACCGAGAGGAGTTTATCGATTGGCTTTCCCAAGTTGACGAAATTCTTGATTTCAAGAATGTCACGATGATCGACGCGTGCCTCTTGTCACGATTCGTTTACGTGGTCGTGCACGAGCTTGGTGGCAACAATTGAAAGCAGTTAGGTGTTCGCGCGGTAAGTCTAAGATCTCAAGTTGGGAAAACTTCAAGAAATATGCTCATTGCGTTTTACCATACCATTTTGAGAGAGAATTGTACCGGCGCTTTCAGAATCTTCGCCAGGGAACTCGATCTGTCGATGTGTATACAACAGATTTCTATGAGTCCCTTGCGCGCCTTGATCTTAATGAATCCCCTTTTCAATTGGTGTCTCGATATATTGGTGGTCTTCGTCTTCAACTCCAGGATGTTCTTAATATGTTTGATCCGTTGACAGTCGCTGAGGCACATCAACGTGCTTCTCAGGCAGAAAAACAGTTGAATCGTCGTAAACCCGGGGGGTTTAACCAACCCCTCCCTTCGGCTGGTGCTACAGGATCTTCTGCCCCAACACCTCCCTCCCAGGCCCCTACCCCTGCTCGTGGTCCTACTACCTTCCCTACAGGGCGTATCAGCGGAGGCTTGCGCTGTTTTAATTGCGGTGAGTCTGGTCATCGGCAATCAGATTGTCGAAATCCTAAAGTTGCTAATCGTGGACTTTTCACGGAGGCTCAAGAGTCGGATTCTGCCCCAATTTCGGATTCTTCTCCTATTTATGATGAGTACCCGGAGGATGTTGCAGAAGAGTATGTGTCGGGTGATATTGGTCCTCTTTTGATGTTGCAGGCATTCTTAACTCCTCGTGCTCGACACCGATTGGTTGCGCCATACTCTATTTAATTCGACTTGTACCATTGGTGGGAAGGTTTGCACTTTTATTATTGATGGTGGGGCTGTGAGAGCGTGATTTCGAGGTTCTTTGTTTCCAAACTCAACCTTCCTCTTGAGCCGCACTCTAAGCCTTATCGCCTTTCTTGGCTCGATCGCGATCACGGATGTTGTTGTTTCAAAACTGTACTAGTGAATTTTCCATTGGTTCTACTTATCGGGATCACGCTTATTGTGGCGTGGTTCCTATGGATGCGTGTCACCTCTTACTTGGTAGTCCTTGGCAATATGATATCTTGTTCAACATGATGGTCGCTCTAATACATACACTTTCCTTTTCGTGGAAAGAAGATTATTTTGGTTCCAAATAAGCCCAAAGCGATTACGCTGACAACTCCTTCCTTTTCTCGAACGACCTTGTTGTCTCGTGTTCCTTTGAAGGCTGCTATGGATGAGTGCGGTGTGGTATGTGTCTTACTTTCTTATCCAGTTTCTCATGCTAATCAGGTCGTACTTCCTGCTGTTGTACAACCTTTATTACATGAATTTGCGGATGTGTTTCCTGATTCTCTTCCGTCAGATTTACCCCCTTTGCGTGATATTCAACATCACATTGATTTGGTCCCGGGTGCTGCTCTCCCCAACCGACCCCATTATCGCATGAGTCCGAACGAGCATGCGGAGTTGCGTAGACAAGTTGAAGAATTATTGGCTAAGGGCCACATTCGTGAGAGTCTTAGTCCTTGTGCCGTGCCTGCCCTCCTTACCCCAAAAAAAGATGGTTCTTGGCGTATGTGTGTTGATAGTCGCGCTATTAATAAGATTACAGTGCGTTATCGCTTTCCTATTCCCCGGTTGGATGACTTGTTAGACCAATTGGGTGGTGCTTGTGTGTTTAGCAAACTGGATCTCAAAAGTGGCTACCATCAGATTCGTATTCGTATGGGAGATGAATGGAAAACTGCTTTTAAGACTCGTGAGGGTTTATATGAATGGTTGGTCATGCCATTTGGGTTATCCAATGCTCCTAGCACTTTCATGCGTGTGATGAACCAAGCTCTTCGGCCTTTTATTGGGAAGTTTGTTGTCGTTTATTTCGATGACATCTTGATTTATAGCGTGAATCATGCGGTGCACCTTGAACACTTGCGCGAAGTGTTACTGGTTCTTCGACGAGACAAATTTTATGCTGCTACCACCAAGTGTGCATTTATGACTGATTCTATTCAGTTTCTTGGTTATGTGGTTTCTCGCGATGGTCTTAAGGTCGATCCGAGCAAGGTCCTTGCTGTTGAACAGTGGCCCCAACCTTCCTCTATCACGGAAATTCGTAGCTTTCATGGGTTGGCGTCCTTTTATCGCCGTTTATTCCTCACTTTAGTGGTATTATGGCCCTATTACAGTTGCATGAAAGGCGCAAATTTCTTTGAATTCTGAAGCAAACATGGCGTTCACGAGATTAAGCGTCGACTTATCTCGCACCTATCCTTGTGCTTCCGATTTTACTCTCCCTTTCGAGCTTCATTGTGATGCGTCAAAAGCGGGATTGGTCTTTGTCCTTAGCGATCAGGCGTCCGTAGCTTATTTATTGTGAAGCTTTCGGTCTGAAACTTCGTTTTACTACTTATGATGTTGAATTCTATGCAATTGTCCAAGCAATCAAACATTGGCGTCATTATCTCTTCCGGTGAGAATTTGTTCTCTATCGACCATGATTACCTCGAACATCTTGGGAGCCAAGATAAGATCTCACATCGACATCGTCTTGGACTTCTTTTCTTGATGATTTACTTTTGTGATCAAGCATAAATTTGGTGTTTCAAACCGTGTGGTGATGCTTTGAGTCGTCGCCATGGCCTTCTGGCGGAGATGCGCGTTCATGTGCCTGGCTTTGACTCGTTTGTGGACTTTTACATGGATGATCCATTCTTTTCTCAAGTGCTTACGAAACTCCAACATGGTGAACCTACGGATTTTGTGTTGGAGGATGGGTTTCTATTCCACGGCCTTGATTATGCATTTCGACTTGTAGTCTACGGTTGAAGATCATTCAGGAACTTCACAATGAGGGTCATGTGGGTCGTGATCGTACTTTTCAAGCGATTGCAGGTTCATATTTACGGCCGTCAATGCGAAAGGAGGTTGGTAGATTTGTAGCTCGTTGTCGTGTTGTCAACTTGCCAAGGTTCCTCCACCAATCTTGGACTATATTTGCCCTTCCTATTCCGAGCCTGACCATGGTGCGATGTTAGCATGGACTTTGTCCTTGGCCTTCCTCGTACTCGGTGTGGTAGTGACTCTATTTATGTGGTGGTCGATCGTTTCTCTAAGATGGTTCATTTTATCCCATGTAGCGTACATCGATCTTTGTTTACATTGCTCAACTTTACTTTCTTGATGTCTATCGCCTTCATGGTCTTCCGGCTTCTATTGTTTCGACGGGATACTCGCTTTGTGAGCCATTTTGGCGGAGTTTGTGGCGTATGGTTAACACTCAGTTGAACTTGTGGTGCTTACCACCCTCAAACGGATGGTCAAACCGAGGTTGTTAATCGGTCTTTAGGCAATTTGTTCTTGTGATTTGGTTGGTGATCATCCTAAGTCTTGGGACTTGAAGTTGCTGCTTGCAGTGAGTTCGCCACAACCATCTTTGTTAATCGTACTACGGGTTCATCCCTTTCCATGTGATTTATGGCTTGTCACCTCGAGGTCCTCTTGATTTACTCACCTGCCTTGACAAGGTGCGTCCCCATGCTCTGCAGAGGATTTTATCTCACGGCTCCATCGGGTCCATCAGCAGACGCATGACCATTTGGTGGCAAATAATGCTAAGTATAAAGAACAAGCGGATCTCAAACGCCGTCTTGTTGAGTTTGAAGTTGGCGATTTTGTATGGGTACATTACGACTAAGGGCGTTTTCCGACCCATGAGTATAGCAAGCTAGCGCAAAGAAGATTGGTCCGTGGAGATTGTGGAAGATTAATTTCAATGCTTATCGTTTGCGACTTCCTAGCCATGTTCGAACTTGATGTCTTTAATGTGAAACATCTTATTCCTTTGTGGGTGATTCTTCTTCGATGATGACGTTGCGGTTCCAGTTAGGTCGAATCTTCTCCACCGGAGGAAATGATGCGGGTCGATTCGAGGAAGATTTTATGCAGTGGGCACATCGGAAGATTCGTGAGCGTCAAACTTTGGCCGGAAGGGTCGTTAAGTGGGTTAAAGTTGTGTTTTATCACTTTTGGACTGTTTTGTCATATTTTGAAAGTTTTAGGACTTTGTTTCATAATTTATTTACATTCTATAGGTTAGGGTTTACCTATTTAAAGACTGCATGGATGTTTATTTGAAGCAGCTTTTTGATCATTAATAAAAACATTCGAGGTTTTCCTCAACCCTAATATATTCTCCTGTTGTCCTCCACGTCTGTTGCATCACATGCGGTAGCTATAGTGATGATTACATCATCATTAGTTGATCATTATGAAAGCAAGAAGAAGAAAGGAAGACAGATCAGAGGTCATTTGATCTTATGGGGGAGATTGTTGGAAGATTAAGATCAATCAACCTCAGTTTATGTTATTTAAACCTTAGTTACATATTTGTAATTATTATTAAGTAGTTTTATTAGTCTGCAGCCTTGTATGTATCAATCATAGGGCTGTAAGATTCATTGGTCTTGGCCATAGGCCAACAAACCTCAGAAAATTGTTAGTTAAGACAGAAATGATAGTTAAGTTAGTTATGAGCGGTTACATGGCGGTTATTTGATAAAGGGACATATACTGTTGGTACAATTGAACCATCACATCCCTTCCTATCATGCATGTTCATGCAATATATATGAGGTTCATGTAATGTGAGATATAATAAATATATTAAAGTTAATATAGTTACTTTCCCTCCAAAATATTTCTTTCCTAGTATATCTCTTGCATACTATCGCGCATAAACACTTTCACGGACTTTCAAACATTTGTCCTACACAATGGTGAACACAAACTCCTATTATGAACGCAGATGGTCAAGACCGCAGAACAAGGGACTTGGCCATTCTAATAATGTGACAGTTAATATTGTTGCTGCAATATTTTATCACCATAGCATCAGATTTTAATGGATTATTTTCCACACTGTAACTTAAACCAGCTATGATCTCTATGCCTTGTGTGAATAGCATATTGAGTATAATTAGGATTAAGTAATGTGATCATTGATATCATGAGACTGAAGCTTATAAGATTAAAGGTAAAATCTTCAATTGCAGTCAAGCAGGCTAGTCATGTTTCGGAATGGGGACTTCAAAAAGGATCGAGTTGCAGAATGAGGGATCATAACAGTTGTCTATCCTCCTTAATACCTATGTGTCTAAAAGTTTGGTTAAGTTGCTGGATTATAAGTCCAACTGAGATGCTTCTATAACAGTGCGATGCTCATGAGGAAGATGTTGAATGTCAGGATGAATTTCAGAGTAATCCATGGGAAGTTATAGATATCCAAGTGTGTTGCAAGTGCAAGTTTTAGACTGGTAAGTCATGAAAGAGGACTACTTTGTCTGTATGATACGTCTAATGCGTCTGATGATTGTGTTGTTCTAGGAAGTCTGAATAGTATGGATTCTATAGGCATATGTGTAGGCTTATATGCTGAATCTAATTGGTGTGATAAGTTGTTTGTGTTTTACAGGTTTTTGTGGGTGTTTCCAGGATCGAATGATCCAAACAACAACATGTATAATCATTCAATGAAGGAGTAATAAAGAACAATGAAACATGGGTTGAACCCTTCAATCACGATATTTATTAGCGGAAAGGGTTAATGTTTACAAATGAATCTAACCTATATATACTACATGAAGCGGCACTAAGAGTTCTTCTCCAAACGTTGTGTCTTTTGGGAGAATAACCGTTTCCCTAATAATTGTCATTTGAATGGGCCTGTTTGGGTTACAGTTTCGACCCATTCTGGACTTTGATAATTCACCCAATCACAAATCTGAATATACATTACATAATAAAACTAAAGTCTTAAACATTAACAATAATATTTGTACTAACCACATTAAAAAGGCTAACAATTTCCCCCCTAATGTGTTAGTATCAAATTCTTCACATCTTTCTGAGTTTCCTGCTATTTTTCTTCAAGTAATGACTTTGAAATCATTACTATCTTGGCTGCTATCGTCCATCTTCACCATCAACCAATCTAACGCCAAACTTGTTGTTCTCTTGTTCATTCCATGTGCTCCATCCTTCACTGCACTATCTTCCTTCGGCATGGTGGGTCCGGCCTCTTTTCTTTCTTGGTTTCACCCACTTTTCTGCATTTCACCCCAAGGAACTTTTGCAATTTCATGGCATATCACAACTAAATTAATGAACCTCCTATGGCAATCTGTTATTGCCTCACTTCTTCATCTTTGTTAGACCGTCTTCATACTTTGATGGTTTTTTTGTTTGTTTTGTTGCAAAGGTTTTATTTATCTTCTGATCATCATCACAACATCACAACCTTGTCCCCATCATACTCATACATCTTCATCGTTGGCATCATTGCCTTTGTCAACCATCATGGTTGTAGGGTTCCTCATGAACCGGGGTCTCAAGGTTGGTTCTTCTTCTCGATCTCTTATGAACAAACTGTGTTCATTCTTTCTTTGTAACAAAACGCAGCCATGTTCTCTTCTTCTCCTTTCTTTCTGTTTTTCTCTTGAATCTGAATCTGCCCTTTTTTTTCTCTTGGTTTAACCACCGGTTTGGTGGTAACCGTTTCTCTTATCTTTCTTTATCTTCATCGTCATTCATGGCAGATTCTTGAGTGTTGTTGTTTGATCCCTTGCTCTCTGATACCACTGTTTTACAGGTTTTTGTGGGTGTTTCCAGGATCGAATGATCCAAACAACAACATGTATAATCATTCAATGAAGGGTAATAAAGAACAATGAAACATGGGTTGAACCCTTCAATCACGATATTTATTAAGCGGAAAGGGTTAATGTTTACAAATGAATCCTAACCTATATATACTACATGAAGCGGCACTAAGAGTTCTTCTCCAAGCGTTGTGTCTTTTGGGAGAATAACCGTTTCCTAATAATTTGTCATTTGAATGGGCTGTTTGGGTTACAGTTTCGACCCATTCTGAGACTTTGATAATTCGGCCCAATCACAAATCTGAATATACATTACATAATAAAACTAAAGTCTTAAACATTAACAATAATATTTGTACTAACCACATTAAAAAGGCTAACAGTTTGTTCATGCTGTTTGTTTTCTGTGTTCACTGCAGTAGCTATTTAAGCATGTCCTATGAGTGGATTTATTGATGTTTTACATATTCTTGTGAGTAATATATATTAACCTTTTGTTTTATTCTTAATCTATGTTAACGTCACTTACATTTAATTTTCTGAAATTAGGGAGCATTGAGTTCTAGTTGCTCTATCAAGTTCGACTTAGTCGTTTAGTGACCAACCACGAATTCTAAACAAAGTCTACTAAAGCATACGCTTCATCTCGTGTGAATAAATCTCAAGAGTCATGACCATGAAGGTATTTGATTTTCTTATATTTTCTCTAGTGCTAATGCAGTTGTGTTTTATGAAAGCATAACAACGACAACATATGTGTGGGCTTTAATTGATGAAGTGATGATTTAGTGCTCTGATTATAATTCTGTTAAGAAAACTCCTTGTTAACTATCATATTAATTACAACATTCAAGTCTTGGATGATGAAATTTTGATACTTGTTCACACTGTCAACAGTAGCTGTTTTGAAGAATCTATCAGAAACTCTAATAAAGAAGTACCAATGGGTCTTTCCATTTAACTTTTTAGAGTCATTTTTTTTAATCTTCAACTAGTTTCTTGATTAATAAGATTCAACCCTTAATAGTACTCTTTCTTGTGATGAAAATAGACATGCTTTATATGTTACATTACTTTCTATTATTATTCGATTGAGTGCGAGATACCATTGAACAATTTGTGATGTACCGATTTTAACCGACTACAAAGTCCATTACTTGAGGTTTTGATTAAACATTTTCCAAACTTAACACCATGCCCGAAAGATGGGTCTAAATGTTGGATCATAAAAGCAATAGCTAATTTTACGATAATATCAAGGACTAAAAGAATAGTATATGATCCATTATGCTTTTCGATTACAAATATATTAAACGGATACTTAGAGCTTATGGTACCATAACATGTTAACACGAAAAAAGTGTCGCCACGTCGGTGACACATCATTTTAAAACCAAACCATTTAACACAAAAAAATCACCCTTATCATAACATCAAATAACACCACTTTTGGGACTGTCATTTTATTTTCTTTTCCATTTATTTAAATAAACTTAATATTTCATTAATTAAATTAAAATACAAATTATAATCTATTTTCAAGAATCACGACCAAAAAAGAGAGATCCAGGCTCAAATATATTTTTATGACCCATCAATGTACATTAATAGACCCCAGATAAACCCATTAAGCTCATGACCGCGAGAATGACTCCTCTGCTTATTTAACCCTTTATTTGAACCCTTCTTATTTTAAACTGCCACAGATTGAGCCGGATCCACTCATCGATTCATTAAATTAAAGGATTTAATGTCTGTTATATTTGAATATTACTTTTTAGTCCCCTAACATGTCTATGTTTGATAGATAAGACTCGAAAATTTCTATTCATCACAACATTATTTTTAAATTTTAGATTCATCATGAATTTGATCATAAGAATGGTGTATCAGTTAGACTACTGGCCGAATGCAAGGATCTATTCTATGTGCTCAGCCCAGACACAGATAGAAAACAACAGTAAGCTGTTCGGTCTAGCTGTTAGAATAGATACTTAGCATTCAAGCCATCCATTTTTACTAACGAGTCTTAATTCACGCCTAAACAAGATGTTGTTGAAACATTTCACCAAACTCATGTCAAAGCAAGGTACCAAGGGCGGAGCGTCATTAGTACATGAGAGGGCTATGGCCCCCCTAAGGTTTGTCATCTTTACATAAAATACCCTTATACTAATAAACAATTGAGTAAATTACATCGTTGGTCCCTATAAAGTGTCGATTTCATACGACATCCAAAAACTCAAACTCTTGCGTCGTTAGTCCATCATTTTGAAAATATTTTGCCAGTGGTCCAATATTCTAACGATCGTTAGCTTTTCTCGCTATATAGGTCCGCACATGCAAATCTTATGAGGGCACTTTCTAACGTTATTCCGGTTCGTCTCCATTTTAGTGAAACTCTTCCTCAATCAAGGCAAACCGATAAGTCATCGAAGGCTTTGTGTGAATATTTGTCCTAACACTTTTTGTCCTTATGCCTTTGTGATGGCTCTTGTACACCACACTGTAGCTGCTGTGCTTTATGTACTTTTATTTTTAAAGAAACACTTTTGTACTTGTAAACTATTTGTTCGATTTTTCAATCTTTTAAACTGTTTATTTTTGAGTAACACACAGTCATCTCGCGTGTATGCGCACACACATATTCCTTTAATCTTTTCATTTCTTCCCAATACACAATCCTATATTAATCCGTCGACCAAATGTCTAGAGGTAAACATATTTCTTATCTTTCTATACTTGATTTTAAGGTTAATTAGTTACAAATCTAATTATTTTTAAACCCTTTATGCAACCAGAAGCGTCAAAAGAGGTGGTGGTAGAGGAAACATTTGAGCAAACACCAGTGGATTCATCTGATCAAGAGATACACGATGAACACGAAATTGAAGTTCCTGGAAATGTCTTTGGTGATGGATTGTTTACTGATGAACATGAACATCAACTAAAATTAGATGAAGACGCATTAAAAGAAACATTAGAAGAAGAGGCAAGGGCTCAAAAAGAGTTGGAGGAATTGAAAGAATTAGGCAAGAACGAGAGTATTAGGTGATGTTGTTGTTGGAATTTGGGGTGATGGAATCTGATTATGAATCAGATTAATATGTAATTTACTTTTTGCAATAATAAATAGTGTTATTAAGTGTCATTCATGTACAGCTTCTCTTTCAATACTTTAGTTTTAGATCCATTATAAAGCTAAAAAGAATCAATACTTTAGTTTTAGATCCATTATAAAGCTAGGAAGGAACACAGTGTTAAGTTACACGTATAAGGGAAAAAGTTTGAAAACATATTAAATAATTAACTAAATATGGGACAACTTAGCATAAGTCTAAAAAAATATATATATATATATATATATATATATATATATATATATATATATATATATATATATATATACTAGTGTCAAAACCGTCCGATGGACGGGTATGACTTAATGATTTTATTTTAGGTTTTAGTAGAACAAATATATACTAAAAAGTAATTAAAAGTTAAATGAAACGGTTAAGATATATAATTGATGTTACCATAATCCATTAAGCGACTAAAAAATCAACATTTATATTATTGTTTGAAGCCAAGTAAATTTATAAATCGGTGAAATTGTGTTTCATGTTTCTCCATTCAAATGTCTGCAATTAAGGTATTGTAGTCTTGCTTAAATGATAGTATATCAATATGCTATAAAAGGCGAGCCATCATTTTGATCGGGCCATCATTATTTTTCGTTACTTAAGTTTTAACGATATTCATAAAGGCTTGCCCGACCATCGGGGGCTATGATTGATACTTTGTTCTTGCGTACCAATTTGAATTTTTCCTCTCGTATTCGATAACCGTTTATTGCTTTTCGTCTCCTTCCTTATATATTATTTTCCGTTAACTAATACCTTACAACGATAATTATAAGTCATGTCCGCCTGATGGGCGGGCATGACTTATAATTATTCTTTGATGGTATTAGTTAACGGAAAATAAATTTTAAGGAAGGCGGACATGACTTATAATTATCATTGGGTAGTTGCAAAGCCCAACCGATGGGTGGCATGACTTATGAATATCATTGAAATAAACGAAAAGAAGAATTTCGTTGTAACATACCAAATTTTTTATTTAATTTAACAACGAAAAGAAATAAACGGTAATAGAATATGATAAAAAAGTTTCAAATTTGTACACAAAAACAAAGTATCAAATCATAGCATGCCGATGGCGAGCAAGCCTTATGAATACCAAGTTAAAAACTTAAGTTAACGAAAAATAACGATATCCGAGCAAAATGATGGCTCGTCTTTTTAGCATATTGATATATTATCATTTAAGCAAGACTACAATACCTTAATTGCAGCACATTCGAATGGAGAAGCATGAAGATACAATTTCACCGATTTATAAATTTACTTAGCTTCTGAAACAATAATATAGATGTTGAATTTTTTTCCTCCTAAAAGAGTGATCGTAATTTTTTTAGTACGTCCAAATTTATGTTTTTAGAACAGAGGCAAGACTCTCTTGTTACATGACTTGACTAAACTTGTTGCATTCTATCATTCATCATCAAGTTGATAAGTTTGTCTTTTAGAGGTATTTATTAACTTTTGGATATTTTTTGAGTTATTTCCGCATACTTTTAGATCATAACATATGAGCATCTAAATTGGGAGTTTGTGACATCAATGAGAGAGTATATAGATTGTATGATATCATGTTAACAATGCCGGAGGCTAGAACTATGCAAATTACCAAAGTGAGGAAAAACCTTATGGCAGAGTTGGGGAGAGTTTTAGATGAAGTAAAAGATAATATTAGGACTAACAGGGCTTATATTTATCCATGTATTGCAAAAAATTGTTTCTCTACATGAAAAGAAAACACAATATATGCAAATTTGAAGTAACAAAATTGCAATTTTAGTTTGATTTGATGCTTATATTTGCTACAAGATGTATCCTAAGCGGGCGAACCTTACGGTATGTGACTTTCACGATCCGTGATCACAATGTTAGGCATTACATTCTCCTACGGGTCGAAAACCAAAACACCTTCTATTCCACCGCAAGCACACTCATTGGATAATAAACTTGGTCAAGTGCATCAAGTTCCAAAAATTTGCCCGATTCTCTAAGCATCAGAAACTGTAAAAAGGAAAATCCAAACATTTAAGGGGTGTTTGGTATTACATGTTTTCTGCTTATAATGAACCATATGAACGTAACTGAAAGTAGGTAATGAGAGTTCAATATTAATGAGTTAATTTTAAAATCCAAAAAAGTGTATGACTTGTGGTAACAGTTGTTAATTCTAAGGTAACTAATTAGATAGGTAAAACTTTGCTACTGAGAAATTGACACTATCCAAAATTGACTTTTAGGCAATTGATAAATTGAAGTCATACCATTCAATATGTTTAAACTTGTCAATGATGCGTTAACATGGGTTTGGGGAATATTGTAAAGTTTGATGAGTATATCATGAATTTAGATCAACGCAAGCTCGCTAGCCAACCCTTTATAACCAAATAACTGGTCGACCCGTTATTGCCACAATGCCATATGAGTTATTTTTACCTTTTTAACGCGTTTGCTTACTGGACTCTACAACACTCGATACCCATTCCTCATATTTGAGGTTTTCCTGGCTCTTACGCTTCTTGCAGGCTGAAAGCTATAACACATTAAAAAAGGAATTAGTTTGATAAAATATGTTTGGCATAAGTTATGAGTTCTGGTTGACTATATACTACTTTCTTACCCCATAGGCAATTTTAAGTTTAGCTGTACCTGTTGAATGCTTAAAGAAGATGATGTTATTTGCAGATATATTGACCTAAAAAGGGGCCTCTTATTCGGTAGCAACGTTCGTCACACGCTGGTGGCACCATTTTTCAGCCCTTCGATAATACCTGTAACAATAACACATTGGAAATGAGTGGTATAACTTGAAACCATCACCACATAAAAGGATGACCTAATCCATTTGATTAATACATATTGGGGCTCTATGTGGGAACACATCATGACCGCAAGTGTCTAGTATCTTGGTAGGTTGCATCGACTCACTAACTTGGTACACAACGCAACCCACTTGTTGCCATGCCAATACCATTAATAACATTGCCTGGTGAAAAGGCCGATTGACCAATTCACCAAGGATAACCTAGATTGGACCTATGATCTAGACTTTATGTACATCTGTATGCAAGCTAATATTTCGTCTAACTCTTCCCTAAAATAATTTTACACGCTCGCGTACATCTGGGTGTCTAGTTATGTTTCCATCAACTGTTCTTGTAGCAAGATTACTTTTTCAAATGCAAAAAAATAAACAATTCCAAACGTCCCCTTATTAACCAAACCTGTTCATAAACATACTAATGACTTATATCTTTACAAACGAAAATACAAAAAGAATAGAAATTTAATTGTTTGCATTTGAGATGACGATGAAAGACTTGGACGTTAGCCTTTTAAGCTTCCTGCCACATGACAGACTCCTGATCCTTTTTTTTTGCATTGTTAGCTCTCGGTTATGTTGTCCCTGTGCCTACAGGCGCGTTCTCAAAAGGCTCAGCTTATGTATGGATCTAAGTGTCACAGTAGCTAACACATTTATTAAGCACCTACTAATATTTTGTCAGGTTTCCAATAAGGAATGGTCACAAATTGGACATGATGAATGTAAAGTTACCATTTATCGATGCAATGAACATCAAAAGTAACAAAGCAAATATATATTCAAATAAATACCGTGTGACTAAAAAAATATATCAAAAATCGTATTCACCTTGAATCCCGGCACTGCTTGGTGTTACACAGTCACTCCCCATATTTGGGAAATTTGATTGTCAAGAGTAGCATAATCGTATCGTGCATTGAATAATGTCAAGTTCACCGAACATTAGTTGAAGACAACGTCGTTACATCATTTACTATTGTAATTCTTTTTCGATAGCGGGTCACATGTATAGGACCAGCTGGGGCATTCGTCATTGTCTAAAAGATATTTTAGAAGCTCGTAAAGGTCCATTTACGGCCCCAAACTTTACTATTCGCAGAGCGCAAACAATGGCCTTATTTGTAGACGTTCATCGGTGAACTTTTGTTGAACCAGTAGGAGTTGTACATATATAATCCATCGATAGATCATTGTCACAAACTCTTGCGCCTCCACCGAATTGTGTATCATGGTTATATATTGGTGCAACATGAAGTAAGTAATAAAATTAAAATTCTTGGAAACATATATAAAATGAATAGTAAAACAAATGTGTACTTACATGTATATTGGGCAATTTGATTGTCAAGAGAAGCGAATCGTATACGTGCATGGGATGGTGTTGAAGTTCACTTGAACATTAGTTGAAGAGAATGGTTGTTGATCCTTAACTTTACTATTTGCGGATCTACAAACAATTGTCTTATTTGTAGACGTATCACCGTGACCTAAAGAATATTCCCTCATGCGATGGCGATGGTTTTGAACATCACTTGATTGGGCACTTTATGACTTCCTGGAATCCACATGAGATGCACCATCCGTGATAACAACACAAATATTTTCAAGCGTGATTCCAATCGCAGAACCCTAAGGATGCACAAACAGTTAGTCTAATTTTTGTTTGATGTATAATTGGTAGCGTTAGGGTTAAACAAAGCAGATACTTACAATTGGCGACTTCCTAATCAATATGTGGGATAAAATTAAAGCGAATAGCTTGTCCTATTATATTGTTCTCAAATTCTCACTTAGGGTCCGATCCCGTTGGAAGTGGTTCCATATACTGTTGTTAAAATAATTAAAAACCGGTCATTTAAAAATATTCATAAAGCTTGAAGTGAATATATACGTGTGATAATGTCCTACCCATACACTCTTCCATATGGACCTTGACCTACACTTTGTTTCTTAGGTAGATAATCAAATGATACACCTTTGTAATAGTCAATCAAATTGGCACGAGCCTTTTCAGCAGCTTGCATCAACCTTGGAATGGATAGATCATTAATAAATATGGTGGTAATTATTCTAATAGTGTTGTTTTCAACAAAACTAAAAATGGTATCTTATAATCCTCTAAATGCGCTCCACGTAAACTTCCAAATGCAACTCTCGGATATGATCTAATGTTAAGCAAGCAATACCTCCATCAAGCTTTGGTGAAAATATGAAAAAGCATTAATAGACTACATGTCCTTTATAAGAGTTACATTTTATTTTGATTTTCTTCCTGTATTAATGTTGGTTATAAATTTCACCTTTCTTGAGCACACCTTTACGGATCCTTCATTCAAATGAAATATTATTAGTTAGTTCGGTATAGATGGACATAATAAGCGAAGTGGAAAGCGTTAAACATTAAGTACCTTAAATATGTCAGCTCGACCACATGGGCGTTGATTGGTGCTAAACAGTCAAGTCTAACAGACTTAAAACAATTTTAAGCACAAATGCAATTAAGATCGACTTTTGAGATCGGCAATCGGTGACCAACAACCTGTTCATTTCATCTTGGGATTTCATGAGCTGCTTGATAACTCATCGGATGATGGTCTGGAGGAGTAATGACGGAGGTGGATTAGGAAGGAAATTTTGAGGTCGGATGTTTTGATTATGACCTTGTTGTTGAAAATTCCTTGATTAGGATTCACATTCCCATGAAATTGATTCCTCCATTGAAATTGTTTTGATGAAGGTTTCCTTGTTGTTGGAAACCTTGATTGGGTCGAGGATAGAAATTAACTTGGTTTTGATAACCTTAGTTCATTCTAGGTTGATTCGATTCAGTTAAGATTCTTTAAAACCGGTGGTGCACGATAAGTGTTAGCACGGTAGTTTGGTTCATTCGAGGACGGTATTGATTACCTCCTTGATTTGAAGTACCGGCTATAGCATTAGCTTCAAACGGACTACCATCGGTGGCGATCTGATTGTAGTATGCATGAGGACCACCACAAGTGACACAACTTCAACTTTCTTCACTTCACCATGTGATGGTGTTTGAGTGAAGGTGACTTTCTTTGGTTAGCAAGAACCAAAGTCTGAACAATATCTGTGAGTTTATCAATCTTAGCATCGGTACTAGATGTACACGGGAGATGAAGTAGAAGGTCCAAGATTAGGCGAGTTTGATATGTCTTAGTGCGGAAAGGACGGACACAGGACTTGTTTTCAATTATTTGTAAGGCTTCTTTGGTGGTTTTGCTATGAAATTACCTCCCGGAGGCATTCGAGAGTCTTGGTCGACTTGTCTCGGACCATTATAGAAAGTATCCATTTGCATTAACTCGGTAAAACCATGATGTGGACACTTGCGGAGCAATTCTTTGTAACGATCCCATGCCTCCCGAATGATTCATCAAATCTCTAAGAAAATTTCATTATCTCATTCTTAAGACTTGTGGTTTGGGATGGAGGATAGAATTAGTTAACAAACTTGGTAACTAGATCTTCCCATGTCTCAATAGACGAGGGGTTGTTTCTCGCCAATTCGGGCTTGTCCTCTGAGAAAATGGGAAGAAGAAGCTTGATAGCTTCGTGTGGGACATTCTTGTACTTGATGGTAGATGCTATCTTGTTAAACCATCGAATGTGTGCATGAGGATCATCCGCTCAAAACCATAGAATTGGCTTTGGGTTACAGTTAAGTAACCCGGTTTTGAGCTCGAAGGTATCGACCCACAATGTTTGGAACAACAATGGCATCTCCATAACCCTCGATGGGTGCTTGGAGAAGCTCATTCATGGGTTTGTCTTACGCCATTTCGGCGGTGGTGGTGGTGGTAGGCGTTCCTCGATCACGGTGAAGGAGCCGAACGTCCTCTACGTCTGCGAGGAATGTTTCCAAGTTACGAAAGTGGACTTGTAGAGCGGAAGAGCGAGTCGCATGCACTAAGTATAAAAATCAATTTTCAAAACAAATGAGGCAAAACACAAGTGAACTTAACCAATAATCACAAATGGTGGCTTCTTTGAAAAAGTTACACCAAATCACAAGTGACACAAAGGCAAGTTTTAAATCGATGTTGGGAACTTATTAATGGTCGCACCCCAGGTTAGGTAGTGCATTGCCTTGATTTCGGTGGTTGATTTTATGTATTTATTAAGTACCAATGAAAAGACGTAGGTATGATTTGTCTTGATGGGGTTTAAAATCTTTTGACAATATTTTTGGTATCGTCTGTTAAACCAAATCGTATCTCTTTAAGAATCACCTTAAAAGAAACACAAGATGTACGTTACGATTGTTTTGTTGTTTTATATTGTTTTGGGTTTTAACACTTTAGGAAAAGTGTTAATGAACTTTTGATTTATATTAACTTTACATAAAACTTTTACAAACCGTGGTATATGTGCAAGCATGGTGCGAAAATGCTAGAAACACGCTACGGCCTCCCGGCGTGGCGCCTAAAATTTGATTGGTGCTAAGCGGTCAAGTCTAACAGACTTAAAACAATTTTAAGCACAAATGCAATTAAGATCGAGGAATATAGGGAATTCTGGGTCGTTAAGTGCCACGGAGGATGAATTGGTGTTTAAACAACTTCAGATGATAGAATGATCACTAAGGATAGCGATCAGTAAGGATATTGATGGAAAATTACCTAAAGAAAAGATTTACAAATTACAGCGACTTAAATGCAAATTAAAAGAAATTAAAAAGTTAAAATCTATTAAATAAACGCTATCACTATTTTTAAAGTGATGAACGTTTAAAACCTACAACTTAAAACTTACGTTTAAAATAAAATTACGTCTACGTACAAAATAAAATGTGAGTTTTAAGAAATAAAAGGCCTATAAATATGAAAATTATATTTTTAAAATCCTAATAATAAAAGAAAATTTTTAGAAAAAGAAAATTATTTTTACAACTATTTATTTAATTATTATTAATTAAAAACTATTTATTAAGTATTTAAAATGCACTAAAATACAAGAAAATACAAAATTAACCTAGAAAAATGAAATTATAACTTATAAAATCTAAAATATGATAAAACTTATTTTAAAACTGAAAATATATTTTTAGACTTTTATGTATTTATTATTAATTTAAAACTATTTAAAACTAATTAAAATGCTAAATTATACTTTTTAAACTAAGAAAATTATGGAAAAATACTTTTATTACTTTTATATTTATCTTAACCTAAGAAAATTGAAAATCATTTTTTTAACTTTTATAATTTATTTGTATTAAAAGCTATTTAAAAGGATTAAAACTAGTTTAAATTAAGAAAATAGCAAACAGTTATGAAAAATTATGAAAATTTCAAGAAAAGTCTATTTTAATATGTAGAATCTAGGAAAATAGAAAAACATGGGCTTGTTTGGAAGAAAATGAAGCGCTATTATAAGTGCTTATTAATAAGCACTTGAATAAGCCAATTATAACCAAAGACCACCAAACCTTCACAGAAGCTATATTAAGCTAAAAGAACTAAAATGGAACAAGTTTCAACAAGCTTAAACCTTTGGAATACCAATTGATCAGATTTGATGTGTTGAGCTTTTTGAGCAAAAACAGTATTTAGGTACCAAGTTTGAGCTTAAGCACAGACTACCAAATAAGCTAATATTGAAAAGCAAAAATTGGAACTTGTATAAGACCTGGTTGGCTACCTAGAAACAAAAGATGATATAAATATAAGCTAAAATGAGCTTTTGAGAAGCTTTTTCAAAACCTGACAATCCACTGAGTAAAACTCAGTTAATACTGATTGAGTTTGGTCAATATGATAAGCACATGCAGCCCTGTCAAATAAGCTAGATAATGAAAAGCTAAACTTGGGTCATCAAGTTGGCTAGGTTGGCTTCTCAAAAAGCCAATAATCACAAGCTATGGACAACTATGGAGCTTTTTGTGAGCTTGAGAAAAAGGTTAGAAATCCTGTGCACAGGGCACATTTAGAAACAGGTGTCCAGAATAAGCTAAGAGAAAAGTTGTTACATAAGCTAATGAGAAAATATAAAATACACTAGGATAGAGATGAGCGGCTAGATTTTTATATTCCAAAGGCTCAAATCATGAAACTCAATATTAAGTCCTATATAGATTATTCTATTTTATCCAGCTCGCTAATCTGAAAATTTGACTTTTATAAGAACTAATTAGTTTGACTAAAATGAATTTTAACTTGATTCTACTGATTGATTATGTAATATTAAGCTAAAGTATGACTGAATTAAGCTAAGTTATCAAGATTAAAGCTACTGTGATAAGTTTGATACTCTAACTCCTAACAGTGATGAAATTAAGATGAGATTAAAGGTATTTTGACTTTTGAACTAATGACCACTGGTTTTCTTGCTTGTACTGAGTTATTAGGACCTAGTGAAATATAAAACAACCAAGAACAACAACACAAACAAGCTCTAACACAGTTAATGCACAAATCCAAACAAACCTTTATAGAACTGATTTGAATTTTTCAAAGAGTTTGTCGATTAAGAACATGTACTTGATTAAAAACCTTAGATTATCATATAAGGGGACTATATAAGCATAAAACAACAACACTAATAGTATAAAACTAAGAAATACAAAGTATGCAATATTAACTGTTAAAATGAGATTTTGTTCTAAATACAGATTTAAAAGAACAACCTATCTATTTTATTGATTAGTTGTGATTAAATATGACCAATAAACATAAACAAACAGGAATTTAAGTTAAAGAACAACTCTAATATTGAAATGCCAAAATGATCAAACTGCTTACAAATGAGATTCCAAGTAAAAGCTGCGAACCAAGGACTGTAACAAATTCCTATAGCTTCCCAAGAAGCATCTAAACAGAAATCAAAATATACCCCTTCCAAGCATTCATCGGGTTTCACCATTGATTTTTATTTTTCTTTATTTTCTTGATATTTTGTGAATTCTTGGTTTTGGCTACTAATACTGCTTTTAAGGTATCTAAAAGCTTTAATAAGCTTTATAAGGAGCTTATATGTGCTTCTCGAGTCCAAACTAACAATCGATTAACAATATTCACCATATTGAGATTTTTGGATAATAAGAAAATTGCATAACTTGAGATAAGACTTGGCTGAAATTGGTTGCTTACAAAAGTTTTATTTCAACTTGAAAACATAAAATACAAAGCTTGAAGCTTAAACAAACACTGGAATTTGAAAGTTAAACTAAAGCGACATTAAAATTTAAAATTACTCTAGATAGCTTCTCCATTGCTTCACCCTTGATATTTATTGACTTCAATCTTCCTTGTCGACACTCTTGAGAATATCCCACCATAATCCAACCGTTGAAATCATCCAGATAATCAGATTTGACATTTGTCACTTTTTGGCGCCAAAATTCCTACGAGCAGGTTTTATGCATTAATTGGGATTGGATTGATGTGGAGGTGGAGGTGGAGTGTAATTAAGTGGAGATGGTGAGGTGTAAAGGTGAAAACCAGTGGTTAAAACCACTGGTTTTGGTGTATACAGGGGTGAAGGAGGAGGGTCTACAGTGTAGGCGGTTTTTTTGTTTTTAAAAGTTGGGCCGGGTCAAGGTTTTGGGTTGGATTTGGGCTAAGATTTAATATAGGATCCGTTTGGCTTGGCTTATCAACAAGGACCATTAGTGTAATTTAGCCAAAGTTGAAGGACTGGATTTGACAAGTTTCCAAGCATATCATAAGGATCAAAACTGCCAAGTAAGATTAATACAAGGACCTTTGTTGATAATTTCCATTTTACAAATCAGGGGACCAAAGCTGTCAATTTAGAAACTATAAGGACCAAACTTGTAATTTCTCAAAAGTTTATCATAAGGACCATTTTGTCATTTATAAATAGAACAAGGTTAAAACTTGATAACTTTCACTTTTAAATTAACCAAGGACTATTTTGACATTTTCCAAAGTTCGGGGACTAAAGTTGTCATTTTGTGATTTTTAAACTTTGAAGGGTTTATTTTGACAACTTTTGGATCTCATGGACCTTAAATGATATTTTACAAGTTTTTGAATTACCGAGGACCGATTTTGATAACTTTTGTAACTTGGGGACTAAAGCGCCAATTATGCAAACTTGATATGTTTTTCACCGATTTTGATGTTTTGCATTTAAAACATATAAAACACTTGTTTGTGATATTTTTATCATTTTGATGCATTTACGAAGTGTTTCGAGATGTTTTGGCATTTAATGATATAAAATGATGAGTATTTAGACACTCATCGAGCGTTCTTATAGTTTAAAAGCTAATGCAACCATATATCCATTTGGAGTTCCATCCAACTTAACCTGTCAACACTCCAAGTGATGAGCATTAGTTCCATAAGAGAGTCACTGAATTTATATACAAATTTGTGAAGCAAACAAACAAAAATAATTGGATTGATACCTTCTCTTCCTCCTAATATTTGTCATGGGCTTCATTCACAACTTCAAACGGACAAGGTATATATTAAAGAACACCATCCAGAAGTGGTTGTACTCTTTTCTATATTAGTACCTTCTACAAAAATAAATATTGGGACTAAATTCTAAAAATAAATACTGGGACTCAATTCTTGATACATAAAACACTTGCCTGGTTGAGGTACCATTCTTTAAGCATATGATATCGGAAATTTCTTTCCAAATACTCACACAACTACCCGAGCTTTGTCACGCCCAGACAAACAACGTGAGCTTTTCAAATACTAACACAAAGTATTTGATATTGCAACATGTCAAGTCTCCGTGGTTCAAGCCCAATAATTTCTCTAACCACCGAACTTTTCAACATACAATAATTATATATTATTTAAAATAAGAATGTTAACGCCTTTATATTAGTCGATCAAGACCATATTTTTTGCCTCTTTATAAGTATTCGAGAGCCAATAAATCCACGTACCTTGGGGTCTTTGGTATCGGTGGCCATCATCGTTCAACGATTTAGTGGTACCTTTATCCGACAGTTTCCTAACACCTATAGTAGCTACATATAACAAACATTTAGTGTAACCTAAAACATTGGCTCTACATTGTGCAAACCAACCAAACAAAGTAGTGTTGTCATATTCTTCCATGTCAAAACTTCGTGCATTTCATTTCAGAGAGTAAATAAAATAAAATAAAATACAATTTACCAAAGCAGAATATACAATCAGATAAGTAATGAGTGAAATTTACATGTTAAGAGCAATATTATAGCACACTCTAATTGCACTCAACAATGGTTCCACGTGAGCTGCATATGTGGATGTTGTATAAAATTGAGAAATAAGCAATAATTTAAAAACAACAAAACTGCTTCAAGCAATTCTAGTTACCTTTGAAAATAAGTCACTTGCTGTCATGGATCATTTCCATTTTAGAGTATATTGAAAAGGGGGTGGGGTATATTCTCGTTTATAGTTGAGCTTCATGAGGAAAATTTGTGAGACGACAGGACGGTAGAATGAAAAATATATCGGTTCAAGAGCTGTAGATTTTCACTAATACCTGCAGCAATACAATATATACAGATATTAAATTATCTTATTATAATAAATCATGTTTCATACAAAATTGAGTATGTCTAATTTACCTTCCAAAGATGTTCCATTGGAAAAGTAATTGTTTATAATCACAGTTATATCGGTTTTCAATGCACCCCCAAGTTCAAACATTTCAACAACAAAGGGCATGCACAAATCTGCCCGCACCTTTCCTCCCAGACAAAATCGATGATATAACGGGCCGGAGTTTCGTGTAGAGTGGCTCACCTTTCTTCAAACCAAAACCGCATGGCACTTTTGCATATGTAGTTACACGCACCGAATGCCTCATATTCTAGCGAAGGCCCTTTAAATCAAATAAAGAATATATAAGCATCGACATATAGTAATGCAAATCGTAGCAAGATGGCTCAACAATAATGGAATACATCCAATTGACAATACCTCGCCACGACACTTGCGGCAGAGCCATATGATCTACCCATTCGTGGAACAAGAGTTGCTGGACCTTGTTTGGCGTCTCAGGTTTAGTCTGCTATTTGTCTCGGATCGCGTTTCGATACGTTAAGAATCATGTTCATTCAATGAATTCGCTATCGGAAGATAACATTTAGCAAAATGAATATGCAAAGTAGGTAATCAAAGTAGCATATATTAGTATGTTTGGCAGACTGTATGTCAAGTACATGTTCTGAACTCTTTGTTGCAGGAGTTTGTGCACCTGCGTCAACGACACCGACATGGTGGTATATCCATCCTCTTTCCGATTCATCCAAGTGATGGCGGCACATTTAGAATCGCATACACATAAAAAGCGTAACATGAGTACTATGAATAAAATCAACCCAACTCATTATCCATTGTTTACAACAAAATCAAGAAAATAGACATCCAAAATCGTACCATGTTAAATCAAAACACTATATCAAAAGCTTTCTTCCTAGGTCATTGAATGAATTAGCAAAGAACTGAATCAGTGCTTTGTTACGGATCTGAGTATACTGACATCTCCACATGGTCATGCAAATGGATGTCGAGCGGCGGGTTTGCTTTAAGATTCCCAAGGTAGTCTAAACATGAAGCATAGTGGTTGCAGCAATGTGGAAAAATATTTTGTTGATAAAAGATTGTCAAGGCACAACATCTTAAGTTGATGTTTTACATAATAAGTAAATAACAAAACATTAGATGCAATAACCATATCTCACAAACACGAAACAATTTTAGGATAAAATGTAAGCATACCGGAATAAAAATCATGGATAAGCTCCTCACTTCAGGGACCAACTCTAAGAAGTTACGGAAGTTAATATTGTCAATTACTTTTGCCCGCCAAATGAGAGTATTCAATTCTGTTATTTATCAAGTAAATCAAATAGTCGATGGTAGAGTAATAAAGTATTATAGATTATATTGCCTTAAGCTCGCACGGTCAAAACTTGCTAGGTGCAAAGTCCACCATATGTTGCAACATCTTGAGCAACAATTACTTCGAGTAGTTGTTCCCAACTCGAGCAAGGTCCAAGAACTGTGAGAATAACAAGTTGTGTATCAAAATTTAACGCCGGTTGATAAGCAACGAGATATTATTTCATGTCAAATCGGCAATTTTCTCCTTTCATTGTGATTAATCAAACTAATGACGGTCACTATTGCTACAAAACATAACTAAACATTGCATTCCTTGAGAAAAATGCTAGACTCGTTGCATAAAGATGTGCCAAGCATAGCATGTTTTGGCCTAGTTAAAGCAAAGGGAAAAGATACGAGAGAGCACAAGGTACGACGGTAGTTATAATCTCGGGCATTATGGTTGCCATCCATTATATGTATCCTAAAGTATAACAACCATAATAATTTATTGGCTAAGAAAGGCCTAAGTAAGTAGATGATGCCATGAAGGCTACTATGAGTATGAACTATACAACCGAGTGCCATTTGAGTAAGATAGTTAACAAACTCATCTCTTCAAGAAGTGCAGGCTAAAGAGAGTATGATGTGTCTCTATGCTTGTAATGATTTTGGTGGTCCACTACATGCAAGATGGCGTTCGATAGCACATGTAAATCCCTATGTAGAGGCTAGCCAAAACATAATTTAAATGTAAGCAGAATGTTCACCACGATGCATATAAGGATTGTTCCTAAGATCATTTAAATTACTCCTAAGTCCATAGAGCCACCCTAAGCGAAATTGTAACTACCACGGCTCCTTGACCCAATGATGATTCCAAATTATCATTTTCTTCATGAATAAAGAATCTAACCTTCACACGGTCGGGATCAAATAATGGTCTTCTTTGTAACATCCTATTCAACGGTGATTAACAAATTCAATCACAAATATATTAACTTTATGTATGTATACATTCATATTAGTAGTTACAACATCCTAAAAATGTGAATTAGCATATGAGCATTAGGTAGGACAAAAACATAACTAACCATCTTGGATGTTTGTTTCAAAGACACCTTCCTCGTACGACATGTTTTAGGATTAACCAAGGATGACAAACAAAAGCGTTGTTAAATCTGTTTTCCACATTATAAAACCCTAGCCGCTTTGTGATTTTTATAAATTCGTGGATAATTAATCATAAAAGTACTCAAATAAATCAAGTAAAGATGAAAAAATAATCAATTAAAACCCCAATCAAATTAATTTTTATAAATTAACTAATTCTCAAACTGGTTTAATCGAAAGTGATGATGATATTTGTTTGTGCCGTTATTTGCGGTCTTGATTAATCTGTCAAAAACGCACAAAACAGGAAAAATATATTATATGTGTGATAAAGATTATTTCTTTGAAAACGAAGATAAAAGGATGAGATGTGGTTTTTCGATCAAGATGAAAGATACGATGATAGAGGTGTTTTGGATTTTGAATGGGGTGATTGAGAGAATGACGGTGTTTTGATTGAGTTGTGTTAATTTGGGAAGGACTTTAATTTTAGGTTTTACAACCTTTCTTATTGTATATCAATTTTAGTTTGTATCTCATGTCACAACTGATCGCTTGGCTACATTGGTTTGGTTGAGGCGCTTGGTTCTAGAGTAACAAACCCATGTTCGAATCCATTCAGCATCATTTTTTAAAAATAATTAATCCAATTTTAGTATCCCAATTTATCATACCTCTTAAATATTAAAAACGAATTTTAATGAAAAAAATACTTAGGTGGCATTAAATTGTGATGACATGGAAATATGACATGGCATTATGGGATGCCAAGTGGCATTATGACGTGGCATGCCTCCTCTTATATATAATGTATATATATATATATATATATATATATATATATATATATATATATATATATATATATATATATATGAAGAATATGGAAGTACAAGTGGCCAACTTGTTGTCAAGACACGCCTCTATTTTGTTTCTCCAAAATCGAGTGAGGCTTCCATGATACGCTTGGCCAACTTGTTCACATAAGTCAAAAAATAAAGTTAACTAAAACCACCCACGTGTACCCTCACTCATTTGGTATTGTTGGTTTGTGAGAGTTTAAAACACGCGTAAACACTAAAAGTGTGTGAGCCTATTGGGGCACACACGATAAACACGAGATACTTGAATCATTTGACCCGTTGTGAATGCATACAACCCGATCCATGCGCATGACCCATTGGACTTGTTCCAGTTACTTGGTGGGTCGTTTAGTGTTATGCCTTGGGCCTAGACACTAGTAAATGATTGGGTTGAGGGGTGTTTGTTTTCTTTGCTTGTCGATCAAGCATCAAGCTCAAGACACAAGTTGGATTACGTGATATATAAACAAACACATACCTTTGTATGTTGGACAATTCACAAAATATCCCTAACTCGGAAAACATGAAATCGCACCAACCAAATACCTAAACCTAATATGTTCTTCTTGTAATTCGATTAGGGTTTTTGTTTGGTTTGTTAATTCTCAAAACACTTGCATCAAGTGATCCAAGTAGAGGTTTTCGAACATGTGGTTTCCTGCTAATTCCTTGTTCTTGAATCGTAGCAGTATGGAGTTTTGGTTTCTTCTCATTGGTCGATATCGGACAATAAGGAGCAGAAGATATC